>OX940974.1:92517159-92859565 GCA_954871275.1 Leptopterna dolabrata | reverse complement strand
TTTTTTTTATGGTCCTGCGCATTTTTATCTTCATTCGATGTCAGACTCCTGCCCGCATGAGTCAACACCGAAGGCTAGACGAGTGGTTTCGGCCGATAGCCAAGTTACAATCTCTACTCGCAGAGTCCCAGCCCGTTGTTTGCTAGCATGTTCCTCCAACAGGAGAATAATAATTTTTTTCCTAATATGTGGGAGCAACGACGGAAGTGCTCTCTCTGACTCAGGTCAACTGACAAGAGTAAAAAATCCAAAAGGGATTTGCGTCCGGATACGATGTCCAACAGAACATTGCCGATGTGGGACAACCCAACTCAGTGTGCTAACTGGATTTAATCCTTGAAGGGGGCGAGTTTTTGGGTTCGGTATCTTCACGGAAGGTGAATTATAATATCAACCCCTCATCTGTCTGAGTTAGTGTTAGCCCCACTCAGTCAATAGACAACCTCGACTTCGTCCGTTCAATTGGAGAATCGATGAGACGCTCTGCCCTTACCGGGGGGGGGGGGGGGGGGGGGGGGGGGGGGGGGGGGGTGCGGGGCTTAAAAAATCTTTGGTAAAGTCAAAAACCCCACCCCGCAGCAAATTTTGATCCAACCACAACGTTTCTACCTGGGAACCTCAGGTGCACAAGGTTTAGAATTCGACTTTCATAAGGGCATCAATAAGAGGTATGACGCTAAGCATCACTATCTGTCTCTGTGCCCTCCCAAGCTGGACGAGGTGCTTGAGGGACATCTATCGCCACTACGCAAAGCTTTTATTCTAAAGCAATGATGGAGTGGAGAGGTCATGTCGAAACTCTCTGAAGATCAACTGGATCTTAACTCCCTGCTGGCAAGGGAACATTTTTGATGTCCTGTGGATACAGCCACACTCCTCTGTGCTGGTTTTTGCCAGATCACCATGTCCAGGAGGTCTCGCATCACGACCCCATTCAAGGGCAGTACAAACAGCTGGTGGCATGCTCGAAAGTAAGTACTGCCTTTTTGTTTATTGGTAAGGCTGAGGGGTGGGTTCGCCAGGCTTTGGATGCCTCTAATGGTTTATAAGCCCTCGCTGGAACTTCCCTCAAGGACGCTCAGATCCGTCTCGCCTCCAGGCGTCTTCCCCTGGGGTATAACGAGCCCATACAGCATTTGGGAAACACCCAGCGGTCCGCACCAAACCACCCCCAGAAAAGAGCTGCACCCAAGGACCATCATCGGGGGAGACAAGGCCATCCGTCGAACCTTAATGTCACCACAACAGGAATTGATTCAGATAAGGTTGTAGACGATGAACCTTTTTCATTTAAAAGAAAAAAAAAATTCCGGCCTTACAGAGAATTTTGAGTTGGACAGCAGGGTAGCAGATCCCGTTTTCACACCATCCACCTCTTGCTGAGGGTGTTTCTCCTAATCACAATCAGATGTTGACACAATTCGAACAAAAGTTCATGAACTGTTGAGGCTGGAGAAGTTTCAGAAATTCCTTCAAAAACGTGTGTCTTTCTATCACCCATTTTCCTCGTTCCGAAGCATAATAGGTCCTCTAGATTCATTTAAAATTGTTAAAAATTGAATGAATATATAACCTTTGAGTAAAGTATGACCATAGAACTGTACTTCATATGTTGGAGCCTATTATGTACCCCAAAAAACAAGCCTGTTGTAAAAATTTACCCACCACAAAACCTTCCCAGCCACTAAAAGGACTGATATCCATTTTGCCTGCCGAAATAGCATGCTCAGTGCTTCGCATCTCGCTCTTGGATGCACATATAGAAACACTTTCCTTCCTCTCTGTTGGACATAAGAACCTGTTCCTTCCCCCAAAACCTTGAAATTTCTTTCAACGCTGTTTTGGTGAGGGGCTTTTCGCCTGCCAGGGCAAAAAGCTGCCCTTTTCGCCTGCCAAAGTACTACTTTGGCGGGCAAAATGGATATCAATCCTTTTTGCGGCTGAGGAGGTTTTATTGGAGGTGTTGTCAATTTGGGCAATAGGGTTGTATGGGGGGGGGGGGGGGGGGGGGGTCAAACCTTTTTGCATTGATCAATCCTTTTTGCGACTGAGAAGGGTTTTTTAGCGGGTACATTTTTACAACAGGGTTGTTAAAGGGGGGGGGGGGGGGGGTCACATCTTCTTGCATTGATGAAGTGAACATTTTTTCCCATTAGGTACATACCAAAAATGTTCTCAGTTGGTACCAACTTAGTACCGACTCAGTAGTCGTCGTAATCAGTACCTATTTACTCAGCACCTACTTATTTAGGTGGGCACATTTTTACAACAAGGTTGTTTGGAGGAGGGGGGGAATCACGTCTTTTTGCGTTTTTTTTATTTTCTTTTTATTAGCTTCGAATTAACTTACAGCCTTGTACATAATCGTAATATATAACAGCTGTTATAGAACATAAGCAAAATCCTTGTCACATGGGTTTATTATTCTACTGGACATACCTACAGAAATGTTGGCTGTTCATTTATTGTTTCTTCCATGCGCAATAATTGAAACAGCTATTTTTGATGGTTTCCACCAATTGTGGACCCCAAAAACACGGATTAGGCTCCTTTTTTTGCCTCACATTATCTTTGATTATTGACAGTGCCCTGAACTGTCCTGATTCACCTGTTGATACTACTAAAAATTTAAGGTGATTTCAATTTCCCAAGTTTTTTGACTCATAAAAAATGAATTTTGGGAGCTGAGCCTTCGTTACAACCTCAATTCTTCACTCTTGGTTAAAGTCAACTTCATATTCTGCCACTTGGCCAGTCATAGTTGACCAGCCATTGAAGTTGGAGGAATTTATCACTATGCTTGTTAAGTTCGAGAGTATCTTAAATTCTAGGCCATTGAATGATGTTTCCGCGTTGCCTCAGGATGGTTTTGATGTGTTGACTCCAGGCGACTTCCTCATTCAGGCTCCCCTCGTGGCTTGCCCGGATAGAGACTTGTAGAATTTGCTGCAGAACCGGTTGTCAGCTGCTATGCCAGATGACCCAGAGTTTCTGGAATCGCTGGCTCCGCGAGTATTTGCAGACGCAATTGCAGCGGCCAAAGTGGACTCAAGGTATCTCGGATCCCCAAGTAGGAGATCTCGTCCTGTACTCCCCAGCAGGTTTACCCTCGTCTGCCGTCTATCAATGGCAAATGGGGCAAGTGCCACTGCTATTACCTGGCTCAGATGGGGTATCACGGGTTTACACATAACTACCTTTCCTGGAAGTGTTATGCATCCTTCCAAGAGGGTAGTTTTACTACCCAGAAACTAGGAATTCTTGGGGAATTTCGTACATAACATTTTGTTAGTTTTTTTTCTTTATCTTGCATGTATTTGCCAACAGTCTGTGTAGTTTAATTATCCAACTAATTGATTTCATGTAATCACAGGCAAACGTACTGTTTCCTCTTTGTTAAGATCAAAACTATCTTTTGTTGGTGGGGAGTACGTTTGGGATTCGAACTGTGGCACATAGCTATTCCTCCCTTCACTCCCACTCTCCCTTTATATGAGGCGATGGTTCCAGTTACTTATCGGTTCCCGGCATGTGCTCTGACCCCGTTTCCTAATTTTATGTCATATCTCAAGCCGTAGATTAATTTACATAGCTCCCACGTACATAGTTTCGGGACCCACTGGCTAATACTTGATGTATAAATACACGTCCACCTGTTGATCTACCAGACTCCCAGGCCCTACGTGTCACAGGGCCCTGTCACACAGAGATCTCAAAATTCAAGGTTAGCCGTATCACCCACTTTTTCTTCATTCACATCCACTGGTTTTATGAACCCCCACATTTGCAGTCCATCCCCTTATGTACAACAGTGTTTTTGGCACATTCCAACCAAATCTTTATACTTGGCAGCATGCCGAGGGGTCCCATTAGATGCAATATTTGCTGTGGCCGGATGGTCCCAGAACTCTAACATGTTCCAATCCGTTTATAATCGTCCATTCTGATCACAGGCAGAATTTGCAACAGCCGTGTTATCCACAACACGGCAATTATCGATCCTATTGGATTATCACCGTATATTATTAATCTTTTTTTGTACAGCGTGTTGGCCCATTTTCGTAATTACAGTAAAATTTCGTTAATATTCCAAGGGGACGACATTCCTCTGCTTTGCTCAATTTTTTTCTGAAGATTTTCGTGTTATCACTCAAATGATTTATGATCGACAGCAGGCCAAACAACTCCCTTCCTCCTGAACAGCTGTACATTGCGCATTATGGGCATTGTGTTTGCACTTCATTAAACAGAACGATTTGAGCAAAATTCGTTCGTTTCGTAATAGAAACTCATTCAACCATGACTGAACAACAAAGCTGAGTGGTAACTTGGTGGATGTCCCAGTTACAGCTGTTACTAACCTCGAGCTGGCCAATCATGACGTCATATCAATACAACCTGCTACTGGTTGGGTATCTCTTATTCCGTACAGCCTGTTATTAACACATTTCCCAAGTGATCTCCTAATTAAACAATTTTACACTTGATACTACAGGTCGTTTTGTGTCCTGAGTTCATGGATAAAGGAAAGGGAGCGTGCAGTATGAGAGACCACACACCATGGTTGTGGCCATCAACACCAAAGGACAGGAACATCAGTGAGTATGGAACAAGGATTGATGAATGGTCCTTTCTAGATTGCAGGATGTTTCCTTTTGCTCTTGGTGAGAAGTGCTTCTCCACTTCCAGGGAGGGGGAGGCTGGAGGATGAATCTTTGAACAGCTGCTGGTAAACCATCTTTCCCGGAGATTACCGTAATATAATTGAACAATCAGCTTACCTCTGGGAAAGTCGATTGAGGTAATATGTAGGTAACGGAAGTGAAAGATTGTTATGGTCCCCCCCATATGGTTACTCTTCCCAGCCCTATATACCCACCAGCAGAATCTTAGAACTATAATGTCGGCCATCATGGATCGTGGAGGCAACTGCAGGAGGACTGCAGGGTGCGCAACTTATCTATTTTCATTGAAAACTGGTTCCTAACTCGACATGTGGAGTGCTGCTGCCAGTGCCAATCTTTCGTTTCCCTTCTATTACCTAAATATAATCTTATTAAACTTTTCCAGAGGTAAATTGAATGTTCAATGAAAAATTCAGTTAATGAATGGAGCCTCAATTGCTTTGTGATTATTTTAGATGACAAGAAAGTCATACCCGACAAAGTCTGCCAATGATTTTTTTTGCGACCAGCTGAACATTAGCGGATGCTAAGGTCACAGCTGTGTCAGCCAGGACTTCAACAACAGGTGAAGCATATCCCCCATCACTGGAACGCCTTATGAAACTGTCCAACACAATGTCAAGCAATTCAGGTACCTGAAAATGATTTAGGATGTGTGAGATCAACTCATGCAGAGCAGACAAATCGCTACTGTAACAAAAGGGATACATAAGTAACATTTTGCCATCTTGGGAAATCATGGTTTGGGAGATTTAATCATAGTTTTGCGAGAATTTGACGAAATTTGAACTCTTATGCATACGGTAACAAAATTATCCAAAATGACAGTAATGGAATTACGAATAGTCTCTTTAATACTCTTGAAAACTGCTGTAAGGGAAGATTTCTTCTAACTTACCTGTCCAATAGAACTCCAAATTTTGGCTTGAATGGAGGGATACATTTCTACCTCCTGCTTAGTAAGAACAATAAGTTTTTCCAATATTTGAACAACTTTTTGTTGTCTTTTATTTTCATCAGCTGGTTTACAAAATCTGAAATATGAATAAGTAAATAGAGTAAAGCTTGTATTCCAGTGAATTATGTGAGTACTAAGCACTTTGAAAGAACAGTATTCGAAGTGACATTGCATTTTTCTCTTTATAATGAAATAGTCTACATGATGAACAGCCATTACAGAATATTCCCAAGAGACGGTGATTGTTAGGGGGCTCAAAAGCAAAATACATACAGAAAAAAAGTTGAATTTCAACAAACTTTGAACCTCTCACACCACGCCTAACATAAAATATAGTGGGAATACTCATGGTTACTGTTTTGGATTTTGAGTTGTTTACTTTGAAATTCCAGTTGTCAGTTATGGAATCATAACTGAAAGTTGGCAGTTTAACACATTCAACTCGATCGGTTTGGACCAGAAAAATCCAGAAAACCGAAATTGATTTTTTTCCATTTTTAGTATGTTAGAGATGTGGGAACACAGCAACTATGATAAAAATTATTGTTCCATGCATAGGAACGTAATTATAGGTGAATTAATTATGGACGCGGATCCGCGTCATGCTGGTGTTTTGGCTTGTCCGAACACAAATCATCGAGAAATGTTCGAATTTCTTCATCTGAATATATGTACCTGCGATTTCAAAGGATGCAAGTAAGAATGCAGGATGAGGAGATTGAACAGAAAATACATTGGAGACATTGGAAGAAAAAACAAAATAATAGAATAACATGAAGGAATTACCTTTCTGGTTGGACTTAGGCTCATTGTTGTTGGTAGAAATGGCTCAATCACAATGATAAAAAGTGCAAAGAAACAGTAAAAAACACTTTGGGGTGAACAGGTGAGCTGAGGGAGCAGACTGACGTTCAAGGCACAGGAACTCGAAAACTTGTGGAGGGGGACTAAAAAACGAACTTTGCCCTCTGAAAGCTTACAATCTAACAAAGGTTTCCTGAGAGTTAGGAGACTATCCGACCGTCCGGCTATTTTCAATGCCGCCTTTAAAACACACAGAACGATGACGCTGATCCGCGTCATGCCGGTGTTTTGGCTTGGGAAGGATGACGCGGATTCGCGTCACGTCGCACAGTGTTTCGACTGTATGGATTTAGGTTGAAAAAAGTCATAATCAACGAAAACCGGTTCTGAATTCCTTTTATTAGCGGAAACTCGAAGGAGTAGGTCCAACAGAAAGGTTCAAACTACTTTAAAAGCATGTAAAATATATTTATTGACCATTTTGGTGACGACAGAAGGTAAGTAATATAAACAACTATTCCAATGACAGGTACGAGTTCTTAGAAAATAAATCAGGTTCTTCTGGGTCTGTATTAACTAGGTGGATTTCAATGCAATGTAATGATGGATGAACAAACAATGAGTTGGGAAGTATAGTTTGAATATAAAAAAGAAAGTCAAAAAAGTAATAATCGTACTACTTTACTAGAAAATTGTAGTTTCGTTGATACACTACCTACACCTAGTTCTGCCTATGAGTGCATATAAATTCATATGTGTGGGTCAATGTAATTTAATCTACAGACATATATTCAAGGGCGGATCGATTAAAAGAATGAGGAGACGTACTACTAATTGAAGGCGAATGGTCCTCCTCAAGGGATGCGGATGTGGATGGGGAGTCAGGTATAACCAGTAAGTTACTGACTTCAGGCGGCAATGGGTTTGTTTTCTTTTCTATGATATTTCTAAATGTATTAATAATTGGATCAGATGAGATCAGCAACATTGTAAGTAAATCTCTATTCGTGGCATAACGAGAACACTTCCGCGTATTAAATTCCCGGAATCTCCGGCAATCTTTGTTACGGGCTTCCTGAGCTTCCTCTGATAAGTTTCCGATCGGTAAGACCATGTGTTCAATTACATCCACGCTATGGTATAAAATTTTATGTACTGTGAGCGGCATGAAATACCACGAATAAAGGTTCACGTACAATGTTGCAGTATCCTGGGAAAATTTTTGAAACTCATATATATTTATATCGTACCCAGACGTAAGAGCACAAAGAAGTGTATGAAATTTTTGTATTAGTTCTCTATCAATGCCAGTTATTTCGGCGGATTGTTCAAAGTTATCAAAAAACTTTCTGGCAGTATTGCCATCATTTGTGGTGCCAAACCCTGGTTTTACCACGTCTATGTTCAAGCCTAGTTCAGATTTGAATCTTTGTTGAATCAACTTCTTCCTTTCTTGAAAAATAATTTTGTGGTTCTCGTCTCGAACTTGCCAAACTTTTAGAGGCAATCTATACGATATATGTAATAGGCACTCAAAACATTTTATGAGTGCATGGAGGGGAGACAAACCATAGTCATAATTCTCTGTTCTTACATTTTCAACAATAATTGGTGAATTCATCTGACTGGGTTTGGCACCACAAATGTAACAATTCTGGTTCCCTTTTGTACCTGATAGTATGTTGCATATTTTCCCGTCAACCATTGTTTGGAGAAGGGTGTGTTTGACAGAAACATTGCCTTTTTCAGTTAGGTTTAAATTTTTTATTTGGTTCTTAATTTTTTCTGCTACTTGATTTACTAAAGCCGTAGTTTCTTTCTGAAAAATAAATTCAATTGCACGGCAATAACGCGTAGATGATGGTTTGGGGTTGACCCAAAGCGTGGTATTGGATTCTTCCAAAACCAATTTCAAAGGGACAAAGCAAACTAAAAATAAATACTCGTCGCTAGCTGTTTTATCGTCAAATTTTTGTTTATACTGGCTATGCCCTGAACTCCCATCGAATCCCCATTTACTTATCAACGTTGCTTTTATATTTTTTTCCGTCCCTAACAATTGCAGTGCGTCTAGGAGCCGCTCAGAGGTGACATCTAGCAACGACTGCAATGTAAAACTACCAGAGATCTCATCAACCTGAATGCATTCATCAGGTGGGAAGCATCTCTTCTTGGCATTTGTCAAACAATAAAATGAAGGAATCAAATCATGGCCTACACTAACAGATACTTTTCTTAATAGTTTATAACTGTTAGTTGTCAATTTAGCATCAATGTAAAGGCCTAACGCTTCATCACCAGTGAGACATCTCTGCTTTGAAGCAAGTACTTGCGCGTTTTTTATTTCCTTGGCGCCACCTAATAAGTCATCACTTAAGTCTCTCACGATATTTGCAGCATTTTTTTTCCTCGCGAGCCTCAGAGAGTGTTCAGCCGCAAACAAAATCTCTTCCAACGTATAATTCTTGATTATGTCTTGTACCCTCTTTATTTTAGTTTTATTCCCACAATCAACAAAATTTTTTGAAGGACGACCGAAAAATTGTTTGGATGTTGGGGGAGCTTCTACTGCCTGCACATAGAGGTCTTCGGAGTTGCCGAGTAATAAAACAATATCGTTTTCATTTAGCCAAGTCTCATACGTAGAGATGAACCTCTCTACTCGACATCCCACTCTATTCCATTTATCAGAAATTTTTGCTGACCACAATCGAATACTGTTTTTCAACTTCTGTCTTCCACTATCAGAAACGTTGAGTCTGTGTTTACACAATACGTAGTTGTAAATTTCCTCATTTCTAACAGTTTTAGGATATTTTCTCCATTGTTCAAAAAATTCGTTCCGCGAAATTGCGATAAGTACATCTGAAAAAATAAAAAATAAAGAACTTGCAAAGTCGTGCAAAACAATCGGTTTGCGTGCTCGCAAACAGCATTAATTTCTCTAAAAGATGCTTCTAATTTCAAGTCTTGACAAACCGGTACTTCCATCTTTTTCCACCGATAACGTGAAACAACTACTTTATAATTCCTATTCTCTAAGAAAGCATAAAGAAATGACAAAATAAAGCATGCATTAACGATGGGTAAATCATTCGTACCATCCAGGGGAACATCCATAACACTGGTAGAAACAGTCACGTTCAAAAATAATTGAGAAAAGTAAGCCGTCAACCTTAAATGCCACTTGAGTACTGGGGCAAGATTCTGTTGAACCTACTCACCTAGTCGTCTTTATCTGAGTGGTGACAATCCAGTTGAGACAAGCAGCGAGTAAACAATGTCATTATTGCGGATTTGAGACCTTGGCCTTTCACTCTCGTAGCGAAAATGATGTTTCTACAATCTTACTTTTTTCCACCTAAATCCATATAGTCGAAACACTGTGCGTCGGTTTGAATGTGTTAATGGCACTCTGTTGGGTATTGTATGGAACTGTGTGCAGTTTTTACAATAATGTTGAAAAATAGATAACAGTGGCCTGATAGAAGTAAAATAATCCCACACACATGGTGAAAGAAGAGAGTTTTATAACATGATACTTTCCCAATCTATAAAAAATGGACTAACCTCACAAGATTAGGTAGCCATGGAGTCATGTATTCAAGGCATAAATGTTTTAGTTCTATATTTGATACTCTGAATCCTTGGATGCATTCTTCAAGAAATTCCAACGTAAGGTGAGGTTCGTTAGTTGCCAATTTTTCACTCACAGATTTGATGAAAATTGTGTTATTGGATGGAATGCATAACCCTGTGAAGATGAAACAGTTCATTTACCCCTAATCAACTATGGTAACCAACATATATAGGAAGTTAGGAAGTTAGTTCATGATAACGTTTTTCATTTTCTAGGTTCGACAGGATAAAATATTGACCAACTCACCAGAAGTCTCCAACAACTGACCCTCGATTTTCAAGTCAAACGTCGCAGTTAATGCACAGAGTTGGTTATACGCAGCTGTCCTCAAACTTGGATCAGCAGATCCCAGATTTAAGAGTGCCATATTCAGAAGTGTTCCAGGAACATCCTTAGGCCTAATTTTTTGATGTACCGTTACGGAATCCTGTGAAAAGTACTTAGTGAATTCATTATAACATGTGCATTTACAAAACCACAAAGTAACTGGGATCTTGGGCGATTATTTCTTTTATCCTTTTAATTAACAAATCCTGGTGAGAGCCCACAAAAAGGTGCAATATGCTAGGTATCCAATAAGTGAAAACACGTGAAAATGAGACTTGAAATTCGGTACTCCTTGCCATGTCATGGCCCCAATTGCATGAGGGGGACCCTCCCGCCCATGGATCCCAGTGACTTCTATGATGTCAGGGTGATTCCTTCCTATCCTTGATACGGCTTCCATAACAAGAATTTTAAGCTGAAAATTAAGTTTACAAGGGTTTTCAAGGGTGCTAAATCTGAGTGTGAGGTCAAAAATGCAAAATGGAATTCCGGCTCATGAAAGTTCCTCATGGAAATTACGTGTAAAAAAGCATTAACCAAATTTATGATTATCTTGAGTTGATCAGAATATAATAATACTTACTGGTTGAGATAACTCCCATCTATTCCTGATGTGGATTATTGCTTGAACAATGCTGTCACAGTCATTGTGGATGAATGATAAAGGTCCAGACTCATTTGCTATCGTCAATGTAAACTGGTTATCATCAACAAGACAAACTTCCTCAATTTCAGAGGCGTAGTAGACATCATTCAACAAAACTGAATGAGATAAAACTTTAGTTTTCTCAGCGGAAGTGATTTGTATAGCAGATGGTCCAACCTGGGAAATTATTTGAATAGTGAATGGTTTGCTAATACACAATAGTTTCAAAGAGGTACCTCATACAACTATCATACCTTAATAGCAACTTTGGTATCCTTGTGGGAGAGTTTTAGAGCATTGTTGAAAACTTTCAAATCTTCATCCAATGAAAGAGTGGCACCAGGAAGCTTCTGCTGATCAACTTCAATGAAATCATTGATTCGGCTGGGTGACTCAATAAAGATCAGTTTGCGATTGCCCTGCAACAATCACAAATACGATCTAGTCGTTTGCTTAAGGGTGTGTTAGAATAGATTCGGAAGACCAAACCACAGCTGCAGTGGACCTTACATATATAGCTGCATGAAGATAATGAGGCAGCTTCACATACTTTTATAGAGGCGAGGATGCGATCAT
Organism: Leptopterna dolabrata; assembly: GCA_954871275.1. Lineage (NCBI taxonomy): Eukaryota > Metazoa > Arthropoda > Insecta > Hemiptera > Miridae > Leptopterna > Leptopterna dolabrata. Next base: position 92,847,929 of record OX940974.1, on the reverse strand, counting down.
GATATTTAGTGTATTCTCGAACCCAACTGTTGCAGTTATAAATGTAGGCGGCATGGCAGTTACTATAAGCCATATCTGGCAAAACGTGGAACCATTTTTGCAAGAAATCAGTTCTGAAATATACGAAAATACCAACAAAATTAACAGAGTAATAATAAAATCCAGTAACACCCTTGCTTGCTAACACAACAATACACCACATCTCAGGAAAGTTAATGATTCATTTTCATAAAATGATTATAGGATACATTCATGTAAGTGGTCATTTACATCCAGTTAGAAGATCTCGAGCTATCCAATGCTCTATCCAACACTGTCATATGGGTTGCTTAGGTGATGATCAAAAGTACAGGTGCTAGCTAATGGTCATAATGTTTGAAACTTCCCCCCATCTATAAACTATCAAGAGGGTTTTATGGAGTCATTATGGAAAAACTACACCAAATTTTCAGGGGAAAAGTAAAATCAGGTAGGTAATTCAATTATTACTAAACAATTTTAATTTAGGTTTAGCAATAAGTGAAATGGTGATAAGTAGGTAAATGTTAAAATATGCTCATATTCTCGGTATTGTATGAATACTATAGGTGCCTTTGTGGATTCTAGAACATACACGAAACCCAAAGGAATCGTAAACTAACAAAACCAGCAACAGATTGGAGTGTAGTCTCTTGGTACAAAAACGTGAGATAGGGACAAAGATTATCCTAATATATTACCGGAATCTGTTGTCCGAACAGGTATGTGTGAAATCAACAACAATCTCAAAAGGAGTGTGGCAGAAAGGTTTCAGGGTCAATATAACGTGGTAAATCAGCAAGTCGCCGTTCGTCTCACCGATCCTTGAAAATAAAGAAGCACCATACAAAAAGGAACTTGAAACATAATAGTATGTAATTATTTGCAAAACTACACTAGCCGATTGCTATCTAACTTACACAATACAATAGCTAAGCAATATGAACAGTCATGGTTAACTCAACAGATGGATGTCCAAAATATTCATGATGAGAAAACTGACTTGAGCAGAAAAATATTTAGATCATACACTTCGGATGTTCAAGAGATGTTAATGCACATACTGTTTATATTTGCCTATCTTCAATGATAAGATGCCTACATGTTGATCCATCAAGACCTCCCTTTAATCTCTTCATTCAGTGTAAATAAAGATCCAAATCCAGGCGTTTTCATCACTATCAAACTCTAAATAAACATACATTAACTATTTTAAAAAAATGAACACTCATAACAGAAACTAACTTGTATCTCCGAGCTATGTAATAGAAAACAGGGTAACCAGCCTTAGAGGTCCCTGCTTGATAGAATATGTTCAAAGACTTGATACTCTTGAATTCTTCTTTTTCATGCATATTATGTTTCACCATTATCTCCTCAAAATTGTTGCCAGACATCTCAATCGAACCCCATCTTGGGTAAGATGAAAAGAGTAAACTGCAACAAATGACAATATTGTGTTGAGATGAAAAGAGCAAACTGAAACAAATGACAATATGGAGCTGAGATGAAAAGAGTAAACTGAAACAAATGGCAATATTGTGTTGAGATTAAAAACAGCAAACTGATACAAATGACAACATTGTGTTGAGATGAACGAGTAAACTGAAACATATGGCAATATTGTGTTGAGATCCTTGTTTTTCTCATATACGCCTTTTCCCTGGTTATCTTATTCAGCCCCTCTATAAACATACGAGGGATGTCCAAATAAATTTTTTTCTAGTGAGATTGGGAGACGAAAAACAAAACAAACAACGCATTTAAAATCTCAAAAAAAAAAATTTGTGTTCAAAAACATGTCTGTGGGAGGATTGGTGGAATGGATGGAAAACCACCACGTGGAGGGTGCTTTTGGAATCAAGACAACTCCACTTCTTCAGGAATTAAGAATAAAGAATGCAGCTGAAAAACAGTTGGATAAATTGTTTTCTGAACTCAGTTTCAACTCATCAACAAGGTCTTGTTTGTATGCTTAGGTAGTTGTTTCAACTCACAAATACAGGAATATTACAGTGTATGTGACCATTACTCACTGAGAATCAACAGGCTTGTGTTCTGGTGGACCCAAGTAAGCTAGCAAAGTTGCCATCTTGTCAAAAGGCCTCCTTCCAACAGCTTTGTGATCTCTACTGCTTGATAGGTAATCACCGATCCGTTCCTGATGATTCCAGAGCAATCGATGAAGGGCTAAAACGTTGGAGTCACTGATGAAAGACATGGAATGCGAACCTTGATCTTCCGTCTCGCAGTCAGATGCAATTTGAATGAAAAACCTGCAATGATTTGGTTATTCAATCAACAGGGAGAAAACAATCACTCATACGTACATGAAATCAATACTTGTTATGCTTTGTATAATAACGGTGTTTGATACTTTTTATTACCTTCATCTCGAAGAGCCTGAAGTACCTATATACTCAATAATCCTACGTATCTATCTACTCAACGGTGAATGGCAAGTGATACCATGCACCTCCTGCACGTGACAACAAAGATTCTTCCTGAAATGTATGGAAACTAAGACCTCCACTAAAAGCCAAACTAAACCAAAGTCTGTTCGTCAAGTCAACCCACTTCCCATTATTAAAAGTCAAAATGAATATTACCTGATTCCATGAAAAATATCAGTACTAACAACATCAATAATATGTTCCTAGGCTTAATCACGAATGTTAATGAAACAGAAAATACAAGACCAGCAACAACCTTATCATATTATTTTACTAAACCTAGAAAATTCATGTTGGTGACAGACATCCCACAACTTACCTTCTAGCTATTTCAAAATGAGACCTCAAAAAATCATTGAATGGTATCATGTGTTGTTCTTTGCTAAATTCAACATGATTAGCAATATTCTGAAGGATTTTCGACATCAACATGAGACCTCTCTTAACCGACTGAGGAACATTTTTGGAGACGATGCCCATCTCTTGAGGTGAAACTGTAAAGCAAGAATAATGAAATGAGTAACAAGAAATAGGACCATTCAAAACTTCAAAAACAGTTGATGTCATCACTTACCAATGGCAGGATTTATGAAACGAAGAAATATAACAGTCCCAACAGCTCCAATATTGATCTGAGGAACTTGAGGAAACCTTTTGCTCAAAACTTGATAGAGACAATGACACATGCTTCGCAACTGCGGTGGAAACCTGGATAAAATAAACTGAGAGGTAGGTAACTAACAACAACTGAATGGCCACTGCACCAGAAAAATATGTCGGCAAGCAATTTCTCTCTCCCCCCTAAATTAGTTAGTAGATCAAAAATTTGCTTCTTCAAGAATCAGTTCACATTTTGAAATTGGGTCATTATATAGGGTGTAGCGAAAGTTGGTATCTTCTAGATTTTCCCATAAATTTATTAAAAATTGGTATATTTACATAATATTTTCGTCATTATGTAGGTAAACATCTCCAATTTAGGGATGGAAGATAACATCCGGCATATGGCCACCCCTAGCCCGATGACACGCATCTACTCGCTCCACGAAATTTTGCAAGACCCGCCCGCAGAGCAGCTGGTCGACATCCGCGATCTTTTCCCGGATTATTTCCTTCAGTTCCTCGACGGTACTGGGTTTATTCTCTTAGACCTTGGAATTTATGTAACCCCAAAGGAAGAAATCCAAAGCAGTTGGGTCACAAGACCTGGGAGGCCAGTTCTGAGTCCCGTTTCTCGAGATCATTCGATCTTGAAAAGTTTCGCGCAATAAACCCACTGTCGCCCTCGAAGTGTGGCAAGTTGCGCTGACTTACTGGAACCAAATGCTGTCAGTGTCGATGTCAGATTGCTCCAATTCACGGATTAAAAAATCTGTTAGCATTTGTCTGTACCGTTCCCCATTGACGGTGACGGCATTTCCACTGTCATCTTTAAAGAAGTACGGCCCAATAACTCCACCGCTCCAAAATCCACACCACGCTGTCACTCTTTGTGGATGCAGTTGGTGTTCCTGTGTCTCCTGAGGGTTCTCCAATCCCCAGAACCTAAAGTTTTGCTTGTTTACAAAACCACTTAAATGAAAGTGAGCTTAGATCAACGATGTCGACCAGCTGCTCTGCAGGCGAGTCTTGCAAAATTTCTTGGAGCGAGGAGCAAGTAGATGAGTGCCATCAGGCTAGGGGTGGCCATATGCTGTATTTTAACTTCCGTACCTAAATAGGAGATGTTTGCCTACATAACAACGAAAATATTATGTAAATTTTTAGTAAAGCTATAGGAAAATCAAAAAGATACTGACTTTTGCTATACCCTATACTTGAGCCCCTGTGAGACTGAACTTGATGGTTGCCTAGAGCTCGATCCAACTTTCCTTAGCAGGTTTAGCCTCAGCTACGCATATTATATCCAAAACATATTACCTGCGTTTTAAAGATTTATTTTAATGTCACTAACTTACTTGTCAGCTGAAGAGACAATGGAATCAAACACTTTTTGGGTGAGATCGATTAGATTTTTCTTATTACTTTCTATATCTTCTGCTGGATCAATCCTAAGAAAAAAATGATGACAGAAAGAATAATATAAGAATACAAATAAAATAGCAATAGGATATGATATGGGTGGGATATGACGTGGGGTAGTTTTGGTGAAGATAAATGGGTCATGAAGGATCTACCGCAAGTATGGTAGAATGGAAAAATACATATGATTCATATGCATAAAACAGCAATATGATATGATACGGGTGGGATATGATGGGCAATATGATGTGGGGTACTTTTGTTGAAGATCAATTTGTCATAATTTTCTCTCCTGCTTACTGTAAACATTAAATTTCGTGACAAGAATTGATGTTTTCCACATTTCATTTTTTGAATGTACATAGTTAAATATGAAATATATTACTCCCAGCCCAGTCCAATAAGCACTCTAGCTACTACAATCCATTTTCCTCTATCCCTGAACGGAACAGCCTATGTATGTGGAATTTCAACGAGAGATGAATAAACATATTCAAGAATTTTTCCATGTCAGGTTGCTATAGATCCGTCCATTAAGATCTGTATATAAAGAAAGTAATTCCTACCATCACAATTTTTCAAGTTTGACAACCACTAGTAAGCACCTAAATACACAAAACCATGGACCACCCTGAGATTTCATGATTTTCTCATTATAACTGTGCCACATTTCACACAAATGTCGGTAGAGTTCTCCAGTAAACCGTGGTTAGTTTAAAATTTCACTCACATCTTCATTAGCCACTGCAGCAGTACCTACTAATAACATTCTTTTAAAAGCATCTGAGAAAACAGTTGTGCCAACAAGTGAGAGAATAACAGACAGCAGTTTTATTTATCCAGGAAGGGCGAAAAAGGTATAGCACACAACAGAACCAGGTGGTGATCGTATAAAACAAGTAGAACACAGGCAAGTCATACAGCAAAATTGAATCAGCACCAAATCTTAAAACAGGAGGCATCAATCGGACAGGGCTGCCAGAGCTACTTCCCACTGTGGAGAAAATAGAGGAGGAGGGTAATGAATATGGGAGGAGGAGTAGTGATGGGGGCCCTTTCTGCCCCCCCCCCCCCCCCCCCGCTAGTTAATATATTTGAAGGTTACATTATGAATTAGATTATCTATAATGATGAAGGTATGTTTTATAATTGATTCATGTATGGTCATTGAAGGTACATCAGTGTGCACAACTTCAGGTCAACTGGAGTACAAGAAGTAGGGCCAAACCATTTACATGAAATAGTATCCACATCTACATCTCGACAGCTAGTTTTAGAGACTTTCGAGCCTGAAAAACGCTAATTTCCTGCGAAAGTTACAAAATCAGTGCAGACAGGCCTGTATAAAGCCCTGCACCTTCACTAATTGAAAGACAGAGCCCGGCAATGGCCCACAACGTCCATGTCGACTACGTAGGGAATGGGAGGTCATAAAAATGTGAAAGGGTAAACTGAAAGGGGTATTCCAGTCACTTTCTTTTTTAAAAAATTTTCCCTCAGTATATTGCTTGAGGTTAACGAAAATTGGGTATTTTCGTCGAGAAAATGTTAATATAAAATTAGAGAAGCAAATAAAAATTGGGAGTTTGAAAAAAGGCAGGCGTGAGGCAGAGCTAATTCACTGCCTCCTAAAGCTTCAAAAAAAGGCACAGAGTATCAAGGAAAAATTAAAACGGAATAAACAAGATCAAGATGGAAATAATATAAGGCTGGAGTCACACCTCACGTTTTCATTACGTACATTTCCTGCCCGTGCCTTCTTCCAGGAACTTCTCCAGTGGATACAGGTACGGGCAGCAATTTTTTGGTTTATTATTTTCAATAATGGTTTATTATTTTCATGGAATCGACCATGAAAAAAATGTTTAACCCCCCTCAAAATTTGACAGTTTACATTTCAAGGGACGGAGAACACGAATATTAAATAAATAAAAATTTCCGTCCGTCAGCCGTCCGCGGCTTTTTCCTTAGTTCCCATGAACCAAAATTTACGAAATATGGGATATGGGCCCCGTTTGGGCTCGAGTTGGTCCTCACTCGGTGTGGGTGAAAGTGGGAGGTTGAAAGGTCCAGAGTATCTCTAACTCGGAAAATAGTATTTTGCGGTGTGGTTTTTCTCGCATTTTTAAATAGTTCGATTTTTTTCTGAATTTTTGAGACCATCCGGAGCATTCTACGATGTTTCCATAAAATTTGCTATAGAATTGCTACAGAGCAGGGTGTATGCAGGCATCAAGCTGTGTAGAGCACACATCACTGGTCTCACGGCTAGCTGGGCAATATAGCACAGTGGTCTACCTGACGAACTGATAGGCTAAAATTCCGGAGATCAAAACCCTACCGGGACTGAATATTTTTTCACTCCACATTAACAATTTCCCTTCAGAACTTCATTATTTGTGTTCGTTTTTGCCACTGTAGCTACTGTTTGTCATCGACATAATTATTTTGGCAACATTCAACATGAGATTTAGGTAGGTGTCTAGTAACGAGTAGGGGGTTAGGTATTAAGCTGCGAAGGGTCTGAGATCTACATAATATGTATAGAATAGTGCACATATTATATATATATTGAAGGGTTATCTATACAGAGAGCTGTGATCTGCAAAGGAAGGATGTTCTGTACAAAATAATAAACTATTGTGTAGGGATTTGCAGCGTTTTTATTCGATATTCGTATTCTACGTCCCTTGAAATGTGAACCATGAAATTTTGGGGGGGGATACAATTTTTTTATGGTCTCTCCAATAATGGAGAGACACACTGAATACGCACGGCTGAATACGCACGCGGTGGTGTGGCTTGATCCCTTTTTTTACGTAGGATCCCCCCTCGCGCGTGCACAATGCCGGCGCTACATAGGAGCCTGCACTCTAGCTAAGGCGATGTGTGTTCCATCCTATTTTAATACAAAGGTGGCATAGGCAGCGTGCATGTAGCGCGTAGTTCGTGGAAGGACCTACGCGATGCCTACGCGCTACATACGCCAAGTGTGACTCTACCCTAACTGAATGAACGCATGCACGCCCACACACGCACACCCCCGCACGCAACCACACACCCAACCATCCACACATATATCCCCCCCCCCCGCACACACACAGGATTTTATAATCCTTTTGTTTACAATTATATATTGTACAATTTGCAATTTCTGCCCAATACCATAAAGGGAGGACGCACAGGCAAGGTGTGTGGTTTGCACTGTAATGAAATTCGTTATTCATACACTGTTTGCTTGGTACAATACATGCTTACCATATAGATAGGTACTTTAAAAAAAAATGCATAAGATGGCTACTATATAATACAACACGTTTTACAATAACTTGCGGTGGGTATAGAATTAAGCTTACCTAATGCTAGGAAGTACTGTACATTCAACATTGTTAGTATTCTTAATTTTTATTTCTTTTTTATATTTTTATTTAATTTTAATTTTCATATACCTAGGTAGGTATTTAGGTAAGCGAGTATATATAATTATTTTTATTGCATCTTGTTAGTAAATCAGATAAATGTTCATATTTAATCTAAGATTAATACATCATTTACATTACTGCAGAAGTAATCCTTGCATTTTTTCTTGGTTGTGTGGTATTTAACACAAACATGACTGTACGAAGTAGGGTACATTTTACTGATTAATAATATATTGTATATTTGGGCAGTAGATAGGAGGATTGTTGTCGACTATGTTTGTGTATATAATTTCTTATTTTGGTTTGGGCATGAAATGATCTTTGTGTTTGACAATGTTTCAATCATAGATCCTAAGGTCAAAGATAGAGAGACACTTAACGACGTATAAAAATACTGCGTTATAGTACTGCTGTTTTAAACTAAAGCATTTTATTCTTTCTAGCTTTCCATTGTAGTTTAAGCGTTTTCCTGAGCAGAATAGATTGACAGTACGTTTGTACGTAGACTGCATCACTTTAAAATTAGTTTCAAAGGTTCCCCCGAAGTGAATAATGGCATAACACAGCTTGGGAACATAAATTGATTTAAATATTCTAGATCTAGTATCTATATCGGTAATGGGTGCCAAGAAACGTATCAAGTATTTGACCTTATTACGATTTTTCTGCAAATGGTTAATATGGGTTTCCCAATTTAGACGGTTGTCCATACAGACTCTCAAATATTTGGTGGTCGACTCCTCCTAAGCTATGGGACACCCACAGTCAGGAGATAGACAGTTCGGTCTGTGGATCTTCACAGAAAGCTGTGGGGAAAGGTGGAGGGAAGAACATCTATAAACCAACAGCTTGGTTTCTGAATGGTTCAAGATCAGTTTATTTTTTATAAACCATTTCTTTACTATACGTAATCCATCCTCCACTGCCCGGACCAACGCCTCCTCAGTGCACAGAAGAGAGCATGGAGCCATCGTCAGCAAAAAAGAAGCTATTTGCCATTATAATATTTTGTTTGCAAAAATCATTAAGGTAAATCAGAAACAGGATTGGTGATCGGGAAGTCCCCTGTGGCAAGCCTACAAAGATATTTCTGCGGGAACTCAGCACACCATTCACCCTGGTCATCTGATTCTTTCCTGGTAGGTAAGACTTGAAACATTGAAGGAGGGCGCCACGAATTCCAATATTGACCACTTTTGACATCAAAATGGCGGGCTCTACAAGGTCAAATGCCTTTGTGAGGTCTAAATAAACGGCACCAACTCTCCTTCCCACATCAATGGCATCCACTATACCATCGATATGATCCTTCAAGGCTCGATCCATCGACAGGCCCTCCGAAACCCGTATTGGCAATGCAAAAAGAATTTACTGTTATTAAGAATATTTACTAATTTAAGTTTCATTATTTTCTCAAACACCTTTGCCAAGATCGATAGTAGGCTTATTGGTCTATAATTATTTGTGTCCTTCTTACTGCCTGACTTGTAAATTGGGATTATAATTACATCCAAGATACGATACCAATGCCCATTTATACATCCTCTGCTGAATCCATATTTTCCTATAGACTAGCCAAATGATCATTGAACGCCTCAGCTACACTTCTATCATCCTTAATTTCCCCTTGCTTAGCGTCTGTAGGTCCAATTTTACAATATTTTCTTGACTTAGTTTATTAAGAACTTCCCAAAATTTCCTTGAGCTCCCTCCAGTAGAAGCTATTTCATTTTTGTAAAATGCAGATTTTTTTTTTATGTTTATGAGTAACTTTTAAGCTAAGTAATTTTTGTTGCATTTTTTGTAGCTCGTTTATTTTACTCAAGTTTTCTCCTTTCCGATTTTATTTTTTTAGAAGTTTATGTACTTTATTTTTATTATTAACAAGTTTTACGAGATACTGGCTTATCCAGTCAGTTATTCGGCGAACCCGCGAATTATCACACACCCACACCCACATATACAAACCCACACCCACCCACAAACACACCAGCCATGACGTAGACGTAGGACCCGTATTTTTTCAATTCGTATATCTTCATTTCGCATTTCCTTCCTTTTATTCACAACTATCGCCTTCTCCGACGCTCTACGCCATTTTCACAGTCACTTGAAATAAATATTCCGAAAGCCAGCTTATTTTAGACTCATTGGAATACCAAATTGCTCTCAACATTGAATAACTGATTTGCCAACCAGATTCCTCTGCTGACCACCGATCATTCTTACTACTATTGCTCCCCAACCAGAAATTAATGACGTTTCTGCGGAAAGGGTCAAGGGATTACGTAATTTTCACAGTTACTTGAACTAAAATATTCCAAAAACGCTGTGAAGTCCTTGTCACATGGGTTTATTATTCAATTGGACATAGGTACCTACAGAAATGTTGGCTGTTCATTTATTGTTTCTTTTGTGTGCAATAATTGAAATAGCTATTTTTGATGGTTTCCACCGATTTTGGCCACCCAAAAACACGAATTTTTTTTTTTAACAAATTACCTCTGATCATTGACGGTGCCACTTAATTGTCTTGATTCACCTGTTGATACTACTTCCACTGTTATTATACAAATTTATGGTGATTTCAGACGATTTCCCATTTTTTGACGTTTTCAGACTTTTTTGACTCATAAAAAATGAATGTTGGGAGCTGAACCTTTGTTTCAACCTAAATTCTTCACTCTTTGGTCAAAATCAATGTCATATTCGGTCTTCTCGCCCTAAAACACAAGGAAAACAATACCTCGCAACCTCATGTTCACTGAAATATCGAAAAACCCTATTTTTACGCCCATTTTCCCCCCACAACACCCCTGGGCGTATTCCGATCGAGCTGCCGAGCATCGAAGCACAACTAGGACCCAAATGTGTTCCCGAATGAGGACGCAAACTGGTATGGAAGAACGATGATTTTAGACCAAAAGGTACCTAACGTAAATTTAAGGCTGAAATTTCGTTTTCCATTCTTTGGTCAAAATCAATTTGATATTCGGTCTCCTCGTTGTAAAAAATATGGAAAATGATACCTCACAAGCTCATGCCACTAAAACACCAAAAACCATATTCTCACTCATTTTTCACTCATAACACCATTGGGTATATTCGGCGGACGGACACAGCATTTTTGGAATCTACGCACCTTGAAACGTAAAAGAAAAAAATTTGAGGGGAATGTTATAAACATTTTTTGGAAAGCGAATGCATAGGTAGGTGTTTTACTAACAGAATAATAAACCAAAATCAGCTTATTTTTAGACTCACTGGAATACCCAATAGCCCTCAACTGTGAAGAATTGATATGCCAGCCATATTTCTCTGCTGACCACCAATAATTAACCTTACTCCCATTCTCAACTGCTCCCCAACCAGAAATTACGGTGCTGTGGATACAGTCAAAGGATAGTCTTCATTATGTTAACGATTAACATATTCATTTTTTTCTCAACCAAACAACATCAGGCCATATTGATGCAGGTAAAAGAAAATCCAGATTATGGGCCACCTGCGACTTACAAAGTCTACAGTTTCCCGTAAGAGGTAACAGGCATTGCAGCCACCCATCGATGCAAAACTACTGGGTCAAACTCTCGGCATTGATGAAACGATAATTCTTCCTGGGGCATTCTATGTACATCATGCCCTACCCTTCTAATATTAAGAACCCCCGTTGTTTTTCGAGGTTTCTTGAAGTTTTAGTGAACATGAGCTTGTGAGGTATCCTGCCCCCGTAAGGAAGAACGTCCTAAGTCCATTTTTTCAGTTTTTGAGTTAAGGACATGGCCTGGTAGAGCTCGACGAGACGCGTTTTTTGAGCTAGGTTAGAACGTCCTACATGTAGTAGAAAGCAGTGAAAAAACGCTTTGTCCTAAGTCCATTTGCACCACTTTGCTGTCTAAACTAGGCTAGAGTGTCCTATGTGGAACATATTAGGTTAAAACGTCCTACTTGGGGCTGAAGTCGGACTTGGGACGATCTAGCGTAGTATTATACTACGCTAGATCGTCCTATGTCCGACTTCAGCCCTCGAGGTAGGACTTTTTAACCTACTAATTTCTACTTAGGACACTCTAGCCTAGTTGGGCAGCAATAATTGCTCAACGCAGTTCTGTCCTAAGTGGCATTTCTTGGCTAATAATATTGCGAAATGTCTTAGCAGTATCATGGTAGTTCCTCCAGTGACCATCCTCCCAGTGAGTGGGGTCAGAAGCGGTCATTCCCCATTGCCAAGGCAGAAGGAAAGAAAGACAGGAGGGATAACTTAATTACAAAGTTGAAGGCAATTATTCCACATTGTGGAAATCGTCTTCATTTTTGGGAGTAATTGCCAGTCAGCAATGAAGAGAGTCCCTTGATGATGCAAACACTGATGTTAACAATTTAGACTGATTAGCCTTCGTGACCATTTTAAGTGATACCACATTTTTTAATGATACATCCTAAGTACTATTTTTCTATATTATAAATACGTTCATTCTTTCGAGTTGATTAATGTACTAGTACATTCAGTGACATGTTAGTTAGGCACAGTGTCAAAAATAGTTTAATATTAAAACTGTCATCTTTTATGACTTAGACTGATGTATTTTTAAAGGTTCCTCAGCAATTAATAATTATATTGATAAATATAATGTTAAAAACGCTGCAAATCCCTGCACAACGGTTTATTATTTGGTACAGAATACCCTTCTTTTACAGATCACAGCTCTCTGTATAGATAACCCGTCTATATAATATGTACTAGTCTATACAAAATATGTAGATCGCACACCCTCCGTAGGTTAGTACCTAACCCCGTACTCGTTACTAGGTACCTACCAAGAGTTGAATGTTGCTAAAATAATTCTGTCGATGGCAAACAGTAACTAAAATGGCGAAAAGAAACGCAAATAATGAAGTTCTGAAGGAAAGTTGTTGATGTGGAGTGAAATAGATGCCCCTTCTGCGTAGATCACTGTTTTCTGTGTTCAGTACCTACCCTCTGGTCAAGTATAATGAACCGTTGTGTAATAACTTGCCCATCAATAATACTTCAACGGTTGTACAAGTTGCAAAAGTACCGATCAACAAAATCCAGCCCCTTCTTGGTAGATGAACCGTTGTGTAATAATTTACCCATCAATAATAATTCAAAGTTTGTTCAAGTTTCACAAGTACCTACCAACAAAAGCCAATAGTCCATCACTTATCAAATGAAATAATATCGCACAACAACCAGCTCGACTTCATACAGCCATCCTTGATTATAATCAGGTGCTCCTTAGTGATGAAATCCCGGCCGGATTTATACCGTTTGACTCACGATCATGTAGACGAAGCTTTTTGGTGCACACGAACGGCTAGCCGTACAGTGCTCCGGGTGGTCTCAAAAAATTGTTTAGCTCAAGACAAATTTAATATCGTAAAAAAAACCATACCCTTCCATCGAAAGTTTTTGAGCTACGGCGTTCTGAAAATTTCAACCCCTATTTTGAACCCCTTAGAGATGACTGACAGTAACGCCGAGCTTCGAGGACCAACTAGACCCCGAACGGAACCTATAACCCGAATTTCATCAATTTTTATTCATGGTAACTAAGAAAAGTGGCCCGTACGGCGTACGGCGAACATACAGAAATATTTTTATTGCAGTTTTGGATTCTACATACCTTGAAACGTAAATGAACTTTGTTTCCTAGAAGAATGCTAATTTGTTAATGATTTGTTTACCTTACCCAGTACTACTAAAGGTGTGGAACCAGAGAAAATAGGTATCTATTTAATATAAGGATTTTATGTGCACACTTATATTTGAATATGAGGTAAAAAATGCCTACATTAGGGACTCCTGGACTTTCAATTTTAATTTAGGATTCATGGTGTCATTGAATGATAAGTTATTGGAGAAATTGTTTTTATACGGGGCAATAATAGCATTTTTAAAACTGAATGAAGAGAACTTTTCCCTGTAGATAAGACGTTCTAACCTGGTACCATATACGTTCAAGTCGTCCGATGTAGTGCATACTAGGTTAGACCGTCCTATGTCCGTATAGTTGCGCTAAAATTGATAATTATCGTCAAGGTAATTAATTGCATGGTTGAACAGTATGTGGATGAGTTGGGGGAATAGATATGAGACACGATCGAAAAAGTTGGGCTTGAATTAATTGAACAGGGTGGATGGCAGAGAAATCTCACTTAACCTCGTTTTTCTCAAAATCGCAAAAATGGACTTAGGACGTTCTTCCGTACGGGGGCAGTATCGTTTTCCATCTTTTTTAGGATGAGAAGACCGAATATGAAGTTGATTTTGACCAAAGAGTGAAGAATGAGGTTGTAACGAAGGTTCAGCACCCAAAATTCATTTTTTATGGGTCAAAAACCTAGGCAATTGTCTGAAATCACCATAAATTTGTATAATAACACTAGAAGTAGTACCTACCAACAGGGGAATCAAGACAATTATTGAATGGCACTATAAATGATCAAGGATAATTCTTTAAAAAATAGGAGCCTAATTCGTGTTTTTGGGAAACAATAAACGAACAAGAACATTTCTGTAGCTAAGTCGAACAGAATGATAAACACATGTGACAAGGACGTTTTTTACCTATGGCAGAAGATCCGAATTTTCCGATCTCGAATGTAAACAAGATGTCAAGAAGTAGTTCGGGGAACTACTCCATAAATATGTTTTTGAGTGTCCCTTGTGATATAATTACAGAGTTTAGACATAGACAGAAATTCGAGACAGTTATAATAATAATCTGAGCTAGAGAATGATCAGTTTTTGTTATCATCATTTGTGGTATACAGATACCTTGTTATTGTAGAGAAGGACCTTTGGGAGGAGCACATACTTCACTGAATCACATTCCACTTCACACATGAGTTTAGACAACAATACAAAACCACAGGCTAAACAGTCATCCTATCCCATGCCAACACAAACCTTGCTGGATCAACTTCCAAAGATGGTGGTGTTCCCTCCATAAGTGGTCTGATATGAGGTTCAAGTAAATTCTGCAAATATGTGCCTCCATAAATCTTGAAGCAAAACGCCATAATTTTAGAGCCGAGAGAATTTCCCCTGAATAAAGTCTGCATACAATCTGATACTTCCACTTCACGATAGAACATGTTCCACAACAGGGGAGAAAGGAGGTGTTTTGCATCAAATAGAGTAACGAAAACTCTCGCCAGCTCATCCTGGAATACAATTAACAAATGTTCAAAAGTACTAGTCATGCAGCATATAAACGAATTTGCGAGGTCAAGTTCATTTTTGGTGATTAATACTCGTAGCAATGTCTGACCCACAAAAACTCAATTTTCCAACCTACTACTTGACAATAATGTTTTGGCGATTGTTCTTGTTGGATATTGGAAAAATTTATTCCCTGTCTCGATCCACTATTTTATACCTCTGCCGGTGATTAAATATCATATTTTTGATCATTTTAGTCATTTTGAATGATTTGTGGCCAAGACAAAAATTCGATGTTCACCCATTCTCTGTCAGAAAAAATATTTTTGATTATTGAAATAGTCTTCTTGGTCTCACATGACTACTGTATAACACTATCGGTAATTTTTTAATACATTTTTGATAATTTTTAGCAATTTTTACTGGTTGTTACCTATTTTTGACCCACAAAACTACCTTGGAAATTACCTTGGAAAACTATATCAACTATCTAAGAAATTTATAAGTTCATTATAAATTATGTATATACCCATTGTATGGTATGTTAAATAACGAACACAATAATAAACCCTTAAGGTCTGGAACAACACTACAGGGATAGGTTCAGAATTATCTGGAATGGAAATAAATCGGAAAAAAATCATGTAATTACCTACTAACAAAAGTTGGACCCATTGCTATAGAGTAGATTCGAAATGTGGTAAAATGAGCATTAATATCGAACTGTAATGAATATAGTTACTTATGTCAAATCAAGTACAAGGAAGGGAGATTTGATGTTTACCATTTGGGCAGTAGTAACTACATTAGCAAGAGCCATAGCGATTGGTAGTTCTCCTTTGTCACTAATCATAGTAACAAGTTGAACCAGTTGTTCAAAACGATCAGCTAGAACTGTTTCAGCAAGGGTATCAAATTCAGTACCCTGCTGTAAAATTTTTGTCAGGACTTCCATGAAAGCTGCACGAGTTTGCAAATCCGGATTGTAACCAAGATCTGGAAGTTGAAAACCAAAAATCAGTGTTAACCAGGACTATGAATCATAATATCAAAACAGTATTGCAAACTAAACTCACCAATACTGTGCATCAAACCACTGTCAATATTAGCAGACAGAAGGTTTGACATTGCTTGAATGGTAGCGTTGCGCAAAGTTGTGAGTTTACCATCTGAGACTCTTTGTCTTGAGACGTCTTTTTCAACATCTTGGATATCATTGCAGTCATTTAGGAGATTCATGAACAATGTACAGTACCTAAAATCCAAACAGGTACCTCATGAATGATTTACTGAAAATACTGGTTACCACAGCCTCAGCCTTCAACATTGGACAGTTAATACTCAATACAAGGATACGGGTACTCAATCTCTATGTGAATGTACTACAGTATCAACCACCTACGGTTTTAGCCATAAAAACGTTGGATTTCATCTATTTATTGCTCTCTAAACCATTTTGATCCTTGAATGATTTTGGTTCAATGCAAAAAATTACCTTCTCTTATTTGTGATCATTTCACAACATTTTATACACAACAGCAATTTATAAGTTAGTATAAATACAGTGAAATCCCTCTATAGTGGTCACCCACGGGGCCAAACTAAGTGTCCACTATAGCGGGGTATCATCAAATTCCAAAGTGTTTTCTTTACTATTATTTTATTATTTAGTGTTTACACGCGAAAAATGCGTAGAATTCGTCAAAAATAGGTACATACATACTTTAATATGTATAAAATTATACAACAATTAGGGTATTGCGAGGCCATAAATACAAGAATAAATGGATAAATACACGAATAAATAAAATTTTATAATTTTTATTCTGAAAAAATTGGAGAATTGAAGACTGTTTTTTCATTTTTGATTCATTCATTTCCCGTTCGTGATGCACTGACACTTCTCACGAGTGAAAACATGCGACTGGCGATGGAAAGAACGTACGTAGGTACTTCCCGTACAACAGGAGAGTGTCTAGATCAGGGTCAAATGAATCCAAATGGTGGCCAATGTAAAAAAAAAAAAAAAATAAAATAAAACTGTTGACATAGCCTCTAGTGGTTTGTGTTCATGATTGTACATTTATTGTCGAATGAAATCTGGGGGACACCTCCAGACACCCGGATTATAACAGTCTAGATCAGAGCATCAAGCAAGGAAACATGGAACATGTTTTTCGAATAGGTACATAATAACAGAGGATACATAGATATGTAGAAGAAAACTCACACCGTTATGGTGGAGATGACCGAGGAGAGATGAAGGAAAAAGAGGAATCCCATCCCTTTCCGGTGGAGCGAGGCAAGGGATTGCAACAGTGGGGTTATTCCGTGCAGATGCGAAAAAGGTGAACAGTATTGGAAAATACGAAAAAAGGTTTACACTCTCTCTCATTGGCAGTCGAGTCGGTTTGGGGAAGTTTCGTAAGATTCCGCATAAATTTGCTAACTAGTCTCGAAGGAATGGAGGGTACAGTGAGGGGAAGGCACCACGTGTGGTAGGAGAGGAGGTGGGTTGGGTGGCAGGAGTGGGGTAGAGAGAGAACTGTGTGGGCGACGGGTTTACGAGGGGAGTCGAGTGTTACGCGGACACGGACGCTCTCCAGCCCGGTTTACCCCCGAAAAAACATGTTCCACATTAAAAATGAATTCGAAGGATGGCAAATGTACTCGTAAACAAACAGAAAATCAACTCTGTCAGATCAAACATAGCTGTCAGATAAGAAAAAATGTAAAGTTTTGTACACGCCTAGACGGGTCTACTGTCCACTGCGAGGGGTTCAGGATGACGAAATGGGTGTCCTCGTCCACTATTGAGGGAGTCCATTATACAGGGGTTCAAATACATTGAATCTCCTATCTCTATGCCAGGACCATGGCCAAACTGTCCATTAAAAAGGGTGTCCACTAAGAGGGGTTTCACTGTACTTATATTATTTATATACTTATTTTCTTTGAATATTCACTGACAAGATTATAGCTGACATTCAAGAATCAATCGTAAAATGATAATATAAATCTTGAACTAATATGCCGTACTTCAGAAATAGCTGGCTCTTAGCTTCCATTAGATCACCCCTATCAGATTCCTCAGGCTGTAGAGGCAAACCTCTCAATAATGCAGCAACTGCCTCCATACATGCTTGATCCAGGTCTCTAGAAATATAATATTCAATTCATAAAAAAACTGAATGGAAGCTGACCTCAATGGTTTGAAAATTTTGTAACATGAGTGAATATAATTAATAGCAAAGGCAAAATGTTGAAACACTTGTCTACAACAAACCTCGTTATCACAGATACATCTCCAGAGCCAGGGGGAGCGATCTGATGAGAGGTTCCCATTACCCAATCAGTGAGGTATTCAACAAGTTTGTTCCGGAATTTCATTTCTTGCCGAAAAGCCAAGTCATCCCTTCTTTTCATCATAGTTTCAACCAGTTGACACAATTTTGTTTTGATGTGGATGGCATGTACAGTCATATCGAGATGACGAACGTAACTGAAACAGATGATATTCAATAAAGAATGTGTTCCAACATTATAGTGTTATTTTTGTTGTTGACAAACAAATTATTACTTACTCGTCCCAGTTTATTGTGCTTTCTTTTGTATGAATATGTAATAATATTTTAATATGTTTCTCGGAAATTGGCTAACTATTTAATAATGATGATTAGTCATTTTTGCAATAACTGCACACACAATGCTCACTGCTTATTGTTAGAAAGGATCGTAAAGGGGGGGGGGGGGGGGATCACCGAACAGGGCATGTTCGTGCGATGAACGAAAGCTTAAATGGGGGTTGAAGAATTCGCCCTGAGTGAACCCGGTTACCGACTGACCAAGAGGAAATGGAATTAGCGAAGGGAGAGGGTTGTTCACCCCGAACAATAACCATCGCACTCTACAAAAGTAAAATGGGGTTTCAAACTTCATAGGAACCAGGCCGACATGGGTCTTGGTGGCTAGTACGTCAATTTTTTGGCTTGGCCCCTCAAAAGCACCTAACACTTCGATTCGCCACTTTTCAGACAAACATGTTTGATGAAGCACGTCTTCCTCCATTTTACCATCCTGGGCAGGAAAGCTAACACTCAAATTCCGAAATTCTTGCACTTTCAGACATACGTGTTTGTGTTTACACAATCCCTTGAAACGCCTATAACTATCAGAAAAAAAGCTGCAAATTATTACACAACGGTTTATTATTTATCTGTATAGATGCCCCTTCAGCGCAGACTGTTTTCTGTGGTCAATACCCTCGAACTCTCCACAGGAAAGCCCTAAATGGAGTACTGGAGCCGGCCCGGGAATTAGTTTCATACAAATGCGCGGGATTCAATAATTCATTCATAATTATTTGTAGTTATTCATGAAGCATAAGGTAAATAATAAACCGTTGTGCAATAATTTACCGTTGTGTAATGATTTACCTTGGTGTAATAATTTACCGTTGTGCAATAATTTACCCAATAATACTTCAACGTTTGTTGCAAAAGTACCTATCGGCAAAATCCAAAAGATCGATAATTTTTCAAATGAAATAATATCACAGAACCACCAACTCGACTTCATACAGCCATCCCTGATTATAATCAGGTGCTCCCTACCGATGATATCTGGGCCGGATTTATACCGTTTGATTCACGATCATGTTGACCAAGCTTTTCTGTGCAAACGAACGGCTGGTCGTACAGTGCTCTGGGTGGTCTCAAAATTTTTTTTAGTTCAAGGTAAATTTAAAAACGTAAAAAACCATACCCTTCATCAATTGAAAGTTTTCGAGCTACAGCGTTCTGAAAATGTCAACCCCTACGGGACCTACAAACCAAATTTCATCAATTTTGGTTCATGGTAACTAAGAAAAGTGCGAAGTACGGCGTACGGCGGACAGACAGACATTTTTTATTGCATTTTCGGATTATACATACCTTGAAACGTAAACCATCAAATTTTGAGGGGGGAGGTTAAAACTTTTTTTTTTCATGCTCGATTCTAAAGGTTCATTATTGAAAATGATAAAATATGAAAAAGAGCTGAAATTAGAAGGGTTGGTACTGGTTGGGTTTCATTTCGAACATCGAGCGCTGCTCGATATTATTTGAATATTATCTATTCTAACTGTGACCCTTCACGAGTGAATCCTCGTCTCATACCTAGCTAAAAGCAGGGACCCTGGAAGTACGGTGTACGGCGGACAGACAGACATTTTTTTATTGCATTTTCGGATTCTACATACCTTGAAACGTAAACAATCAAATTTTGAGGGGGGGGGGGGGGACACTTTTTTTTCATGCTCTATTCCAAAGGTTCATTATTGAAAATGAAACCAATATGAAAAAGAGCTGAAATTAGAAGGGTTGGTACTGGTTGGGTTTCATTTCGAACATCGAGTGTTGCTCGATATTATTTGAATATTATTATTGAATATTGAATGAATATTTGAATATTATTATCACTGTGACCCTTCAACAGTGAATCCTCGTCTCATACCTAGGTAAAAGTAGGGACCCTGGTTTTAGTCAAACGAGGTACTGACTAGTTATTCGTTTTCGAATGCTTACACGAAAAATTATTGAGTAAAGCTGAATCAAAGTCATTCACAATCCCCAGTTGATATCGTGATGGATGATCAATTCACTAACGTTAGTAAAATGTGATATAGGTATAACAATTTGTGGTGTTTCATTCGTTATACAAATATTAATTGGAATAGTAAAGAAAATACTGAACTATGTTTACTTGTTCGCCTTGTAGGTTAACTGAACGACAATAAACCTAAATTTATCTTTCAATAAATTGTATTACAGGTTTTCTTTATTTTCAGAAACTAAAATCAGATTAAAAATATTTTGGAGTAGGTGATAATTTATGGAACATGAACTTCAGGACCAGCAATTTTAGGACGCTGTCTTCCTAATAAATTATTTAGGGGACTTTTAAGAAAAAGTTTATTATTATTATTATTATAACCCTGGATTTGAGCTTACTCAGTATATCACATGCAGAACTTTTACTCGAAAGCTAGACACTACCTATTATTTCAAGTAAAGTCCCTGTAGGCTTCACATGATCCAGTGAGAGGTAAAGAGCTAATCACTGGTCGGGTAAGGACATGCAAGATTTTCAAGCTCCCAATCCCACTGTCGAACACTTCCCTTTACATTAGGTATATGCTTGTTGTATTTGTACGCACGGGAGAATATACATTTAATAATCCGCACTTCAAACCCTTTTATTCGGTAGAAATACAATGTATAACAAAAACTTCTAGTCGGCGAAACGAAAACTATCTCATTCTCTTATCAGAAACAGGTTAGCCACTACTACAGGAAAAAGTCCGTATGCCAGAGAAGACTTACATATCCCACATTTTCCCCTTTCTATTTTAGACAGTACAATATGGGAAATTGAAAAGTAGCAGTGAAAACAAACACTTCTTTATACTGAACTTGTACCTCCAAAATTCAATATAACACAAACAATCAACCAATCAAAATCAATTAAATGATGATCCTGTCAAATTATTGTCTTTTCAACTAATTTCCTCAATCAACCGATGCGGAGCCACAACGTTCCGTTTTGGCCGCCCAGGTGATTTAGCGGAGAGAGGCGTTTTCTCTTTTTCTGCTGATCCGTCAGGTTTATCCAAGAGGTCTCCACTCCCTGTCGTAGATGTGGGTGTTGGCCATCCGGTCCAATCCGGGGACGTGTCCAGTTGGGACTCATTCTGCAAATTTTCCTCTTCAGGGCCGTCAGGCTCACCCACTGAAGGTCTAAGTTGGTCGACGTGACGTGTCCAGGTTTTATCTGCCTCTGGAACATAAACGCTTCTCCTTCTAGGGCCTAGAGTTTTTACAACTTGTCCTTTCATCCACTTTTTTCCTCCTTGACTGTAATTCTTCACCCACACTTGGTCTGACTGAGCAAATTTGTCTGGGGATGTGGTTTTCCACCTTTTGCCTCTATTTGCTGCTTCTGCTTCTCCTCCACTCTTGATGCAGTAGAAGACGGTTTTGGGCGTAACAAATCTAGTCTGGTCCGTAGGTTGCGTCCAAACAAGGCTTGAGCCCGCGACACATTCGTTGTAGCATGTGGGGTGGTTCTGTATTGCAGAAGGAAATTTGCGAGGGCCTTGTTGAGGTCTGCACTTTTTGATTCCGCTAATGCTGTTTTTAACAACCGCTTCACAGTTTTCACACTGTTCTCCGCTGCGCCGTTGGTGGCAGGGTGATAAGGGGCTCCCGTTTTATGTTTAATCCCATTTCTTTTGAGGAAATGCTGAAACTCTTCCGACTCAAAAGAGGAATAGTTGTCAGATACCAGTTCTTCCGGGAGTCCAAATCTTGCAAAAACTTGACGTAAAATTTTTTTAGTGACTTCTGTTGACATGGATTTAGTGGGGAAAGCTTCTAACCATTTTGTGTTGCTGTCAACTATTACAAAATAGTACTGGCCGGCTATTGGACCCAAATAGTCCACGTGAAGCCTCTGCCAAGGTTTTGTAGGCCACTCCCATGGGATCAAAGAAGCTTTTGGAGGGTTGTCCTTCACAGTGTTGCAAGCTGTGCATGATTTCACCTTTTCTTCAATATCTAGGTCAATGCGAGGCCACCACACATATGAACGGGCAAGCGCCTTAACTTTAACTATACCCATGTGCGCTGCATGCAATTCATTAAGTACCGACTTGCGCAATCTTCTCGGCACAACCACTCTGTTTCCTAATAGGATTATACCTTCTTCCTCATGGAGTTCATCACAGCGGCGGAAAAATGGAAGACTTTTTTCAGGAGCCGGTTGAGGCCACCCTATCTTCAGGTAAGTTGCCACCTTCTTTAGGACATCTTCCTTCTTCGTTTCAGCAAGAATATCGTCATATTTGAGGGGCAAATCTTCATTTTCCTCAAAAACATGGAACAAAGCTGGATCCATTCCTTCTTCCTTTGCAGGGTCAGCCTGCAACGGCGCTCTGGACAACCAATCTGCGTTGTTCTTACTTGATTGGACCCCATTCTACGTCAAAGTTATAATTTGCCAACAGTAGAGCCCAACGTTGCAGTCGGTTCGCTGCGCAGGTTGGTACTCCTTTATTTGGCCCAAAAATTGATAATAAGGGTCTATTGTCATTAGCCAGTGTCCATTTTCTACCGAATAGGTACAGATGATACTTCTTTACTCCAAAAACAAGAGCAGAGGCTTCCTTATGAAGTTGGCTGCACTTCTTCTCGGCATCAGTCAATGTTCTGCTTGCAAAAGCCAATGGTTTTTCTTCGCCGTTCGGGCAAGTTTGCGAGATTATAGCCCCCAAGCCAAAATCCGAACCATCCACAGTCAACTTGATTGGTAAATCAGGGTTATAATGAGCCAGCGATCAATTTGCCTTCACTATGCTCTTGATTTTCAAAAATGCCTTCTGACAGCTGTCAATTCCACCAGACGCTTTTCTTCAACAGTTGATGAAGTGGGTGTAGGGTAGCAGACAGTGTTGGTAAAAATCTGGCAAGATAGTTTACGAACCCCAAGAAAGCTTGAAGCTCCTTGACGTTCCAATTGACTAGACTTACATATCCCACAATGCTCTAAGCCCACCCTCTCTTTGGGGAGGCCTTTTCATAATTATCTTGCTTCTTTGACAGGTACCAATCTGTTCAATTTGAGGAAATATGCGTTTCATCGATTGATTTAACTAAAGTGCCGTACGGTTCTGACCGCTTTTCGACCAATAAGTTGGACCCAGGATGGGTGCGCCTAATCAACGGAGCATTCCATGGTCTTTGTGGACATTTAGCGGTTAGTGATGCATGGTCACCGTTTGCTGACACTTTTCAGTAAAACAAAAAATCGAAGTTGCGTAAACTTCCTTGCCATAAAATGGATATGAACGGAAATTATACAAACGAATATGAGGAGCAGAAATTTCTCGTTATCAAGCAAGAATGATGCTACGCTGAGCCTTTGCACAATCCAATACGTTCACAGATGTAAGTCTATGTTAGGAGTAGGTTAGAGAGGGTTTCCAGAGCTGAAATTTTGCTCACAGTCGTTATGCTCCAAGGAAGGTCCTTTTATGTAATCTGCCATCCTTGAGCGCGGGACTTCTATTCGGGCTACAGCCTGACAGAAATAAAGGATCGGCTACAGCCTCACAGACCTAACGGATCGAGCAGCAATTTTGCACAGGTACACATTCGTTATACTCCGAGGTAGTGCTTTTTGTCCTCCCTCCCCCACCACTTTGAAAATTGTTAGATAAGTAGGTAGGTACTGAGCAATTTTTTTAGGTACGGGGGAAAAATGGATACGTACAAAGCAGGTACTGACTATGACTACTGAGTAAGGTACTAAGTAAAGTAGGTACTACTCAGTAAGTAAGTAACTCAGTAGGTAATGAGAAAATTTTTGGGTACCTACTGGGAATCCCCCCCCCCCCCCCATCTAAACAACCCTGTAGTAAGAATTTACCGGCCAACAAAACCTCAGCCGCAAAAAGGATTGATATCCATTTTGCCCGCCGAAGTAGCATACGAGGTGCTTGCTTATAGAAACCTGTTCCTTCCCCCTCTGTTGAATATACCTATAGAAACCTGTTCCTTCCCCCCAAACCCTGAAATTTCTTTCTACGCTGTTCGGCAGATAGCTTTTTGCCCAAGGCGAAAAGCCTCCACCAAACAGCAGTGAAAGAAATTACAAGGTAGGGGGGGGGGGGGGGGTGAAGGAACAGGTTTCTATACGCATATCAAACAGAGTGGGAAGGAACAGGTTTCTATATGCACATACAAGAGTGAGGGCAAAATGGATATCAAACCTTTTTGTGGCTGAGGAGGTTTTGTTGGCAGGTAAATTTTTACAAGAGGGTAGTTGGGTGTATGTGGGGGTAGGGGTGGAGAGATAACATCTTTTTTCATTGATGGAGTAAACATTTTTACATGTCTCTAAGTAAGATGGCAATGCCCTTCGCCCAGTTATGTTGGGTATCACCGAGCTATCTGAATGACTCTTCTTCATCGGGTTAGGGTGCAGTCAACGGAAAGAGCGTATTGACCGTGGTCAAACAACCACACCGGTAAATTGCTAAGGAGCAGACTCCTAGGGCTTTTCTAAAGTAGACACACTACGTGTATAAAAAGACCGGGGCTCTTTCGAAACTGAAGTAGGAGTTTGAAACGCGGTTTCTGATTGGCCTGACAGATTATGATCCTAAAATATTTCATAGTGGTTGTCAACTTGAAGGGATGAAAAATGGGGTTCGAAATTTTCAAAACGCCATGGCTCTAAACTTTCAAAAGAGGGGCATATTTTTCTGGCGAACCAATCCGAACAGATTTAAATATTTAGTATTTTCTGAGAACACTCGGATCATTGTTCATTCAGTAAGAGACTGAAGACAGAACCAAAAAATATAGACAACCGTCGTCGTCTATCAAACGGTGATTGGGTGAATCAAATAGTAAATTGGGCTAACGGTCGGTATAACTGCAAAACCGCAGTGCTCGTAGTAGGTACCTACGTAATAAAGCACAGCAGGTTCGAATATGAATTTTCTAATGAAACTGAGGTCCAACAGATATCTTTTGAGTGACTGCAGTGCATGTGATCCGCAATTAAATATCACGGACTCACCAGTGTGAGCCCAACTAATATACAGGGTGATCCGCTCGTCGATGCAAAACAAATTTTGCGCAACACTACATCAAAAATGGAGTAAAATGCCGCCAACCGCATATTTTTATCTCAATCCGTTCTCGAGATATGATTTTTTAAAGGTTTTTTCAGGAAAACCGTGTTTGTTTCCTTTTAAACTCAAATTTCTTCGCTTTACCTCATTTAATTTTACTTTTTGACCTCATTTTCGGAATCAGCGTTAAATTTTCCATACGCATCGTGTACTTCAAGTCTTGAAAAGTACCATCTAGAGACCACAACAACAGCTCAAACATTAGACGAATTTGAAAAAATAAAATTTCTGAAATCTTAAAAACGTTACTAATCCTCCAAAAAAATCCTGGAAACTGGCAAATCTCTTGAAAACTTCTTCATTTAATAAGCTTTCCAGTGGTATGGTGAACTTTGCGATTATCTTGTTTCTTTGATGAAAAATTCAAGTTTAAATGCAAGAAAACGTTAGGCACCTCAAAAGGGGGAATTTGATCAGAGGGTAGAAAAAATGTAAAAAAAGTTTTTAATGTTTTTAATTGAAAAAAATGAGTCAATAGTGCCAATTTAATTAGTTTAAATGCAAGAAAACGTTAGGAGATTTTATGTTGTTTGTCATCAGGGGGAATAGTGACCCTGAACAATAAATTAGTTCTAAGGTTCAGAATCAACGCATTACAGTGTATCTAAATGAGTTCGTGTATCCACCTGTTTAAACAACAACGTGATGGGAAGTTATTCCCAATGCAGTTTGATGTTAGAAATGGCACTGTTCACTAACCGCGAGTACGCCGACATACATTTCGTGTACGGGTTGTGCGATGCGGAAATGCGCTTGCTGCACAGCAGCAGTATCGTGCTAGATATCCTGGCCGACGGGTTCCAGAGCCTCGGGTATTCACGGGAACTCATCAACGGTTTATGCTACTGATGAACAAGATGTCGAAGATTTAAAGAGACGAATTCAAGAGGCAAGCTTGACGGTACAAGAACGTCTGACATTCAACGTGACAGTGGGACAAATGCGTAATCGTGCTAGAGCATGCATAAGAAATAACTGTGTGCATTTTGAAAATGGGCTTTCCTAATTACCGAAAAACCTGATTTCGAATTGTAAATTGGCACTATTGACTCCATTTTTTCAATTAAAAACATTTTTTTACATTTTTTCTACCCTCTGATCAAATTCCCCCTTTTGAGGTGCATAACGGTTTCTTGCATTTAAACTTGAATTTTTCATCAAAGAAACAAGATAATCGCAAAGTTCACCATACCATTGGAAAGCTTATTAAATGAAGAAGTTTTCAAGAGATTTGCCAGTTTCCAGGATTTTTTTTTGGAGGATTAGTAACGTTTTTAAGATTTCAGAAATTTTATTTTTTCAAATTCGTCTAATGTTTGAGCTGTTGTTGTGGTCTCTAGATGGTACTTTTCAAGACTTAAAGTACACCAAGCGTATGGGAAATTTAACGCTGATTCCGAAAATGAGGTCAAAAAGTAAAATTAAATGAGGTAAAGCGGAGAAATTTGAGTTTAAAAGGAAAAAAACACGGTTTTCCTGAAAAAACCTTTAAAAAACCATATATTATCTCGAGAATGGATTGAGATAAAAATGTGCGGATGGCGGCATTTTACTCCATTTTTGATGTTATTTTACGCAAAATTGTTTTTTGCATCGACGAGCGGATCACCCTGTATAATACGAGTATAATGGATAATAAAGAAATATAAAAACAATAAATAAATATAATATAATATAAGATATATTACCTATGTTAGGTACCCAAATTATATTATAAATATAATTATATCAGTGGGCCACTTCATAATGCTTACAAGTAGTAGTTCCCTGGACTACCCTAAGACAGCCTGTTTTTAGAGAAATTCGAATCAGAAAAAATCCGAATCTCCCGCCAAAGACAACAATTTTGCTGCGGGCCAGCACTCCCATAGAGCGCTCTGCCATCGCCCTGGCCCGGGCCATTGGCAGCATTGGCGTCCCCTGCAGCATCTTCACCTATTCTTTGGCTTTCCTTTCGAGAGGTTGTTTAGTCCGACTTTTGTGAATTTTTTTATCTTTACGGCAAGTTTTTAAATTTCTTTCTTTGCTGCAGTCGAGGTAAGATTATTTTCTATCACATCAATATATCAGTCATGTTGGACGTGCTCGACCCGTTTTTGATGTGCGCAGATCTCGAGGGAAGTTTGACTTCGAGGACGACGAACCTCGATATCTCCGTACTCGTATAGATCGAGACTGCGACGAATTTTCTTACCGGAGGTATCACCCATGACCCTGATTGCCCAGGAGGCGCGAGGTAACCGTCATGGAAAAGGCAGTATGTTTCTCGCAGATTCGCAGGATACCCACCCAAATTGTGAATTTGGGGTGCAGCTATTTGGGGTCCTGTCAGCTATTCCGATCGTTATTTGCAGAGGATTCACCAAAATCGCGAATTTGGGGTGCATCTCGTCTGCGATATCAATTGTGAACCGGTACACGGTGATTCCACGGACGATTCGGACCTGACGATGCTTTGCGATGATGGGGCACATATTTGGCCCCCAACACCCATGCTGGCGAATGATCCCACTCGGGATCCGCCGGTGGCTTCAGGATCCTCGGATATCACAGGGTTTACCCCACCTGTGGGAGATGAGGGCCCAGATCAAGGCCCTGACGCCGGTTTGTCCACCCCCGGCTTGGCAACTTCATCCGAGCATTACGGATAGATGGGAACACCATTTGCAAAATGGTGTCCCATCAGATATTTTCATGCCCTTTGGGCAAAATATCAGATTCCCGCGAATTTACCGGCACTGATACCTCCCAAGATGAAGCCGGAGACAGCGGTGTCAGTCGGGGTAAGTCACAAGTCTGTGGATGCTTATTATGTCAGCATTCAAAGACAGTGCGCCACATCTATTTCGGCTTTAGGAATGGAACTCTCGTCCATTGTGCAATGAGGTGGTGCAGCCGCCTCCGCAATGGGGGACATTTACATTAAATATGCTCGAAGCGGGGCGGATAATGACTGCATTGTTCTATGACATCAATGGCACTAGGTGGCGCCTGTTATTGGCAGTATGTCCCAAACCCTCGAGAGGACCTCCAAAGACATTCCTCCTACGGAATGGCTCTGGGGACAATCTCACAGCATGATGCAGGGAGTTTCAGTGTATGACCTCCAGCGCTATGGCCTAGTGTCCTTGAAGAAACTGCCTCCGGCACCTCGCCCTCAGCTGTCCTCAGGGCCAGTAAGTCTGCAGGCTCAGGGAAACGAGAGAGGCCGAGCTGCTCGTCGGGGTGGGCAAGCTCACAGAACGGCCAACAGATCCCAAGGGAGTCAGTCCACCAACAGAGCTCAGCGCCGACTGAACAGGACTGACGAGCTTAGGCTCGACGTCGTTAGATGTAATTGATACCCTGTTAGGGGGAAGATTATTTTATTATAGGGAGAATTGGCATTCTATCACTGATAATCCTTTAATTTTTTCATGGTGGAAGGGGGTTGAAAAACCTTTTCACATGGTGCCGACCCCAAACCCATACTTACAGTCATATCCTTCTCGGATGGGAAGTATATTAACCAGCTGTCCACTATCATGGACAAGATGGTGAGTGGAGGTATTGTACAAAAATGGGCCTCTCACCCAAGTCAAGTGGTGTCCCCCCTTTTTCTTGGTCGAAAAATCGTTAGGAGGGAAACAATTTATATTAAATTTAAATCTGAATTAGTTTATAGATCCCCCCCCCCCCACTTCAAATTAGAGGATCATTGCACTATGCGGGAACTCATTGAACCTGACAGTTTTGGGGCTACTATAGATCTAACGGATGCATACTATATGCTGCCAATTGCGGAACCATCTAGAGGGTTTCTCAGGTTCCTTTTCCAGGATCAATTACATGAATTCACCTGCTTACCTATGGGTATGTTGCTATATCTCCATAGTTTTCCACAAGCTTATGCGCCCCACTGTAGAGTGGCTTAGGTCACAGGGCATAAAGTGTTTTATTTGGATGATTTTGGGGACCTGGGTTTGTCAGAAGAGGAATGTATGAGAAACGTCACCATCTTGTCAGGTCTGTTACAACGTGTGGATTTTTTTATTAATGACATTAAAAGTAATGTTCTCCCTTCACAACAGTTCGTTTTTCTTGAGTTTCAGTTTAATACCAGGGAATTAACGATTTCCCTGCCCCAGCAGAAACGGTTGCGGATCAAATAGTTTTTGTATAGTTTTTCTAAGCTGAAAAGATGCTCGGTACGTCCTCTAGCTGGCCTGATAGGTACTTCGGTGGCGGTAATACCAGCAACCCTATGGGAAACTTTATACAATGCATCTGGAGACGATCAAAGTTGAGGCACTGAGGGCCAATAATCAGGATTTTGAGGCGCAATTTCGTTTACCAGTATCTATACGATCAGATATTGAGTGGTGGAGTACTAATATTATGACTTTGACTAATCGGCTGCATAATTACGATTACTCCCTGACAATTTCTACAGATGCTTCGTTGTCAGGATGAGGTGCTGCCACAAATGATAGCACGATCAACGGTTGGTTGTCAGTAACCGAATCTGGTTGGTTTATTAATGCCTTGGAGTTGAGGGCAATAGAATTAGCTCTCCAGCATTTCTGCAACCAAGAGAAACATTGCTATATCCTCATTAGAGCAGATAATACCACGGGCATCAGTTGTATCAGTTGTATTAATATACAGGGGTCTATGTCATCCCAGCTTCAGTTTCAGCTATCTAAACGAATTTGGGGGTGGTGTGAACAGACACATATTGTAATTTTTGCTTCTTACATTGCATCCAAGGAGAATGAATAGCAGATGAATACTCTCGGGTACTTCCCGGGGAGACTGAATGGGACAAAGTATTTCAGGAGACCACAAGTCACCTAGGGAGTCCAGACATTGATCTGTTTGGCTCTGCAGCAAATCCGAAGTGTGAAAGTTCCTGTCATGGCACCCAGACCCTAGTGCATGGGGTGTTGAAGCCTTCACGTTTTCGTGGAGGAATTGGAATTTTTATGGGTTCCCGCCTTTCATACTAATTCTTAGAGCGCTCCGCAAAATCACTGCGGAAAAATCTACTGGAACAGTAGTGGTTCAAGACTGGTCGGCACAACCATGGTATCCCACTTTTTTTGAGTTACAAGTATTTTGGCCCAAACAGAGAATTGTTGGATTTACTGTTCAGGGACCACAGCCACCCACAGGTGGACAGATTGCGATTAATAGCAGGGAAGTTGTCCGGCAGGCGTTCTTCAGACAATATATCAGCACTTCAGCAGGGGACACCATGTTGGCTGTTCTGTCCCTGGCAACGTACACTCAGTACCAAGCCTGTTATCGTCGCTGGTGGGGATTTTGTAAGGACCTAGCATTGGATCCCAAACATGTAGTAAATTTCCTTCAGACCGTACTTCAAAGCAGTTTGGTGTCTTATTCTACATTTAATACTTATAGGTCAGCCCTGTTCCTTATTGCTGTGGAGCATTTAGGCTCTGATCCCTAGATATCCCGTTTTCTCAAAGGAGTGTCACTTGTCCGCCTTCTGCTTGATACGATACCACTTGGAACCCCAGAGAGTGCTGCAGTGGTTAGAGAAACCCATACAGGGGTTAACATTACTGTCTCAGAAGTTAGTTACCCTTCTGTTTGGACAGAGGCTCCAGACTATTGCATCTATTAACCCGTTCAGTGCGCCTCCCGAGACCCCCTCGGAAAACCGTGATCCTCGGGAGTGCGCCCCCGAGAACCCCTCGGCGGAACGTAGTCCGATTCCTCTTGAGGGGAAATGCTGCGGGGAAATTCCTTCGACACATGTGGGTCGGAGGGGGGCCCCCGTCTCTTCTACACGATGTCTCCTTTTCCGAAAAAATCATGAAAAATATTTTTCATGGACAATTGCAAAAACATACAGTATAAAATTTTTAAAAAATTTTTTAAATTTTTTTTCGTAGCACTAGCCAGCACTTCGCGAAAATTCGGGCGCACTGAACGGGTTAAACTAACGAAGGAACAGGTCCATCCAGGTAGGTATGGCTTTAGAGATCCGTATATCTAGTCGTTTGAAGACAACCATTTCCCCCAACCATTTCTCACTGTGCCCTTTTCATCGGCCTCTCCAATGTGTAGCTTCCCTAATGTCTGAATATCTGAAGTTAACTGCTCCTTTGAGGTACCCGGCTACTGACGCTTAGCAGACATCCGTACATGGCAGCCTCTCACCAGAAGTACTCGGGTTAGGTAACTAAGGTGTTGGAGGTGGGAGTTGTTGAGTGTTTCACACCTCAATCGATGAGGCATGCAAAGTGTCGGCTGCGAATAGAGTGGGGGCCACGTTGGACACCATTTTTGAGGTAGCAGGGTGGACAAGAAGTTCGGCAGTGTCTGCTAACTTCTGTAATCGGCCCTTGGCTCCTGACGAGTCCCCATGTTTCCCATGTTTTTACTCAACCATTGGGTTCCTAGTCTGCTCCACTGTCTTTCCAGCAGATGCCGCGTGAGACACCAAGGATTGCTTCTCAGTGGTTTGAGTTATCCCTATGGTATGTTTCATTATATTTACAGGTACGTTTTCTGTTCTTTTCGTGGCAAGGTATAACACAATATAATATGTACTTTTTCAGTAATATTGTTACTTGTGATTGTTATTTTTGGTTTTGTTTATTGATAAAAACTTCTTCTTGCCAAGTTTACCCTGGTTGTTCTTTTTCCTAGAGTTGCAGAGGCGAAAGAACTGGGATGAGAGTTGTGGGTAAGAAGTCAGATTACATACTCAGGGGACCTAACGCATACCAGATGATGGATTGGCCTGCCAGTCCGCCTCCTTTTGCATGGAAAGAACAAGGTGTGGGGGGGGGGGGGGGTACATCAGGAAGAAGGCTAGCTAGACCCGAGGAGTATGGGTCTAAGGAATGATGGGTTAGGCACTCGTGTGTCTATAACTGTCAGGTCTTACGGACCAGTTGCGGCCTTGGTTTTCTCATTTTTTTCCCTAGAGCAACTGCCTAACTTGGTTTGGTTCTTTAAATAAACTTGAGAAATGTAAACTTTTTTCAAGTGTCCCACTTATCCTAATTGATGAATAAACGAACTTATGATGTTCATTTGTAATTATATCTAGTGGGACACTTGAGAACGTTTATCCCCCCCCCCCCCCACCCTACCCCATTGTCTTGGACATGGATGGCAGTTGCTGGGATCCGTCTTTCAATGAGTGAAGATGCTGTGCAGGACACCAAAGCTACCAATGGCTCAGGCCAGGGCGATGGCAGAGCACTCTATGGGAGTGCTGGCCCCCAGCAAAATTTTAGCCTTTGGTGGGAGATTAGAATTTTTCTAATTCGAATTTCTCTAAAAACAGTCTTTCAAAGGGTAGTCCAGGGAACTACTACATAAATGTTCTCAAGTGTCCCCCTAGATATAATTACAAATGAACTTCACAAGTTCGTTTATTTTTCAATTACATACATAAGAAATATAATAAATAATGAATAATGATGAAGAAAAAGAAAAAACGAGGTACTGTCTAAATTTCAACTAAAATTTTTATCTAACAGTTTAATTTTTAGAAAATTGCTATAAGCAGGAGGATGATGGAAGGTTACATCAAGAAAGTAGTATCGATATTAATGTAATTAGATATTATTTATGTAGGTTATCAATCCGTTGGTAGGTATGTACGAGGTACGAGAGTACATGAATTGATGGTGCTGTTGGGTGCAACTCAATTTGTCTACAACAAAATAATCCTCTAAGAACTGAATCAACATTGAAGTGGTTGATGTTTGTGACTCCTAACAATCAATTACCTATCATCTCAAAAAATGCTTGTTCAAATCGCTTCATTACATTCATGTATCACCAACGACGGGAAGTAGGGCCCGAGAGGGGTGGCCACGTGAGGGATGGTAAAGTGGTATCTGCTCCTAGGAAGAGCCATCGAACGGATTCTTGTGAGCTATTCCCTTGGTGGCATGGTCAATTCCTTGAAATTTGACGCATCTCTCATTGCCGACAAATTACGCAAAAACGCTTGAGAATTAGAACCTGATCCCAAGATATTCGTATTCAGCAGACGTTTTTACAGGGTGCTATGTCCATCGATTTTCGAACTTCCACCCCATATTCTGACAATCGTGTGCAAGTGCCAAATAGTAGTAACTAACAAAATGGGAATATTCACTGCTTAATTACCAAATTCCTGGACTGTTTTTTGGAAATCAAATGACATAGCGCCCTGCAGAATGATTCAGAGAACAGATATCAAAAGGAATCACAGAAATCTGTCAATAACTAGCTTCATAATTTGTTGGCAAAAAAATGCATTGGTTAGCATAGGGGTCAGCCCCAGTGAATCGGCCCCTTAAGATTAATATTGGTACTAACTGTTTTGGCCACCTCACACCAAAAACAGCCGAAGCCTTTTATGTACCTAATTAAACCACCAAAACCTTAGCATACTATTACTAAAACTAATACTAAACTAATTAGGAATTTAAAACTAATAGAAACCTTAAATTAACTACTAATAAATCTAATACTAATTTCACTTACCAAACTAATGTACACACGTACCTATCCTCCAATCGATGATTGTGTTCTATTATAATTGGATCCTGAAGAAGCCGTTCATTATCGTCGGATTTATCTGGGAGCTTAAGATTAAAGTGAAGGTGTCACAGGCCAACCTGTAACAACAGCTCGGGTCACCTTATCAACTGCATCAAGCCTCTCCCACCAAGATCTTCTTCCAAGCCTGCCCAGCCCCAGTCAGTAGCAATTCAGCCTTTGTTGAGCCTAGTTCTCCTCACCATCCTCCAGTGTTTTTGTTTCTGGCGCCGGCTCGAACCGCGATTTTAATCTAGTGGCCACTAGTGTATCTCGGATCTTCCTGTGCACCAAAAGTCAGTTGACCCCAGGAAGGACCCTCATTTCCACTGTGCTGAGGTGGTGAGTGAAATCTATTTTTCTGTTTGGCCAACCCCCTGGAGCATCCATTTGGACTGCAAGCCCAGAAGCTGAAGACCACACATCATCTCTACCTATCATTGTCAGAGACTTTACCTTCCAAGATAAACCACTGTTTGTGGGAGGATTGTTTTGTTTATATTTTTTAATGAACGCAGTGTCATTGGACAAATAATAACATTTCTTTTCTTGGAGAGCTCTCTGATAGGTAGCTGGCCTTGTGTTATTTAGTTTAATAAACCAGTTTTGGTTGTGGTGCTGGAAGGCCAGACTCAGTATTCTGTCATTCCCTTTCTACACCAAACATTTGGTCCTTAGAGCCACAATTATTTTGAATTTGGCGTCAATTATAGTGTGCCTTGTAAACTCTAATCTCATAATACCATTATACAGTCCACAGTTTTATTTTTGTCTACTTTAAAATTTTGCCAATATTTGTGGGAGTCTATTAACCTAGTTAAATATCTTATTAGTCATTAATATTTAGGTAGGTACCTATTTTTTGGAACTGAAAAACCGTGTTCACTTTTGTTGTGGCTTGTTTACTTTGATACCTAGGCATATGGTTTTACCCAATATTATGCAGTTTAGTGCTGTCTGACTCACATAGTACCTGAATTCGGTTGTTGTTGAGTTTTATAGATATTTATTTTCGCATAGAATTCTATTTTTGTAAATCCTACAAATTTCATAAAACTTTATTTTCTTAGATACTTTTATATTTTTGAACAATTTTCTATTTTCACAAATTTATACATTTTTTCCAACAAAATTTCTATTTTCACACATTTCTTTTCATAAAATATTAGACCCACTTCATAAATTTCTATTTTTTACCAAATTTATTTATTGGCCTCACATAAGTGGGTGTATAGTTCCTCGCAACCTCTAGTCATGTCATCCGATTTTGGACGGAGTTTTTCCTCTCTCAAGCGTAAGCTGTCTGCTTTCGCAACTCGTATAGCCTCTTGCAAGGTCAACAGCAGGCTGGCTGTGACGGATAGTCAATATATACCTATATTCATGGGTCAATTTCGAACTCTGGATAAGAACTATGAATCTTTTGAGGCATTGTGCAATGAGTTGATAGACTTATGTGAGGAACAGGAACCCAGCCAGGCTTCTAAATTCCCTACAGCACAAGACAAAACTCTCATTCAGAACACTGAGAGATATTTTGATGAGTGCAATAAAAACCATTTTGTTATAAAGGAAAGGAAGGAGGCAGCATCCACTGCTGCTATGCTGGAGGCTACCAGGGGAAGGGTTAGTGGCCAATTCAATGATACGGTGTCTGGTAGGGCGTCAAATCATTTACCAAAAATAAACCTGCCGTCATTTGATGGTACATTATTGGCTTGGCCCAAGTTCAAAGATGTTTATGTCTCACTCATTCACGAGGATGAAAACTTGAATGCCATTAAGAAATTCCACTACCTTGCTACCTCTCTTTGTGGACCAGCCCTTTCAGTTATTAGCAATCTTCCTCTTACGGCGGACAATTACACAGTGGCCTGGGAAGCCTTGTAACAATAGGCTCCTGGCAACGACTTATTTAAACGAGGTCCTCTGTTTTCCACGAATGACAAATAAGGCCAGTGTGGAATCTCTGAAAACTTTTTTGTCCAAAGTTTCAGAAAGCGTTTCAGCTTTCAAGCTTCTGAAAATTGAGAAGGAGTCAGAGTTTATTCTGTACTATCTTGCAACCAGGGCTCTGGATCCTCACACACGTGAGCTGTTGGAGACACAGCACAAGGAAACTCCTTTCCCAACCTTTGATATGCTGACCAAGTTTGTTAGGGAACGTGTGCTGGCACTGCAACTTGCTAATTCTGGTGCTGCTTCAGGATCAGCCAATTCGAGCAATCCCACTGCCAAAGGATCATCTCAGCCCTCTCATAGGACTGCACTATCCGTGAACAAATCACAGCCTCCATCAAAGGGTGCAGAGACCACGATGGTCGATACTAGAATCCATGAGAGATGTGCAGTTTGCAAGGAACCCCATCCTCTTCTGAGGTGCGTGAAGTTCAATCAGGGCACAGCTCAGCAGCGTTTTGACTGGCTGAAGAAATGGAAGGGTTGCAGGAACTGTTTGACTGGAGCTCATCAAACCAAAAATTGCCCTTCAAAATGGCACTGTCGGTTATGTTCAGACAGGCATCACACCCTTCTGCATTTGAGCCCTGCTAAATCTGACACCAGTGATCCGACTCCTGCCTCTTCAAACCCCTTGCAAGCCGGTTCAGCCTTAAATACTGTTTCCAATGAAAACAGTGAAGTCCTGTTGGGAACTGCTGTGGGCGAAGTCCAGGACAGCAGAGGCCGCTTCCACCCTATACGACTTGTGATTGATAGCGGCAGCCAGTTCTCCTTTATCACTCAGCGCTTTGTGAGGAAGCTGGGTTTGACCTCTCTTCCAGTGCCAAAGTTAATTGGAGCCATTGGTCGTTCCGTCTTCGAGGGTGCTAAAGGAAAAGTTCATTGTAATCTTAGAGCATTGCACCAAGGTTCCCCTGGCATTTCCACGTCTGCTATTGTGCTCAAAGAAATCGTATGCGACTTGCCCAATTTCAACCTTCCAAAGGATATCTGGAGTAATTACACTATTATCCTCTGGCTGATCCCAAGTTTTGGGAAACTGGCCCGATCGACTTCCTGCTGGGATGTGATCTGTACCCTGATATTTGTCAAGAGGGAATCATCGCACTTCAATATGGGTGGCCGAAGTTGATGGCTTCGACCTTCGGATATATCATTTGTGGTAGACTTCCGGAACCCAGCTCTCTCAATTCTAGGACTGCCTTATTGGCTCTGCCTACTTTACCATCTCTGCAGGATCAGCTTAATCGGTTTTGGGAGGTGGAGGAACCCAGTTGTGGCCCAGCTCATTATACCGAGGAAGATCAGCTTTGCATCAAACATTTTCAAGCTACCCATCATCGGACAGAACAGGGTCAGTACATCGTCCGTCTCCCTTTCAGAGATGACCAACCCGTGTTGGGGGAGTCAATAAGTTTAGCAAGTAAGAGATTTTACAATCTGGAAGATAAGCTAAGGAGGAGTTCTTCCCTGCAGCAGCAGTACGTACAATTTATGAAAGAGTATGCCGACATGGGACATATGGCCCCTACCACCGCTCCATCTAGGTACGTCATTCCTCACCACTCTGTCACCAAGGAGGACCGAGGCAAAATCAAGCTGCGGGTGGTTTTTGATTGTTCTGCCAAAACCTCCCTTGGTTCCCTGAACGATCAGCTGATGGTAGGCCCAAAGCTGCAGCGAGACATTGGCAACATAATAATGAATTTCCGAAGACATCCAGTCGTATTTGTGGCTGATGTTGTAAAGATGTATAGGTTTATACTTCTGGATCCCAGAGACAGAGCCTTTCAGCATGTTCTTTGGCGCTTCAGTCCAACCGATGCCATCGCTAAGTATGAACTAGCCACCCTTACCTATGGTTTATCTCCAGCCCCGTTCCTTGCCATCAGTGTCATGGAACAGCTGTGTCGAGACGAAGGCCATAACTTTCCAGGTGCATCAGAGGCGGTGCTACGTGACATGTATATTGATGATATTGCCACAGGGGCGGCCTCAGTTGAGGAAGCCCTTGAGTTGCAGCATCAATTAATTGGCCTTCTGGGAAAAGGAGGATTCTCCTTAAGCAAATGGTCAAGCAACCAACAACAGTTGTTGGATTCGGTTAACACGACCAGTGACCAACCAGTTGATCTCTCGTCCAAAGAGGATCTTAGCATAAAGATCCTGGGGCTGCAATGGGACCCTGTACACGATTGTTTTTCGTATCACATACAGGTTCCAAAACTCATCTTCACCAAGAGGTCAATCCTCTCGACAGTGGCCAAGATATACGACCCGTTGGGCTTCATTTCCCCTGTTGTGGTGAGTGCCAAGAGTCTCATCCAGGATCTCTGGAAGGCAGGAGTTGATTAGGATCAACCTACCCCCATATCGATTCAGGACCATTGGAAACTGTTTGTGGAACAATTGCCCTCTTTGTCTGCCATCAAGATCCCACGATTTGTACTTACGACAGCCACTCACCATCTCCACATCATAGGATTCTGTGATGCCTCGGAAAAGGCTTATAGTGCAGCACTGTATCTTCGGGTGGCCACTGCGGAGTCTGTCAGGGTGCACTTGATGGCCGCCAAAACCAAGCTCGCACCAGTCAAGACCTTGTCCATACCAAGGCTGGAACTGTGTGGTGCCCATCTCCTGATTGAGACCCTGTCATCCATGTCAGCATTTATCTCGAGCTTGCCTGCTGGTGTTCCTGAACCTATACTCTTCACAGACTCCACCATAGTCTTGGCTTGGTTATCCAAACCCAGCTATACACTTGAGACGTTTGTGGCGAATCGTGTCTCCAGGATTGTCGAAGCTGCTCCACTTTCTTGGTGGAGACATGTGTGGACCAATTACCGCCAGTGAACTCCTGGACACCCAGATCTGCTTGACCCGGTTCCTGCAACGTCATGTTCTTTGCGATGATGCCACAGGGGATCTAGACCCCATCCTCAAGTCCAAATTTTCCCACCTGAAACCATTCATCGACCCATTTGGAGTTATCAGGGTAGGCGGAAGGATTCCTCACGCCAGTATTCCATATGCCCAAAAACACCCAGTATTACTTCCCAGGTGTCATTTCAC
Source organism: Leptopterna dolabrata (assembly GCA_954871275.1). Taxonomy (NCBI): domain Eukaryota; kingdom Metazoa; phylum Arthropoda; class Insecta; order Hemiptera; family Miridae; genus Leptopterna; species Leptopterna dolabrata. The sequence continues at coordinate 92,808,494 of OX940974.1, read as the reverse complement.
CAACCTGTTGGTGGACCACTACCACCACATATACCTCCATCCAGGACCGGGACTCCTGGAAGCTTTGGTGCAACTCCGTTTTTGGGTGCCCTCCTTGCTCAAGGTGATCCGACACCGCAATTTCTTGTGTCTTCGGTGCTACAGAGCGAAGGCAGAAACTCTCAAGCTACTGCCTCAGATGGGTGATTTACCCAAATATAGGCTTGAGGGGGGGAGAGCCTTTCTACATGTTGGCGTTGACTTTGCTGGACCCTACTACATGCGATTCTCTCTCCAAAGGAAGTCTTCCCTCTCCAAGGTGTACATGTGCCTTTACGTGTGCATGGTGACAAAAGCCATCCATTACCAGCCTCTCGACAGACGCTTTCCTGGCCTCATTCACCCGCTTTGTTTCTAGACGGGGCTTGCCGGAACAAATGTATAGTGACTGCGGCACAAATTTTATTGGAGCCTCCAACAAATTGAAAGAGCTTGGCCACTGGTTTAAGGAAGACACCACCAAGGAAGCCATCACACGACTGAGCACTGCGCAGGGAGTAAAATGGAACTCCAGCCATCCAGGAGCTCCACACTTTGGAGGATTATGGGAGGCGGGGATTAAATCCGCCAAAAGCATTATCAGCAAAACCGTGGGAGAGGTGCCACTGACATATGAAGAGCTGACAACATTGTTCACCCAGGTCGAGGCCATACTCAATTCCCGGCCAATATGCCCACTCTCATCAAGCCCAGACGAAGTGGATTTCCTGTCACCGGGCCACTTCCTAATAGGTGATCACCTCCTTCGACCCCCGGAGCCCACTCTTCTGGACACCAGGGAGTCACTTCTCTCCAGGTGGCAGCTAGTGCAACGCATGTCTCAGCATGTATGGAAACGATGGATGCAAGAATATTTGTGCACTCTGCAGCAGCGTGTGAAGTGGACAAAACCATCTTATAACATCCAGGTCAACGACCTAGTACTGCTCAGGGATCCGTCTACACAGCCACTGGACTGGTTACTGGCGAGGGTGATCGACACCCATCCAGGAAAGGATGGAACTGTGAGAGTTGCCACCATACGCACACCATCTACCATACTTACCAGGCCTGTAGTCAAGCTGGTGCCACTGCTCCCATTGAAGGTCCAACCATACAAGGAACCCTGAAAATTTGAGCCAAATTTTGGTAGGCGGAATGTTTTGGCCACCTCACACCAAAAACAGCCGAAGCCTTTTATGTACCTAATTAAATACCTACCTAATTAAACCACCAAAACCTTAGCATACTATTACTAAAACTAATACTAAACTAATTAGGAATTTAAAACTAATAGAAACCTTAAATTAACTACTAATAAATCTAATACTAATTTCACTTACCAAACTAATGTACACACGTACCTATCCTCCAATCGATGATTGTGTTCTATTATAATTGGATCCTGAAGAAGCCGTTCATTATCGTCGGATTTATCTGGGAGCTTAAGATTAAAGTGAAGGTGTCACAGGCCAACCTGTAACAACAGCTCGGGTCACCTTATCAACTGCATCAAGCCTCTCCCACCAAGATCTTCTTCCAAGCCTGCCCAGCCCCAGTCAGTAGCAATTCAGCCTTTGTTGAGCCTAGTTCTCCTCACCATCCTCCAGTGTTTTTGTTTCTGGCGCCGGCTCGAACCGGGATTTTAATCTAGTGGCCACTAGTGTATCTCGGATCTTCCTGTGCACCAAAAGTCAGTTGACCCCAGGAAGGACCCTCATTTCCACTGTGCTGAGGTGGTGAGTGAAATCTATTTTTCTGTTTGGCCAACCCCCTGGAGCATCCATTTGGACTGCAAGCCCAGAAGCTGAAGACCACACATCATCTCTACCTATCATTGTCAGAGACTTTACCTTCCAAGATAAACCACTGTTTGTGGGAGGATTGTTTTGTTTATATTTTTTAATGAACGCAGTGTCATTGGACAAATAATAACATTTCTTTTCTTGGAGAGCTCTCTGATAGGTAGCTGGCCTTGTGTTATTTAGTTTAATAAACCAGTTTTGGTTGTGGTGCTGGAAAGTCGGACTCAGTATTCTGTCATTCCCTTTCTACACCAAACACTAACTAACCAGTTTTGAGTAAAACAGAACCATGGTAATTAGGGTAATAACAAAAATGAACATACCGAACAACAGCTAACATCATGCCTTCAATACTTGTGACTCCTAGATGTTCAGCAGGTTGTTCACTCTTGCTGTCCAACACATTTTTCATTATGAATATAATGTGTTCAATAAACTGTGTATTGATGTCAGAAACCATGACCTAAAATATAATAAGTAAGACGTCATTATCACTAACTGTCTGAAAATAGCAGATGACACACTATAATCCACTATGTCATATGAGTTTGGATATACATTTGTTACTCAGCATACCTGGCACTGTTGATCGAAAAACTTTTCCACAACTGATTTAATTTGCTCAAATAACGTTGGGTAAAGGGCAGCAGACATTTCATGACCAACAAGTTCTTTCACGTTCTTTTGAATCTGAGCGCCAAACTTTTCATTATTACATACAAGTAATCTGAGTAGATGTCCAATAAACCTGAAAGAAAGAAATGAGTTGACGAGTTCAAGTGCAAATCTCAATAAATTAGGGTCACTGATATCTCAAAAAAGTAACAAGCAGCATTGTTGTATAAACATTCTGTCTGGAGCTTAAAAACCAATTTACCCAATTAAGTTACCCTACAAGCATGCAAGTGACGAAATTCCAAACACTAAGATGACATAATTCACAAAAGCTACAAGCAGTAAACAGATAATATAACCTTTCCAATGAAGAAAAAGTTTGATATAATAAAAATAAGTGAGGGATGTTGAGTATTTAATTTTTACGTGCTTCTACTATCTGTCACTACTTCTTCTTACCTAGATGGAGGAATCAGGGAAAGAGTAAAGTTCAGTTCCCTTGCAAGGATGGGGAGCCCTGCTCCACCCTTATCACAGCATCTCTATAATATCCATGCATCAACATCTGAACACAAAACTTGAGAAATACGGCAAAACTTACTGTGTTACTGGGCAATACTGTACTTCTTGGCTGGGATTGCTAAGGATGGCAGATTTCCGTGGATCTGTTATACTGGGCATTACACGTCCTCCAGGGGATTTCCGTTGTAAACAAACTCCACCCAATGCACACAAGAATCCTGTCATGTTGGCCCACTCATTAATTTGATCCTTTATAACAGAAAAAAGCGAATATTTAAATAAACAAGATCATCAACTGATAATATCCGTTTATGGAAGTTAACAGAAATCAATATAAGGATTGGAAAGGTATATCTAGAGAGGGACAAGCAAGACAGATCACTCTATATAGATTTTTCGATGTTTTATTCAAACATAATCAGTAATAAAGTGAGATGAAATAATTTATTAATGTATAATTTATGTATTATGCATAATTTATGTTATGATGTATGATTTATGTTATGTTGTTGTGGTTATTCATGTTATGTATTATGTATATTCATTTATTTTTTAATAATGTATTTAATATTTATACATACATATTAAATGCATCACCCATCACAAGTTCTGTCATTTCAAAATTCAAAACCATATAAATGAAATCAAGTTATTAGTTAATTAAATTTTGTTTTGCGTATGCCATATTAAAGATTTTGTTAATACTGACTTAAGAAGTACATCTTCTTTGTCAAACAATAATGGACTCATACCTGATATAAACTTAAAGGAAATTTTCATGAGGAAGGAGGGTGATTCAAATTGAAGTAAAACATTTCATATATTTATTTAAAGTGACTGGTACAGAGCAATTTGACAAACGGTTTACCTCAAGATCGTGTTCAGAGTTTTGATGAGATGCTCTACGCTTCCCAACAGACCGATGAAACGGTTCCAGTGTTCCATCTTCGAGTTTAGTTTTAGGATAGGAAGTGAGTATTTTTGTGAGAACATCCCAATTTCTAAAAGTTTCCTCCCACGCCTGAAAATAGTAAATGCAACTAGATAAAATAAACCTAGAGACTTTTATATGTGAATCATACTTGTTAAATTCGTTATACTGACTGGCTGGACTCCGTTCACGCAGTGTTCCAATTTTCTCAAGAGAGCCATTATCCGTTTTTGAAGAGCGGCACGTCCTGAATATGAAAATTACAGACACCACATAAAGCTCAGATAGTGGTGCAGACAACATGAGATAGCCTTGTAAATCATTATATACTTCGATTTTCTGGTTCCTAACGGTTCTTTTCCATGTGTTCATTTTCTAGCATGCTACCAAAGTGCCCAAAATTTATCTCCAGAGCAGAAATTCAAATTGGATAGATTAGCACAGCAGCTACTGAAATATGAGCACATACTTTCCAAAGTGAAGATATGATGACCGAAGGTCATTTGATTTATGGAGCCTAGGAGAGTTTATATGACAAAATACAGAGCAAATAATATTACAGAACCAATAAAATGATTTGTTCCCAAAAATAACTAAAACTAAATGGAGCTATGTTGTAGTACGTATGTATACCTATGTACATATTAAAACATAATTCCAACTAATATATAAAATGAGCATTAAATGTTACGTTATACATGTATAATATCTAATGCTCATTTCATTTTTCACGCATATTTAATGTCTAGTAAAGATGGATTGATAGATAAGATGGATGGATTAAGAGAGGCACTCACCATGACTTTGGTCTTTGTATAACAAACGGGAATCCGTGCTGGCTAATGGTTAATACAATTAGAGTATATTATAATTAAAAGGAATAATTATTGTACACTTACGATGTAGAAACACCCAATAAACCTGCCAAACTAACTTCCATAGTAAAATACTTTTTTTAATATTTTTTATTTTTTAAATATTCCAGCAATATACATTAATGGTTTTTGGAGTACACAAACATAATTTTTAAACAAACTCCCGCAATAGACATACTGATGGCCATTAGAGTACTTAAGATTGATTGGAAAGCTCATTTAAACTGAAAGCAAACATTATTTCGAAGGCTACTACTTTTCTATAATTCTTTAGGTGGTAGGTAAAACGAAGACCAAATATCCTTTTTTTTTGTAAATGGCATACCAATAGAGAGTTAGGAAGATATAACAGGAAGGGAATCAATAGCTGTTGAAAAACAGGTACCCATTGAGTAAAAGAGCAGAAAACTCACAAGGAACATCACAGAAAAGTAAATATTGGAGGGAACAACTTACCTGTTGCTAAAATAGTTGAAGATTGGGCCAATTCTTGATACAGGTGATAGTTGGGTAATAGAGTAGTAATACTGATTTCCTCAGGCGTGCACCGGATTTCTGCTTCTTCACAGAGTAAATAAAAGCAACTCATTGCAATTAAAACAGCTTCTATATCAATGCTCCAAAGGTACATAAAAAATACAACCTGCAAGCAAAATATTATAATGAAGAACTTCCATTTGTATCATCAATTTTTACAGATACCACTGTAATAGATCTATTTGTGACAAACCTCTAGTTTAATGTGTGCTTGTTTGCAAATAGCAATATGGCTGCCAACATTTGCATAGTCTTTATGATGTGAAAGAAATTCGTTTCTGCAAACTAAAATTTCCCTCAACCACTTGAGTATATCTGTGTAGTTGACAATTTGGTGCTGAATTAGTTTTTGTGATATTGAAAACAGCACTTGAGAACTGAAAATGGTTTGAAAGAAGAAATACCGTTAAAAGCACAGTTATGACATGTAGCATGATTTGAATATTTTTATGTTACTTGAAAGGCTAGTGTTATTTTGCTGGGTTAAACTCAAATCACTGAACAAAACTGATTATAAACCAAAAATTGGAGCTCCCCATAAATAGGTTTTATGAGACTGTTTGTTCTGCTACTGACTTATTTGTTCCTAAGACAAAGCCAGTAAATGGTTCGATTGTGAACTAATCAGATTAATAAACTGCAAGAAACCAGTAGATGAATGAAGATTCAAATCTTCAGGATCACTCGTTGATTAGAGTAAGATTCAAACCTTCAGGAGCACTAGTTGATTACTGTATATTTTCGGATTTTCGCAGTAACTGCAAGCCATAAAGGTCGATACCAGACAGTATTAAACCATTATTCAATCACATAAACTACAAGAAAAGTGATTCTGCGATTCCTAACTCCATGTCGTGTGGAGATGCCTGTGCAGATAACCCTCAGGATATTGTCAATATTTTCTGACTACTTCAGTTCAGTATTTGAGGCTTCCTCGTTGCTTCTGTCGATGTTGAAGACTTCCCCTCTTTTCAATGGGCTAAATTTCCATTGATCACCAGTCAGTTGTGGATGAGTTGGTATCATTCGATCCAAACAAGGGTCATGGACCAGAAGGAATCCCAACAATTCTTTTGAAGAACTGCAGCACTAGTCTAGCAATACCCATCACAACGAACTAAATCACTCGCAAAGAAATCGTGGAAACCCATTTCAAAGAAAAACTGATTTATTGAAAAAAATAGTCTATTTCCACTAATACAAAAAAACGCGAAAAACACTGTTATAACAGTTTCAGTGATCAAACAATCGTCAGTAACAAACAATAACTGGATAAGGAGTAACAGTGTTTTTCGCGTATTATTGGAAATAGACTATTTTTTCAATAACTCCATTTTTCTTTAATATCCATCACCTCCATTTTTAATAAATCCCCGCATACGGGAAGTTCCCATCTAGGTGGAAGGTATCTGAATGCTAGTGCATAAGTCAGGCAATAAATCCATAGTTGACCACTACAGACCTATCTGTTCCATATCCACGCTCTCCAAAATGGTTGAAAAATGTGTAATCAGGCAAATCACTCCATTTGTGAGTTGATGTATCATTCAGGAGCAACACGGTTTACTGCCAGGGAGATCATGTGTTAACAATGCTACCCAGGTACGTGAACTCTTCCACCTGCACACTATCTACTGCAAGCCTTTCATTATTTGTAGCATTAACCCGCATTTATATAGTTTCAGCCCAGCTCGCTTTATCAATGATGGGAGAGGGCTTTGCTACCCTTGGTTCCCGAGATTGCAAAAAATAAAAATACATCAATAGAGGATGCCAAACAAGTAGCTTGCGACGATTTGAAAATTTTTTTTGCACAAATTGGAGTATCAATAGCAAATAAGATCAAATGTAACCCATCATATGTTCCAAGATCCGATCCAAACCATAATCGTCGACAATATCGCTTCCAATTGAAAGAGATGACACAAGAAAATTTGTTTCAAATAGTGGAACATATGAAAGGTAATTCGGCACCGGGGGCAGACGGGATTTCTTGTAGAGTAACAAAACTGTATATACAGCACATATAAGCATCTCTCCTTCATGTATACAATTTAAGTATTCAAAAACTCGTGTTCCCAGAAGTGTTTAAAGTAGCCAAAATCACCCTCTATACAAGAGCGGGACGAAATCTGATTTATGGAATTACCGACCTAGGGTAAAACCCCCAATAGTCGGCACCCCCTCCAATAACCGGCACTGCTGCGTGGATTTTCAACAATAACAAGCAAACCGTTCGGCTTAAGACTTTTAGAATGATCTCACTGGACGAGGGAAGTCTAACTGCGCTCGAAAAGTGTGTTGTTTCGGTTTAGAGACCTCATGAGGCTGTATTAAGCCTCGATGAAGTACAGTCGGCGTCGATGTGTTGTTTGGAGAAGGTGTCCGCTGTGATTTTGGTAAGCTTCTGCCCCCACATTTATAGAAGAGTTTGATACGTAAACCTATAATTTTTAGTATTTTAAGCTTTTAACTTGTTCTATATAGCTTTCCCTTGGTTTTGACCTTCAATATTACTTCAAATAATAGTTTTGTGAATAAAAAATAGGGGTGCCGATATTGATTCCCCAAAGCTTGAGTTTTTCAATAGTCGGCACAGTGGGGTGCCGAGTAATGATGACAGTGCTACCAGTTTTGGGCACCCCCTAATTTTAGTTTTCAGCAGTGCCGGGTACTGGCATATTCGGCATGCCCATTAATGGTTTTTGTCTCAGCACCGTTCTTTTCTGTTTTGAAAATTAAGGGATGATCTTAGTTTACTCATTAAAAAGGGATAATTTTTTAAATTTAATAACTAAACCCATTCTCACAAATTCAGCACATGACATATAAATCAGTTAAATATATAATAACATGAACAATGGTGTTTCATTTCGTGCTGAAAAGTTGAATGAACTGAGGTGGGTTGTCCAAATAAGAATTGAACAGAGTTTAATTGAATTTAGGAAATGGAACTTAACTAGTTTCTGTGAATTTACCAATAATTTATGGTCTTTTATAAACTTTTATAGACATTAAGGTTGTTTTTTTTTGGTTTTTTTTTTTCAACATGGGTGAGATGGCAAAAACAAAGATGCAGTCAAAGGTGAAGGAGGTAAATAAGACTGGCGGAAAGCAGAAGCTATTCTGCACTGGATGGTGCTGAAAAGGAAGGGGAAAAGAACAACTGAAAGAGTTCTATATGTCATATCAAGCGAACAGTGGAAAAACGTATATGAGGCAAAGGATGAGAAGAAGAAAATCGAAGAGGCTGCGAAAGAAGAGAGAAAAAAACTCGAGACTAAAATAAAACAACAAAAGAAAATAATTAAAAAAACTAACAAGCAAAGCAAAATTTCGAAGTATTAAAATTGTTCCAACAAACTCCGTGAGTGTTCATATTATCCCAGGAACATCTGGCGTTGAAATGAGAACGAATTAACAGATAATAGTACCTCTACAAATTCCAACTCAAAACGGAGTCTTTGTTTTAAATGCGGTAGAAACGCGAAAGAGACAGATAAGAGCCATTGTGTACTGTGTAAGAAAAACTTCCACAAGAAGTGCACTCGCCATAAGGATGAAGATAAAGTGAAACGGAAGACTTTTTTGTTTGTTCACCATGCCTGGACCATTACATGGGCGTGTAGCCTCTGTACATAGAATAACATATTTTACGTATTCTAACATTTTTAAACTCATTTTCCAATTTTTCGTAATATAAAATAATTTCATTCGCAATAAAAAGTTACCTACCTGAACTTTGATTTTTTCGTAATATTAGGATAGATATTTTTTAGGTAAATTATGTTCCAATGCGTGTTAAAGTGTTTAAGAGTTTTTAAAATCAATTTTCTATGCAGTTCCGTGGGTTCCAGTGGGGTGCTGACTATTGGCACTTTTTGGTGCCAACTACTGGCAAAAAGTATGCCGACTATCGGGGCCAACAGCTTTTTCAAGCATTTGCATTTTTCATAAAAATACTAATATATCTACGTAAATTCCGGTTTCAGATTACGAAAACAGAGATATTGATTGTAATAACCTCCAAATTTGGTTTAAAATAACCCAAAACTGGTATTCTTATGGGACTTTTAACGTCAAAAAGTTCCTTAAGAGTGCCACCGACTATTGGGGGTTTTACCCTATATCTTTGCTAAGTGTACTGTCAAAAATTATAGGAAATAACAGGTACGGGATAATTCAAGGAAGTACCTTGGGCCCCACTTGATTCTTTATATATATAAATGAACTGGTTAGATTTGCCGTAAACTGTAAGATGTACCTCTTTGCCGATGATACGACCATTCTTGTGGAAGGAAACAGTTGGGGAGAAGCTTATACTTATGCAAACACATGTATGAATAAACTTAAGCACTTCTAACATTAAATATTTTAAAAAACGAAATGCTTAGAATTTGGTCGGACAGTTGGCTATGTAGAGAATCTTAACAGGATAATTATTCATGAGTACACAAATCCTAATACTTCTTGTGGCTGTTCTCCGATAGATACAGAAAATTAGCATAAATATTTGGGTGTTGTCATGGACAATAATTTGAAATGGGATTATCACATCACACAATTATCAAATAAGCTTAAGAAATTCATTTATACTTTTTACAGAACTCGTAATATACTGAATGAGTCGAAATTAAAATTAGTCTACAATAGTATGGTTCAGTCTGTAGTAAACTATTGTATACATATATGGGGGTCAGCGCAGGACAGTTTGCTAAATAAATTGGGGATCGTACAGAAAGGTATTCTGAAAGTAAGTTTTCGCCTCCCATGTCACTTTCCTACGGATGAACTTTTCATTCGAATCAAAACCTTCTCAGTCAAATAATAATTTTTCAAAGCCCTTCTTTATACTTACATAAACATCCGAACCTACTTTCCAGACTGCATCATTCATATCCTACACGTTACCAAATAGAAGGGAACGTAGTAAATCCCAGACCTAGAATACAATTATCAAAGAGGAATCCATGTATATCATGACAATAATTTTCAGATACCTCAACCCAACACTGAGATCTCCCGAACTATATTCGCGTGCTGCCTACAAAAGGCATATCTACAGCTTCTTAATAACACAGGGTCCTAACAAAATTGAAAGATATTTGACAAGCCAATATACATAACTGATCAATCTTGTCTGCTTAAACCTCAAAATAAGTTTTCTCTGCGTTTCACTAAGTTCCTTGAATCGGTACGAGCAACAACAAAACTCCTTTGCAACACCACGGACTTCGGTCTAATGTTGCAACGTAGTCTGACATAAATTTATATAAGTAATTGCTAAGGAAATATATTTTTAATGAAACCGCAGGAAGTATTATATACTTATTAATTTTGGTTTGTATTATAGTATAAGATAAGAAGTGAATAAATATTACACTGTATTTCAGTATAAGATAAAAAGCGAACAAATATTGCATACCTATCCTACAAGGAATATTATGTACCTAATTATTTTGTGAATTCCCGTAATTTACGTCAACAAAATATATATACAGTAGACGCCGCTTATTGTGGCCACGTTGGGACCAAGCCAAACCGGCTACAATAAGCTAACTGCCACATAAAGTGAAATGGGTTGAATCCAATAGAAATCATTCAAAAAATGTATGTAATAACAAATTATGCGTGTATGTGGATCGCTTGTCACAAACTTATGTACAGTGGCGTAAGAGAAATAATACTTTAGGAGCTGTTGGTGGAAAAAAATTTATTAATTGTGGTCTGTGTCTTTGATGACTCAATTACTCGACAGACATATCGCTCGAAGTCATACAACTCAGACAATTCTTCGGATCGGTGTTGAATTCCTCTCTTCAGGACCTGAAGGTCTTCCAACATGTCACGGTTGGACGGGGGCTGGATAGTTTCGCTACTCGGAGGCTCGTCCTCATCGCTGGACTGCTTATCATTTAGTTGTGTTGTCTCTTCTTTTCTTGCTGGATGGCTGAACAAATTTCGTCCTCAGTGAGCCTCTTGGACGTGGGTTCTTCTGGGTCAGTGGCCATCCATTCGTCGTAAGCCTCACTGGTGAGATCGGTAGGCCGTTCAACAACTGATTTTTCGGTTTCTTCGTTTTGCGTAAACCCATCATGTCTGAAACAGTTCCTCACAGTTGCTGGTTACTCACAGTTTTTCCACAGGTGGAACCACCCTTCTGTCGCTGAGAAACCCTCTTTTCCCATTTTCATCGCCGACTCCTCTGCTTTTTGCCGAAGAATAGGCCCGTTGACCCTTTCATCCTTTTCTCGAACTTTTAAAAACCATTCTTTGAGCGCAAGTTCAACATTTTCGTCCTTCCCTCCTCGTTTCCTCTTCCGAGATTGGCTATCATTCTGTACAGCAGCACGTTCAACAGTTTCTCTCTCTTTCAGCAACCTACTGAGTGAGGATCTAGGGAACAACCGCGGTCTGGCTCATCTTTGGGAGGGCATCGTACTTTTTCAAAATGTCCAATTTTTCAATGGAAGAAAGATCACTGCGTTTTTGACTCATTGTTGGGAGAACAGAGATACGGAACAGATCGCATGAACGGCTCGAAATAAACTGAGTGTTGATGATGTGAAAGTTTACTCAAATTGCTAACAATGATGCTCCCTGACCTCGACTTTCGCCACATTAACCGAACTGACTGTCACAATGAACAGATTTTTTTCTGCGTTGAATATACGTGCTGATCCATTCCGGGCCTTTTCTGCCATTATAAGCGGATTGCTCCACTAACCGGTGCTACAATAAGCGGTGGCTACTGTATATATATATCTCTCTGGTCAAAATCTTTGGAAACGGAATGAGATGCCAACTTTTTGCTGATGACCTCAAGATTTACACAGAAGTGGTGATTGCTTGGAGCTGCAATCTCTGTCTGAATCCCTTTCACCTTGAGAGGTCGCCAATCAGCTTCCCCTGAATGTTAATAAATGCAGTTCAATTACCTTCAACAGATCAGCTGACCCAACTATTTGCAACTATAAAATCGGGGTTGTGGAGCTTCAGTGCACTGACCTGATTACGGACCTTGGCGTTTGGTTGGGCACGCAACTCATACTCAATAAACATATATCTGGATCATTAGCAGCAAAGCCCTTCAAGCCCTTGGTTTCATAAAGAGGAACACATCCAAGTTCAATGATATCCGATCGCTGATCCTATAGCTAATCTACTTACCACCTTGAACAGGTCAAGAATAAGTTCCTGAGATACATAACTTTCAAGATGGGAGTTCACTAGTGTGATGTTGTGTACAGTGATGTCATGTCAGAATGTAGCTTGGGCTTTCTAAAGAAGTGCTGAACGACATGGCGGTTCTGTATAAGTGTATATATGGTGTGTTAGAACTGGTTTCCCTGCTTAATTTCCGAGTGCCATGCTACCCAACAAGAAAAATGGGATGAGTAAGCCATCCCATTTTTCTCCATCAATTACCTGTAAAATCAACACATTAAACACTGTAGCAGAAATCACAAATTTTTTTTCAAAACGAGAAGGGTATATTTTCATTATCCCTCAATTCTTAAAAATCCATCCACTCCCTTCTGCATCGATAATCATTTCAACATTTTATTAAAATTGCCTGTATTTTCTTCTATTTGATCGCTGTAATTTCTTCAAACACTACCATGTTCTTGTTACTATCTTATACTGTCTTTGTATTTTGTAATTTATTTGGCAATGGCCTTATGCGTATAAATAAATAAATAAAACAATGGTATGGATATTCCATCTAGAAAATTGCGGGTTTTCCAAAGGCCTTTGGTTTTTTAGAGTGCGTTCATATTGGAGCTGCAAAAAGCGATGACAGCAAAGCTTGGCTAATGCCCTTGCGAGAGATGGACCCATGCTCTGCTCATATCTCTGTTAGCTCCAATATGAACAAACACCTAGGTACATATCTATGTTTACACGACAATGTTCGATCAAGCATATGAAAACATAATGTATTTACCTGACATCCCAGAATGTGTTGATAGGTGCTTCAGGGTTCCATACTTCTATTTTTTCTGGTTGATGTAACACTAATAAAGCTTCCATTGCTTCTTGTGCGATATCTTGCATATTAGGTTGATGTACCAAACTAACAAGACCGTTTATTAATTCCAGTGTAGAACTTTGTATTTCATGACCAGCTTTCCCTTGATTCTGCAAATAAATTAATAGTGTTTGGGGTTCTAATATTTTTCACTGCATTCCCTTAGTGTGCTATTATTACCTAACGTTAGAGGGGCTCATAATATTGACTCTGGTGACATTTGTCACACTGTGTACTTGTAGGTGTATTCTGAGGAAAACGCTCTTGAGAATAGGATCTATGAATTTAAATGTTCAAGGTGGAAGATGAGGGAAATAATGAACTATTGACAAGCCGAATAGCTGTAAAGGTTTTGCTGTCCAGACAGCCGCAAAGCTGGCAATAACACTTCCCTTTTTGGAAAGAACCATGCAAATCGGTTGAGAATTGTGGATACAGTTTCAATACTACTCCCTCCATCCCCCCCCCCCCCCCTCGAAGAGAATTTCAAAATTCCGGCAATCTAGTGCACAGTTGGACTCAAAAGTGAGTTGAATAAATAAGAAACGACGCAAATCGATTGAGAATTGTGGCCTGGGCATCGGATACAAAATTAAGAGTACATACACGCGCGCAGACACACACACACCCACTCACACAGACATACATACACCTACGTTATATTTTTTATTTTTATGGATTCAGTTTTAGAATGGTCTGAAACGGATTTGTAGTTAGTTATTTTTTCTCTCCACTGAGTGTTGACCCCTTCCAACCGAAACAGAAAACAATAGGGTCGCCCCTGACTATAAGAAGTCTGACGATTTCGCCAAGCTTCGAGGGGCATCCCTAGTAAAAACCAAAATGGGCAATTTTCATGGGTCACAAATTCTCATTTTTTGCCAAATTCTGTTCAATAACGGAAATGAGCACTTACTGACCACATAATGAGGTGTTCATGTAGGAAAACCAGTGTGAAATTTTAAATGCTAAGTTCTCGCTAGCAATCACGTATCAAGTAAATCGCCGAGTAGTTCACTTCAAATCCCGCTCAGATCACTAGTGTATCACTTTAAACTATGTACAGAATCACAATGGATGGACGGATGGAACCGCAAATTCATAAATAAATTAACAAACACGTCCTCAAATCAACTGAAGGAAAGGTCAAGGCAAAGGTTCTTGAACGATGCCATGAAGGTTTGCCATTTCTAATGTTGGGTTGTTGACAGCACTGAGAACCTTTGCCTCTGAGGCTTTGCTCCACCTCCTTGGGCCAACCACCAATCAGATTTCAAAGACATGGTACGTCATTTTTTTCCACAGTTTAGCGAATTTTCAGAGAAAATTTAGCTATGTATTTGGCTGGTCCCATAATTTCAGAGATGCTCCCTTTGCGCAAAACCCTCCAAAACCCATTTTATGCATCGGAGAATGCATAATTTTCTATTTTTCGTGAATGTACAATACATATATATTCTGCACAGTAAGTACCTTAATTTCTACGGTAAGAAATTCGTTCTTGCGCAAAAAAAATCCGTCTTTGCAAGAGTAATGATGAGTCATTACCAGCCTTGATAGCACTGTGCAGAGCAGTCCAAATTTACAAATTTTTTGTCTGAAAACTCAAAGAGAATTTCAGCAACACGGGCATGTGGGGGTGTTGTCAAACATATTTTTTTGGGCCGTTTGAATCGACTGCAACAAGTCCCAGTCATTAGGCGCACCCAGTGTACCAAATTTACAAAACTGTAGTACGAAATTTTTTATGTAGGCATGTGAGGTGTTAGTTACCATGTTTTTTTTGGGGTCGATGAATCAACTGCGAGTAGTTTCAGCACGTCTAGACAGCATCGAGTGTTCAAAACCATAATTTTTTGGTTCCTAACACCAGAAAATTATTTTCTGACAATGTTTCTGCACAACGTGCCACTCTGGTCTCAAGTGGCCAGGCAGGCTGTACTGGGCCACTTGGGCTGTACTTGGGCCATGTTCATTCAGATTACATGGCATACCTACTTTAGTAACGAATGGCCATTGGTTCAAGTTCTTAATTTCCCAAACCGTTTCTTTGAAAATTCACTCCTTAAGCAATGCTGCATGACTGGAATTTTTACCTTCAATCACCATCATTTAAAAAATAAAGCTCATATTCGAAAACGGGCTTCAAACTATCATTTTTCCACTGTTCTGAATATATGAGTTCTGAATATATATATATAATTAAATTTTTTTGACGAAAGCTCCACATTTCTGGCATACCTAACGGAAATAATAGTTAATTTCGAGTCTTACGACTTGATATTTCAACAGTATACTCGTTGACCAGGGAGTCTGAGAAGGTGTGCGAATCTGAACATTACATCCCCTTATGAGATAAGAGTTTGAGGTGTCTCTTGCAGGTGTCTTCTCGTCTCGGGCAGGTACCAATACAAGATTTGACAAAGCCTGTGACCAATGACAAGCCCTTCGCCTTTGATCAAAGTCATGTGAAGCCTATACAAGAGTTCAAAAATATAATATCGGAAGTTGAAAGGTTCCCCACCCAGGATATCCCCAAAGAGATCAAGTCGAGGGTAATAAAGAATTTCAAGTATTCCCAGTGCCCATAAAAAACTCCTGCACTGTTTTGGTGCCATAGTGGCGCCAAACAATGATGCCGAAGTCCAAAAAACTTTTTGCAAAATCCAAAAAATTAATAACACGAGCCCTGTACATAACAAAAATACACCTCAAGATGTTTGATGCCACCATTAGACTCAGTAGGAAGAACATGCACTGGTATAGTCTTTTCAGGATTTCAGTATTCTCAATTGCTTTGCTGAATATGATACATAGGGTAACGTGCCATGTTGTTTATGACACTCGCCAGTGCTATTGATGCCATTTCAGGCTTTGTCTGACTGCCCTGCCAGCATCACGGACATGATCAGCTAGCTGTCTTCCAATGGCAGGATCAGAATTCGATCTGCTCATTTCGCTCTTGGCTACTCATTGCTTCATCCCCTTGAGTTCTTGAGTTGAGAGTGGTTCGCCCAACAGCTACATATTACGGCAGTCACCCATCCAACTACTAACCACGCTCAAGGTATCTTAACTTTGGTTATATTTGGGAAATGATTTATTCCATTTGATAAGGCCCGTCGGGCTTAACTGATGCCAGTAAAAATATGTATTCAGTACAGCTTCTTTGGGCTACTGGTCAGTGTACCTATTACTTTTGCAATGCATTTAAATTATGTAGGTCTATTTTAATTTTTCTTTTGTTTTCTCGATCTCAGGTGTACAGTAACAATTGTTTAGGCCCCTAATTATTTTGTTAAAAAATACACGATGGATATAATAGGTACTGAAATTTGAATAATTTCTTCATCACATAGATTGATAAAAGTAAAGACTGACAAAGCTCTTACATTGAGCATGAGCATTGGATCAGCATGTATCAGTCGAACCATCCATAGAAGTAAGGCTCTATATCCTGGGGCTTCCTCACTACGTTCTTTGAATTTGGGCGCTGAATCTTTACTTTTCATAGTCAGTGACTGCAAGAATAGAGAAAATGTCAGTAATGGTCGATACATTCATTTGTTACAACAACGTTGTAACAAAGCAGTGTACACCTAATTTCATTATTACGAGTACTTTAAAATCTTGTAATATTGACAATAATGGCCAAAAAAATGCACAAGTTGAACCAACCTGAATCATTCGAAGTGGGGTGTGAGATATATAACCTTGTGTTACTTTGTTGAGGGTGTCAGTGAACATAGATCTCAATTCCGAAGATTTACTGTACACCAGGTCTATTTGGGGCCACCAACTAAGCCTAGGTTGAGTTATTATTCTGAAAAGTTTAAAATCAGATATAATGTCATGGAGCCTGTGAAACATGACGTTCCTACTTCTACTACTACGATCAGAATCATCCTTCTCGTATGATCAGAAACAATTAATTTAATCCAATGTAAAGGCTCTTAAATAACGATAAGTCTTCATCACAATTAATTGAGTCAGAATATGATCAAGCCAGGCGTCGCATTAAAATAAGCATCTTCCGGAGGTAAGCTGTTGATGTATTCTTTTATACCTTCTTCATGTATTACTAAGTCTATTTATGGTTGTTCAACAGTTACAATGAACCCTAATGAGTTCTATCCCTACAGACTATGCAGGAGTCTTAAATCGTGTTTGGATGCGTCAATTAGACGGTGTTAAGCAAATACCTCCTAGAGACACTCCCAATTTTTAGTAATAGCATTAAAACGGATTTTGACCTTCTGCCTTGTTTTGAAGAAGGTTTTGATCGTCTTCGAAACTAAGTGTGCTGACATCTAACCAAAAAAATCCGAAAAGCCAGCCGATCCAGCTGTTTTTTGCTTATTAGGTTTTTGCATACTAACTACGTTTGGCTGAAGATTGAAAAATCAACACGACTAAGCGTCACTGAAAGTGATAAGCAGATACCTATCGAGTAATATCATTGCTACATTTATTTTATAATTTCTATTTTCCATTTCCAAGAACAATAATCAATTTCTAGTATGGAAATGTTTATTGCCAAGAAAAAAGTAAAATTAAAATAAATCTTAGAAGAGGATTCTGAAGTTGTAAATGGCTGATATATTAGAAACATACCATTAACACAATTATGGATGCAATTGCGACCATGCAAGGGAAAAGAGAGCTTAACTTGCCAGGAGTCGAAACTGAGTTATAATCTCTTAATTGTACACAAGCTCTTGCTGAGAAAAACGGGGTTTTAAAGATTTTTTCCATCATTTTTCGTAAGACATGATTTGCTGAAATTTGAAAAAAGACCGGGTCAGCTTGATTTGAGGACTGTTATTCTGGAAGTGAAAAAATTGACATTTCAAGTGACTACCAGTCAGTGCACACCTAATTATGACTGAAGAGTTCTAAAAATTGAATAAAATCAAAAGAAAAATTCAAAAGCTCGACGTTCATTAGGAGAATAACTATAAGGTACATCATGTTCCGCTTTAGTGTCTAATTTTTTCTAAACAATTTGATCAGTCTTATCTTTCCAATCACCTTCTAGCAATTTTTCTTTGGTGGGATAGTGAAATGGAGTCAAGGGCAAAGGTACAGGTGAGGGAAAGAGTGGAAGGGTGGGGGTCAGTTACATCTGAGTTTTTTGGGGGTTTATTAGGAGCACTTCAGGAAGACCTTCGGTGATGTGGATGGGGTAACTCTGGGACAGCCTCTTCTTCGAAGGTTTCTAGCTCCCAGGAGTGCTGGGACACAAATAAATTTTAAAAAAGAAGTAATTTGTTGACTCATCTTCTTTGTTTTGGCTCTCCTGAAAAAATTGCTTTGGCAAGTTAAGCTCCCTTTTCCCTTACACGACCACACTTAGTAATCTGTGATACAAATCTAGAAGCGAGCACTGAAATATTGACAATACCAACCTATATAGAGAGCTGACCAGTACATAATGGTAGGTACATGGAACATGGGGATTCAAACACACTTTCAAAGCTTCATTATTATGAGGTTTTATACGGAAACATGAAACAAAACAGTCGATCATCAAATCAATGTCATGCACCACTGTGTTTTGGCCTCTGGGAAATGGTTTGGCAGGGTTGAACAGTAATGCCTGGAGAAAAAATGTCATAATTAATCATAATAAGTCAAATGATGAGATTTGATAAGATTTATTAATTTCTAATGATCAAGCAACTGCACTGACAGGTTTCAGTTGGCTGTTCAAATTCTAAATACCATCTATAATATTCATAAATCAAAACATTTCATCTATAATTCACAAGATGAATAATTTCCGAACAAAATAATACGAAATTGTGTAGATAATAATAGGTATTCAACGGTTTTCATAATGAACAGCACCTTTAAATCGTTGATTATATTTTGAACTAAGGTGAAGGCAACATTTGTTGAGTTCTTGTTGATATAAGTAGAAGCTTTACATAATTTGACACATGTAACTGCTGCTGCTTCTGTAAGCTGTTTGCTTGTACTATGAGAGCTAATGGACCTTTTTACAGACTCAATAAATGATTTCTTTCTTGAATGTTTTGGAGAGCATGGAGCACCGGAATCTGCATTGAGAATTTCTTCAAACACCCTCTGAAAAAAATGATAAACCAATGGTCATTAGCCAACTTATGGTTTAAGAGTGACAGATTTGTCTGGAAAAGGTCAATTCAAGACTTAATTTAATGATGGAGATGAGCAGTAAAGAGCTAAATGCAGCTAACGTTGTTAGCTCATTGGCAGGACTCACATACGGGGGCCCATCAAATCAGGTAGCAGTTAGTTGAGCTTTAGTATGGTCACCGTTAGATTACAGATCAACACTTTCTACATCCAGCTCCAGCAAACCGCTAACGACATACAATGTCACATTAAATGCAGGCATCCGGATTGCGCTAGATGCCACATCAAAGTCCTTGTGGAGGTGCGCCCAAGCACGCGAGCAACACTTATGCGTAGAGCGAAGCTATGTTGGCACAAAGAGGACTCATTAAGATGGCTGCAGATAAAACTGCATGGAAACATGCAATTTATGCAACAACGACCTGAGGTCACTCCTAGAAAGTGTGGCAGCCGTCTTCTACATTCCTCAATCTCTTCTAAAATCCTCAGGGCAACAAGTGTTGCACTCCTCATCATTACTACTCCTTAATTAGCTTGATACTCCAATCTCGATGAATATTCTGAAAGGGCATCAAACTGTGATATGCATTTCTGGATGCTCTGCATTCCACTATGAGAGATGATGGCACGAACAAGAGCAGTAACTGAAGACACTACTTGACGCATTACAAAATCTTTACTGATGCCTCAAAGGTTGGATCAAGAATAGGAACTGGAATATACGACTCTGAAACACACCTTCCCACAACAACAGCACTGGCAGGCTCGCCAGTGCTGGCAGTATTGTCAGCACTGAATTTATGGTAGTTGAGGCGACAAGGGCATACAACAACATACAACGAAAGACCGTAGTCCTCACCAATTCAAAAAAGGAGTATTAGCTTCTCGCAAGAATTCACTCAGGCAAAATCACAAAGCATACAACACTGCCAGAACTTTGCTCTTGAAAGAAATCTCTCCGGCAACAACTAGCCAATGAAGCTGCAAAAAAAAGTACCACTATAAATTTACTGAGATCTCCGCCCACATCCCTCTTCCAGACGCCCTACACCTTATATAAGTGAAGCAAATTCGGAATGGATGATGTTCAGGGCCAGACTGGAATCGAGCAGAAGAAGGGGACGGCCTAGAAATAGATGGCTGGACCACCCGCACACCATAAATCTGAGGCGATCCCAGGCTGTTGATTGGGTTCGATGGCGGAAGTTCGGGAAGCCAAAGGCCACCTCGGCCTGTAGCGCTTTGTGTTCAGGTAAGGTGAATTCGGAATGGCAGCAATGGACAATCGCTACTATGAGACCAAAGGGATGTTTCATTTCGGTTTATTATTCTGTGAATAATACACCTATGTATTCGCTCAGCAAAAAATTTTTATAACACCCCCTCAAAGTTTTTTTCTTTTCCATTTCAAGGTGCGTAGATTCCAAAAATGCAATGTCCGTCCGCCTTACGCCGTATCACGTGTACCGGCTTCAATTTCGGTCTAAAAAAATCGTTCTTTCGCACACATGCTCCATTTGGGCCCTAGTTGTGTCCCGAAACTTTTCAGCCTGATCGGAATATACCCAGGGGAATTATGAGTGAAAATGTGTATAAAAATAGGTACTTTTTGTGTTTTAGTAACATATTAGTAAAATGAGCTTTTAAGGTATCGTTTTCCATGTTTTTGGGGACGAGAAGACCGAATATGAATTAGATTTTGACCAAGGAGTGGAAAATTGAGGTTGTACCAGATGTTCAGCTCCCAAAATTGATTTTTTATGAGTCAAAAACCTGCAAAATCGTCTGAAATCACAATCAATTTGTAGAATAAGACCAGAAAAAGTGTCAACACGTGGATCAAGACGATTAAATGGTACTATTAATGATCAAAGATGATGTGAAAAAAAAAAGGAGCGTACCTAATTCAAGTTTTGGGGGCCGAAATTTGTGGTAACCACCAGAAATAGCTATTTCAATTATTTTATATGAAAGAAACAATAAATAAACAGCCAGCATTCGTGTAGGTATGTCCAATAGAATAATAAACCCATGTGACAAGGACTTTGCAGCGTTTTTTGATAATGAATGAGGTAAAATTAATACCAAAACTCCTCAAAATGAATCTCTCTCGAACAGATACAGTCCAGCTACTGCGACTTACAACTGGTCACAGGCAAAAGGTAGTTGTCACATCATTCACTGGCTGACAATGAATTTTGTGAAATCAGAACTGAGGACATGCAGCACAATCAGTCGGATCAAAGAAAGATGTGTGGGTACACGAAGAAGGTGAAGTGGTTTTTGAACAATTTCTTATACAAACAATTTAATTTTTTTGTCTTCAATTCTAAAAAGAACAATTTTTATGATGTGAAATTAAGTTTGAAATAATTTGTTATATGTTACTGCACAATTATTTTAAAACAACAAATAAAAAAATACACAAAAAAAGTGACAGACGCACAATATGGAAAATGGGAGGTTATGATCCAAGATATAGGTACTTCTTCCAATGTACACCTTTCAAACATTACATTTGATGTTATCAAAGTGTGAGTATCCACCAACTCAGCACTGTGACTGGGATAAAAGATGAAAAAATGAGTTTTTCTTCTTATTCGAGGTTATCATAGAACCATTTTCCTAATGACATGGGTTACTTACAGGCATAGTAAATGAACAAAGAAGAAGAAAAATTGCAAACAAAATCGTAGAGAATTACCGGGGATAAGATTAGCAACATGATTTGAAGAGGCCATGAAGATGCTCTACACTTTTTGTTGTCAGCTGCCTGATCTAGAATGTCAAAAAGTGTATCTGCACACTTGGCTAATTCTTCATTTGATTTTTGCTATAAAATAAGAGAACAATGATATGAGAGATACATAAAACGAGACAATGTGATGAGCATTCTGCAAATATTAATTCATTTTAGAATTAAAATGAATAACAAGTTTGTACGGAGAAGTGCCTACCTGAACTTCAGCAAACTCATCTGGATATGTGTCCATCCAATTCCAAATGGCTCTCTCAAGAGAAACCATCAATACTTGATGAGCTGATTTTTTCAATGATCGAAACTTTGAAACTGTCTCTACAAGTCATGAAATTATGATCATATTAGAGCTAATTCAATGTATGGCTCTCTGAAATGAAAAGTTACAGCGACAGTCTTACCATTTATAAGTTTGATTAGTTTAACCACATCAACATTAATGTATTGAATCAGTTCAATGTCTGTATAATCTGGATTTTCTTCACTGCACGAACTCAATTCTTGAAGCCTAGAAACCCAAATTGTTAAACAACATTGAAACACGAGGGGAAGTGGTAAAGGTAGGTTCACAACTTGGCATGGACAAAATTTACTCGCAGAAAAAAATTAGAAATATAATAAAAACATCGTAAGTCAAATGAGGAGATCCAATACGACTCATTAATTTCTAACGATCAACCAAATGCAGTGACAGGGTTCAGTTGGTCGTTAGAATTCTAAACATCATAATGTGTACAATTATCTACAGTTCCACTGGGTTTCTTACCTCGCTGATATTCTATTAAAAACAGCAGTAAAAAAATTTAAACTGAGAGCAAATAACACTTTGGTTGCAAGCGTTTTTAGCTGGATCACATTTGGACTGTCACTAGGATCTGAAAGAAAACGAGAATGAGAAATATTCATGAAAATAAGAAAACGATAAAATTTCATTACCTATTGTATTTTATTTATACTGAATTTATATTTCAAATAAATAATATTCAATGAACATGTAAAACATAATAACAGTTCACAACTCCGCTATGAGAAGCCCCTGGTAGGTCTGATCCTAAGCCAGGATAAAGGAAAGGAGGAGGCCTCCCTGCAACCTGAGGAGTGTTACTTACATAACCATACCAGGAAGAATAAATAAGATCAGCTTCTTTGAAACAGGGAGGGAGCCAGCCCAAAGGCTTCGAGGGGGCACCCCTCCTACTGGCTAGGGTGCTGAGAGCCACCACACTCCAGACTACAAACAAAACACACCAACCTGACCAAAATCTGGTACTATGACCTGGCACGAAAACGGACTTTGGGAATCGGAAGAGGGAAGGAGGCAGAGTTGAAAAAGATGAACCTCAAAATCTTGACTATAAGGATAATGCCAAGAGGAAAGGACAAGGCTATATTAATAAGATAAATGAAAACTTCACCTGAAGTGCAAAGGAATCAGCACATGAATACTTCAACTTATTCTACCCCGGAGTACAAAGGAATCAGCAAGCACGGTGCGGAGTGGGCTTTGCAGTGCATCCTGATCTCAAAGACAGGATCCAGGATTGGAGATTTGTAAACAAGAGATTGATGATGACCATTATGTGGGATTTAAACTGCCAAAGACAATGATGTGGGATCCTGGAGGATCATAATGGAAGAGAAGGACAAAGGCCTAGCCCAGTTTGTCCTGTTACAGGGAAACATGGGGGGAGCAAACTGAACATCAGTGGAGAGAGAATCCTCAATTTTTGGGTTGCAAACTATCTTGTTATTGCTAATACGGTTCCCACACAAACGCATCCATAAGATCACAAGGGAGAAACCTGGTATGAACGGAGTCTCGAACATCGATTACATTCTTGTCCCTCGTTCACACTTCAAGTGTGTACAGATGCCAGGGTCTTGAGAGGCGTAGAACTTGGACCTGACCACTATCTCCTTTGTTTGAAATTCGAGGCCATAAAGACGAAGGTCAAGAATAACAAATCCATGAAATGGAGAATTAAAAATGGTAGGTAAACTGAAAGAGAAATAAACAAAAAACAAATTCACAAGGTTAGTCAATACGAAGTCTGAGCAGTACTTCTGGGTTCCTCTGACACTGAAACAGCGTGGGGTGCTTTCGAACACATACTAATAGACATCGCAACAGAGGGATATGGTCATTGTAAAGTTGGAAGACCCAAGGAAGCCACTAGGTGGTTGGAGGAAATGAAATCCAAGGTGGAGGAGAAGAAAGCGGCCTGGAAACTGTACTTAACCCATAAGTCGTCTGAGAACTACGAGCTCTATAGAGAAGAGAAAAATGCGGGGAAAAAAAGCTGTGGAGGAGGCAATGCGAAAGTCATGTGATTAGTTTGGAAGTTTTACGCAAGATTCTTTCAGGGAAAATAAGAGGCAAATTCTATAAAGTGTTCAGTACTTTCAGGCATTTTTGCAAACGAAATGTCCAGCAAAGGAGCATATTTTCGCTGTTTTGGGGGATTGGGGGACATCAGCTGTTGTTCCAATTTACAAGGAAGGAGACAAACGAGAATGTGGGAATCACAGAGGCATATTTCTACTGAGTGTCCCGAGTCCTAGAGGAGAAATAGAGAGGCCATGCAGGGATAGCTGGAGGATTCGCAAGCGGTTTTAGCCCAGGAAGAGGCATCCATGATTTGAGCTACATGCAAGACAGTTCAGCAAGAAGACCATTGAAATAGGAAAAACTTGTCTTCTTACTTTTCTAGAAGAAAGGATCCCCAGAGACGAGATCTGGCGAACCTTGGAAGAAAAAGGAGTTCACCCAGATTTGACACTTGCTATCAAGAGCCTGTGTAAGACAAGGCTGCAGCCTGAGACCGCTGCTCCTCATAACCCTCATGGACAAGTGATCAAGAGATGTAGAGTTAGGATCGAGAAATCCTGCTTAGGGCATTTTAAAATGCAGCCAGTATACCTGACAGAATTAGCCTTTGCAGAGGATATAGCATCAGCAAAGGACCTCCAGCTCAATTTGTATGTGTGGAGAGAAGAGCTGGAGAAGGTAAACAACAATATCATCATTCCCAGGACTAAGACTGTGACTGCCTCTGGGGATGGAGCCACGTACGGCAGGCGGACAGAAATTTTTTTATTCCATTTCTAGTACCTTGGAACTGACACCATCAAATTGGGGGGGGGGGGGGGGGGGGATTACTTTCTTGTTCATGCTCGATTGCAAAGGTTCATTATTGAAAACAATAAACCAAAAGGGTAGTCGAGATGGTGAGGAGACGTAGAGCACATGCCGGAAGAACTGGAAGCAAAGAAGGTGTATTCTACCAGAATGAGCAGCAGCAAGAAGTGTCTGGATGATGTGGAGGAGACAACCTGATCCAAAGGAAAAACAGTTGCCGAAGCCGACCACCAACAAACCAGGAGATCATTCTGCAAATCCAGAAAAGGATATAGCGCATTTGGTTCCCCCCCACCCCTTACAAATTTCAGCTCCAAATATCGCGTAGTATGGCCCAAATGAATAGAAAGCCAAGGCAAAGACGTCAGATGGGGAGGATGGTGAGTGTCATGACGTATTGGGAGGTAAAAACGCAACCACCAAAACAGGTGGAAAAAACTCCCTCCCGCCTCTACTTGACACACTGGGCAATTTTATCAGCGATAAAATCACCTGACATACTGACATATTGGATGGGTGACCGCCATCCCATCTCTATCCAAAAGACTGGGGCCCGGCCTATTTGTCAGTAGCTACCTGCTTCTGTGTATTTACCCTTCCAAACCACGCTCACTGGTAGTAGATGGAAAAAGCCAACCCGCCTACAAGACAAAGCAGAAATTATGCGGCCTGCCGTGGCGGCGGATGCCTAGTTTGTCACTACCCACATAAATGCACATGATGGGGGTAGTGCTCTGACGTCGCTTGGCTTTTTTCAATCCGCTTCTTTCCAATATACAACCATCTGATACCCTCATGTACCACAGTTCCAGAAAGACAGCACATGCCGTGAATGTGACTGAGATCTTTCAGTTGAGAGAACAAAATAAAATAGGAGAAGTAGCACATTATTCGTGTAACTTATCTGCTTCAATGATCATTTTGAAAACAGAAATTTTGGTCCAATAGATTCAGAGAAACCTGGTAAAACACCAGTATTTACTCAACACCAGTAACAATCACCAATATCAATAAACAAACCCACTATTATTATTTCACTGTCAATTGAAGTTGAGGAGGTTTCACTGCTCTACAACATTAACTACATAAGGTTACATTGAAATTGCATATAATCTTTATGTACACACAAAGTCCTTCTCAATTTTGATTCTGCCAAGAGGAATAAACGTGAATTGTAAAACTCACCAATAAATTGACACAACTCTCTCAACAATAGTTTAACATTCATTGCTTCATCAAAGCGTGCAGTGTCTTTAGGCAGGTAGGAAAGACATTGTTCGAGAGTATCCAGAACGATCAGAAGAGACTCATAGCAATTATGTTCTATATCCGCACCATGTGGTCTAGGTGCAGATATCACCGAAACATACTGCAACATCATAAATTATTATTACAAAATAACCTTAGCTTGATATCGTGCAGTACAACAATATTGAAATTCATCATCATCAATAATTTTTCAGAGCCTAGAAAATGCAAGTCTTTGAAAAATATACAAGTTCCACTAGCATTATTTTTGCAGATAATGAGAACAATATTTTGTGCATTAATGCTTCCAACTTGATAATTACAAAAGGTTATATTGAAATATTTAGGGGATCATCATGCATGGTGGATTCCTCCTAATGGTTCTTTATAAACTGCATTAATGCAACAATTAAATTCTTTCAACATTTATTCCTCTAGCTTTCTTATGCTCATTTTGATGTGATTTCAAATAAATTATGCAGTTTTGTTGTTACAGGGCCCCCAAGAAGTTCTATAAGAATCTGAGAACGAGCAGCACCTGCCGGTACATACTCGAAAACATTAAATTCTATCTTGGTGATACTCAAATACACGAAACTATATACACGTTATTCTTGAAATAACAATTAATCTATTTAAGTGGTACCTTGAGGTAAAGCAGGTTGGTAAAATAAATCTTCTTAAGTGTACCTACTATAACTACTGTCACTTTCATGTGTGCTCATGTGTGCTTGCACAAATGTGTATTTCCTGAATCATTCATTTTTTTGGAAATTGTAATCAAATTCGGGTCACATTTTCAAGGTACAGAGATCACAGAGTGTGAAGAAAGTATCAGGTTGATACAGTAATCCATGGTTTACTTTGGACCATAAATACGTATTCATCAGCTGAGGTTTCAATCAATGTGGTGTGTTTCAAATTATGTCAATGGTCAACAAAAAAGTGACCAACAAGTGCAGGCTTATTTGTGCCTGATCCACGGATTTTCAGGATTGCTGAATCCAAAATTGATAGCCACTTTTCTTGATTGGTAGAAATAAGACCTTTTTTTTGGCTGTTTTCCATTTAGTTCGTACACTATTTCACGTTCAATTTTCCAAATAAATGCCCTGAGTGTACAAAGGAAATGGAAAACTGCTACAAAAAACCCTTGTTTCAAACAAAAAACAAAAACAGCCATCATTTTCGGATTGGCACCCTCTAAAATCCCTAGAATGTGCATGAATGTGTAGGAATAGTGTTATTTAGGATTAGGTATCCACAGCTTAGTACCTACAAGTATTATCTTAGTACTTAAAAGTACTATCTTACAAGTATTATCTTTACTTAATCTTAAGGATTAGTACTTACAGGTATTTCTTAGGTTAGTACCTACAAGTATTATCTTAGAGGATTTGTAGAGTGATGCTTACAGTTTCGTTTACTCGTTGAAGTATTTTGGTAAGCCCTGATATAACTAGTGAAAATTTACTCCGACTGATTTCTATTAAGCACGCTTGGATCTGTTCTTCATTAATCCTTGATAACGTCGGCTGCAGTCCTGCACGACATGGTAGCTGAAGGTGAAAAGGGTAAAAAAGAAATTAATAATATTTCTTATTCTTTACATATGTACCTATTGCATTTTATATGAAATTGCAAATCGCATCACTAGGGCAAGATTCAGTGACAAGGACAGCACGTAGTGCGGGGATGTTGTTAGATACCTAATACAAACAATCCAAATGGCAGAGAACTGATGTTGTATATTACCCCAACCGAGCGCACTGTCATTACTAAGGTACATCCATCACTGTTCCTTCAATGTTAATGTTACACGTTCATTCCAAGTTATGTTCAATTTAATTTTTCTAGTTCAATGCGTTCAAGACGTGCTAAGCCTGTCTCGTTTATCCTTTATTACAAAATAACTGATAGGTAACGCCAGTTCTCACAAGTACCCTACCTATGCTCTTCAAATGAAAATTTAAAACCCAGAAACACATTTTACCGACTTTATATTCATAACATGAAACGGTCATGCGATGTCCAGTTACATGACGACAAAATAGACTGCACTGAGGACAGTGATGTGAAGTGAATCCAACCAAACGGATCGGTTGCAGGATGTCAAATCGCACTGTTCCTCCTTAAAATTGGTATGAATCTACTCGTATATAACCAACATACCATACCATATCACGTCATACCCCCTTGCCGAGGGGTCACACCGATTTTCAGATAATATTACCGCTGCTGGACCTCAAATCTCAATGTCTCTTTGAAATTGGTCAGTATCTACTCGTATGTAACTAACATAAAATGTACCTTAGCATCATAACACCTTGCTTGATTGGAAGGGGGGGGGGGGGGGGGGATTCCAATTTAGTATCACAACGTCGATTTTCACATAAAATTACCGTGGCTGGATCGAAAATCGCAAGTGCTTCCTGAATTTTAAGTCAAAGGGCGTATGATGGGTTATGGCACACTGTACGTTATCTGTATACGATTAGATTCATATCAATTTCAAAAAAGGCACATTGCAATTTGAGGTCGAGCAAGCGATGTAATTGGCTGAAAATACCCTCTCACATCACTATCCTCAATACAATCTACTTTGTAGTTTTTGTAGTAGGTACTTAATAAGATATCCCATAAACTCTAAATGTGAAATCGTTAAAACGAGGTTTCTGTGTTGTTCTAGCCAGTTCAGCGAATTATGCTTCACTACTGGATTCGCTGCTAACGTCACTCCTGTCTTTCCTATAGGTGTAACTACTTCTAGCCAACGGAACCGCCGTGAATAATCATCTACCTAGGTAAACTTCTTTAAACATTATGTAATGAAACCTAATTTCCTTAGTCCCAGATATCAAAGGAACTATTGCATTGGGTCAGTTATTACATGAACATCCTTTACAGGAATTAGAAGGCAGTAATATGCCGACGTCTTACCAGGTACATGAATTCGCCGTATTGTTCCATTGGCTTCCATCTCGAAAGATCTTGGAATTGATGTTCTTCAATGACAAGTACCACACACTGATCTCTCAGGTACCGAACAATTAACATAGTTACATTTAAAAATGATAAAGCTAACCAGGCAGGTACCTACCTGTTCTTCGAAGCGAGTTATCAACGTCGACACCCACTCAACCGGCTTTTGTGTCGCCATTTAGGAACTATTTAGTTCTAATATAAAAATAGTGAGAGCAAAAAAACTTCTACTTAAATAATAACATACTACTTACAAGGAAACTAGGCAGAAGGCCCAAATTTCCACCTATGGTAAACTAAACCGACAGATACAAAAACAATAACATAATAACAATGTGATAACTAAACGGGAAGGTAACAAACTACAACCACCCACTAACATTTTTGAGGATGGAGGGATGGATATTGCCTTAGAGTATTGGTCAAAAACCGGAGACAAAAATACTGAGAGAAACACACACACACACGCCTTAGAGTATAAAAGTGATGGAGAGATATATCCCATCCTTTCAATGTCGGTTCCAATGTCCGTGCCATACGTGCCGCCACTGTCGCCCTTGAGCGACCTCACTTTGGTGTAGGTATGTATAATCCCATGTACGAGTATTCAGTCAGCAAAAAAAATTATATAACGTGTGAATGTATCTCCTAAAATACGTGTTGGAACTACCAGCTAAAATAAACACACAGCTCCTGGGACTTTTAACTTATAATATATGACAAAACTGATTGAACAAATAATACTCTATACAAACTGACAAAAGAACTCAAAATTTTCGGACTCTTTTTTTTCTTTTAAAAATCTTAATACAAAAAAAAAGCCTCGAAGGTTAGGCAACCACATGGGTGCAACAAAACAAATGTTAAAAACACGAAAGTCATTTCGCCGAGAGAAACACCATGGATACTCCATAAACGTCTCCATGCCACACACTGCAAACAATCCGCCAGTTGCGCTGGCTGCGCATAGCCAATCCACCACATCCTCCCACCTTATGTTCAATGGAACTTGAACATTACCAGGTTACAGATCCAGGCGCTCAGGAGCCCTGACCGCACGACCAACCCGAGTCACTTGGAGCTTGGTCTGAGCAGCATCCCCTGCAGCAGGATAGGGCAGCACTTCTCCCAAGTCCTCCAAAGTATCCAGGACTTCCAAATCCTCGTCTTCTGTATCATCCAGAGGAACCATTGCCATTTCAACTTCCAGTGGGAACACTCTCTGCAATGGGCGGGTCAACATTCCCTTGGCAGTCTTCAAATGTAGAACCCTAACATGACCATCACGTCCACGAACAATCTCCTGAATGCGGCCAATGGGCCACTCCAATCTCTTCAGTTCATCAGAACCAATGAGCACGACTTCTTCAATTCTTGGTTCTCGAGTCCCTCTTCGAAGTATCCACTTTAGGCTCCCCAAATACTCCGTACGAAATCTTTCTCTTAGTTGTTGACGTAATTCCATTCTATAACGCAACGACGATCCAGACTGTTACCCCTCGACAGCATCGCAATCAGGAGTTTCAGAACACTTAATGTCTTGCAAAAAGGCAGCCGGTGTGAGTGCAAGAGGATCCACATTATTCTCCGATGAAGGAGTAATAGGTCTTGAATTTACCAAACTCTCACATTCACAAAGAGTGGTGTACAACTCATCAAGATCTAGCCTTGCTGTGCCCAATGTACGTCGAAGAAGTCTCTTAACGGTCTGAACCATCCTCTCATAAAAAACACCCCACCATGAGGCAGAAGGAGGGTTAAACCTCCACTCAATTCGTTCAATACTAGAGTATGATGTGATGGTCTCCCAATTAAGTGCTGCGAACGAATTGTTTGTTCCATGGAAACAAGTGCCGTTGTCACTATACAAAACCTTGGGTTAGCCTCTTCTAGCAATGAACCTTCGCAGGGCCATCATAAAGGCATCAGTGCTCCGTGACGTTACCAATTCCAAATGGACAGCACGATAAGCCCCACAGGTGAAAAGAGCCACCCACACCTTCTGCCCATCTTGCAAAACCAATGGTCCAGCATAGTCCACACCAACAACCTCAAACACCGCAGCATCGGACACTCGTGATGGAGGGAGTGGGGGAGATTCAACGTCAAAACTCTTACCACTGAAGCGCTTGCAAACGACACATTTCTTGACAATGTTCCGGGTCAGTTGTCGGCCCCTCAAAATCCAAAACCGCTCCCGCATCAAACTCCATAAAGTCGCAGCACCTACATGATTGTTTCTGCAGTGGAAATCGTAAACCAAACGCTGTACAACCGGGTGATCACTTGGTAACAGGATAGGCGTGGTGAACCCTTCAAGATCATCACGTTCAGAGATCCTTGTCTTCAACCTAATTACACCAAACTCATCCTTAAATGGCCAAAGTTCACTAATATTTCTATCAGTAAGGGTTGGAAAAACCTCCTCCTGAACAAGACGGCAAACCATATTTTCTGCAACCTTCAACTCCTCCACTGAGAGCACTCCATCCCTACGCACATGACGATTTCTACAATTGAAGGTAAAACGATTGATCCAACCTACCATTCTCACAATCCTCTCATAGTTTGAGAAGAACTGGTACATCCAGCGGTGAGTTATAGTTGCAGAAACAAGTACAGATGACCTTTTCAGTCTTTCACTGGATACAGATTCCTCTTCAAAGATGCATGCCGACAATGGCCATCCATTTTCCTGAGCCCTCAACCAAGAAGGGCCTTCCCACCAACGTGACTTGACCAGCTGCTCAATGTTACATCCTCGTGAAGGCAAATCAGCAGGATTGAAGTGTCCAGTTATGTGTCTCCAAGTAACATGAGATGTCAATTCCCTCACCTCCCTCACACGGTTGCGAACAAAAACAGACCATTCCTCTTTACGCTGTATCCAGGCAAGAACTGTGCTGGAATCACACCACGCATATGTTGGGACATGGGTCCAACCAAGAGCATCCTGAACGGACTTCAATAATCTGGCTCCAATAACAACTCCCATCAACTCCAATCTAGGCATGGTCAAACCCTTCAACGGTGCCAGTCGGGATTTAGCCTGGACTAGGGATACAATGACTTGCCCATCTTCCGTTTCACTACGGAGAAAGATACAGGCTGCGTAGGCTTTACCACTTGCATCACAGAACAGGTGCAAAGAACGATTTTTACAAGTCCCCACGTTCCTTCTCACAGCAATGGTTTTCAACAATTTCACTTGCTTCCACCATGTATCAAAGGTTCTGCTGTCTTCTTC
The DNA here is from genome assembly GCA_954871275.1 of Leptopterna dolabrata. Lineage (NCBI taxonomy): Eukaryota > Metazoa > Arthropoda > Insecta > Hemiptera > Miridae > Leptopterna > Leptopterna dolabrata. The sequence continues at coordinate 92,775,665 of OX940974.1, read as the reverse complement.
TCTCAATGGGTCATCCCATCCAAGCTTTTTCTCCCAAAGAGTCTGTAACATCAATTTCAACTTCACAGTTGCCGGAACACAAAAACCAATAGGATCAAAAATCCTCTGTGTCATGGACAAAACACTCCTTTTTGTTAGGGGGTCCGACCAATCCAAGTTGAGGCTGAGCGAGTCAGCTTCCCGGTCCCACTTCAACCCAAGGAGAGGTGATGGTGCACTTGGATGGTCATCATATGAAAACTCCCACCCTCTCAAGTTGAAACCCCCCTGAGCCAAGGAATCAGTAGCCAGAGTCCTCAATCTCTCAGCCTCAGCAACACTGCAGACACTCATGGCAAGGTTGTCCACATAAAATCCCCTCTTCAACTGGCTCAGCATCTCACTATTCGCAGAAAATCCATTTGCAATGCAGTAACTGAGGTGATGTTCAAGGACAGCTGCCAACAAAAATGGACTGCAGGTGACACCAAAAACAACACGAGTGTGTCTCAAAGTAACTTGCTCCCGATCATCATTCTTCCACAGAAACTTCAAATATTGACAATCTTCAGGGTGGATAGAAATCTGTAGGAATGCCTTCTCTATGTCTGCCGATACCCCAATAGCTTTCTCTCGAAACCGAAGCAAAATGTCCGGCAACAACTCAATCAAATTCGGCCCTTGTTCCAAGCAGTCATTCAACGAAGGACTCTTTCCAATTTTAGCTGAGGCGTCAAAAACAGGACGAACTTTAGTGGTGCTAATCGATTCCTTTACCACTGGACGATGAGGCAAGTAGTGACCCTTCAAATCTTCTCAATAATATTAAGTTTCAACCATTCGTTGAAAACAGAACCATAACTCTCAAAAAGATTCTCTGATTTTCCAATTCTCTTCAAAGTACTCTCTAGACGTGTCTCAGCTAGATCCCTGTTGGTGGGCAACTCTTCAACAATGTCACACCAAGGGAGTCGAACCTGGTATCGTCCATCCACAAACAAAGTCTCTATAGCCACAATGCCAGAAGAGAGAATCTCATGCTTTCTGGACCAGATCTTGCCTGCCACATCAGCACCAATTAGAATGTCAATTGGGCCAGCCATATCAGTCAAAGGTTCAATTTTCAAATGCCTAAGCTCCTTGGCAATTTGGTCACTTGGCTTAGCCACCGGGATGAATGAAGCAATAGTGCTCTGATTCAATGCAGTAAAGTTGCACTGATAACCATTTCGATCACTTTGCAACCGAGCCTTGACACATTTATGCTTTGTTGCGCCTGTACTGCCACCTCCAAAGAGTGAATGAATCAGAATCTCCTCATCGATAACATCATATTTCATCTCATCAATCAGATGACTAGCGATATAGGATCGTTGGGAGCCACTGTCAACAAGTACTCGAACGAGACGTTGAGCATGACTGCTGAAAAGAGTCACAACAAATGTTTGCAAAAATACACTTCGTTCGATGATCCCACAGTCAAGCTGTGGTTCACTGCTAGCAGACCACTTTCAGTCTTGAAAATATCTGACTTCGGGCCACCACCAGAACCCATTCCATTGGCCTTATAACACAAAAGCTGGTGATGATGCCCACTACAGATCCCACATTTCTTATTGCAGTTACGAGAAATGTGACTCTTCGCCAAACACACAAAACAGCAACGAGCCTGTGCTATTGACTGCCGCCTTTCCTGAATGGCCATCGACTGTACCTTGGAACAAGCCCCAGTGTCATGCCCTTCACCACAAAACAAACACTTATTCACCAAGGTCAAATTTGCTAAACCAGCAGCTGTGGGTGAATGCTCAGGTGCAGGAGTGGGTGCAGCCCGAAGCTCATGATTCCTGACCTTATCCCTATGTGACTGAGAACAAGCCATTGCCAATCTCTCTTCAGCTTCCACTTCAGATTTCACGAATTTCAATAGACTGTCCATGCGGCACTTTTGAGAGGTAGCACTGGTGTTAGTTCGCTGCCACACCTTTAATGTTTCAGTAGGCAAACACGATTCAAAAGTGGGAAAAGGATGGATGCATAAGTATCAGACATGATACCTAGGGTCTCAAGAGCTCGTAGTTGTGCCTCCAGATACAAGATAGGCAACGTCATATCTCCATGGGAAGTAACCAACTTCAACAGTTCTCTTATATAATACTCTACAAGTAGATCCTCCCTTCCACACCTCTCCTTCAAAGCAGCAATAGCTTTACCATAATTTTCACCAGAAGGTGGAAAACTTTCCACTACAGACCTTACTCGTGACTCTGGAACGGTTGCCTGGAGAAGATATTGAAACTTATCTTCCTTGGATAGAGATGATTCCGAATCTATACTTGAAAACTGTGCCCAAAACCCAATCCACTGTGACACCTCACCATTATACTTCACCAACTCTAACTTAGGAAGGCGAAATCTATGCTTTCTCTCAGAGTCACCCTCAGACACTACAGAACCCATGGTAACACGCTGATTAAGATTTTCAATCATGCCCTTCAGTGTGTAGAATTGAACATGATATATGTCTGATTCGTCCAGTTCTCCCAGTAACTCTTCATCTTTCTCCTCACTCCCATGCATTAAAGACAGAATGTCCCGATCCAAAGCTGTAATCTCATAGTAGCGATTTTCAATGACGGTAAACTTAGCATTCATTTCCGTCAAACCGAACTTTTTAGTCATAAGCTCATGCAGCAAGGCAGCCTGCTTCTCAAACGACAATCGTAGAATGCCCCTTTTCTTCACCAACAATGACAAGTTATCTGTTTCGTTTCCCATTTTAACTTATACAGCAGTCTAATACAAAGCTGAATTTACATCCACAGACAAAACGAATCTTCCACTCACTGCCAACGTCCTGTCACGGTCGCCAAAATGTGAATGTATCACCTAAAATACTTTTTGGCGTGAGGGAACTACCAGCTAAAATAAACACACAGTTCCTGGGACTTTTAACTTATAATATATGACAAAACTGATTGAACAAATAATACTCTATACAAACTGACAAAAGAACTCAAAATTTTCGGACTCGAATTTTCCTTCTAAAAATCTTAATACAAAAAAAAAAAACGCCTCGAAGGTTAGGCAACCACGTGGGTGCAACAAAACAAATGTTAAAAACACGAAAGTCATTTCGCCGAGAGAAACACCATGGATACTCCATAAACGTCTCCATGCCGCACACTGCAAACAATACGCCAGTTGCGCTGGCTGTGCATAGCCAATCCACCACATAACGCCCCCTCAATTTTTTTTACATTTCAAGGTGCGTAGGTATCGGACAGACCTAGACAAATGTTGACTGTTCATTTATTGTTTCTGTCATGGGCAATAATTAAAATATTTATTTTTGATGGTTTCCACAAATTTTGGCCCACAAACTCCTTTTTTTTTTTCAAATTATAGGTATCTGATCATTATTTAATTGTCTTGATTCACCAGTTGATACTACTTCTAGTGTTACTACCATACACATTTATGGTGATTTCAGACAATTTTCCAGGTTTTTGGATAAAACAGGAATTTTGGGAGCTGAACCTTCGTTAAAACCTCAATTCTTCACTCTTTGGCCAAAATCAACTTCATACTCGATCTTCTCGCCCTAAAAAACCATGGAAAACGATATATCATAGGCTCATGTTCACTAAAACCTAAAAAAAACCTTTAAAAACCGCTGTTTTTATACCCATTTTTCCTCCATAACACCCCTGGATGTTTTCCGATCAGGCTGCCGAGCATAGGAGCACAGCTAGGACCCAAATGTGTTCCCAAGTGGGGACCCAAACTGTATGTGGAAGAACGACGATTTTAGACCAAAATTTAAGGTAAATTTAAGGCTGAAACTTTGTTAGAACCTCAATTTTCCACTCTTTGGTAAAATCAACTTCATATTTAGTCTCCTCGTCCTAAAAAACATGTAAGCGGTACCACACAAGCTCATGTTACTGGAACACCAAAAACCCTATTTTTACACCCATTTTTCACCAATAACACCCCTGGGTATATTACGATCGGGCTGCAAAGTTTCGGAGCACAACTAGGGCTCAAATGTGTGCGAAAGAATACATTTTTTAGAACAAAAATAAAATAGATATTCATGATACGGCGGACGGCAGATGGACATTGCATTTTTGGAATCTACGCACCTTGAAACGTAAAAGAAAAAAATTTTGAGGGGGTTTTTGCTGAGCGAATACATAGGTGTATTATTCACAGAATAATAAACCAAAATGGGGTTTTTCGAGGTTTTAGTGAACATGAGCTAGTGAGATATCGTTTTCCATGTTTTTTAGGACCGGAAGACGGAATATGAAGTTGATTTTGACCAAACCATGAGAACTGAGGTTGTAACAAAGGTTCAGCTTCCAAAATTTGTTTTTTATGAGTCAAAAACCTGGGAAATTGTCTGAAATTACCCTAAACTTGTATAATAACACTGCAATTTCAACAGGTGAATAAAGAAAACTAATGGCACTACCAATTGCGGTGATAGAAAGGTTTGATGTGTGGCTTGGATAGGTGAGGTTGAGATGGGAAGGCTGAGGTTTTGGTACGAGTAGCTAGGGTTTGAAAGGTTACACCTACGGCGAAGCCAGGAAGGTTACCACCAGTAGAAACGCTAGGGAATGTGCCCACACGGTTCCACAAGGTCGGTTATCACCAGACGGGTTGCACCACTCTGAGTTCTTTTAGACGAGAAAGGTAAGGAGGTATGATGAGAGAGAGAAGTAATCGACTTGAGGTTTGAGGGTAGAATGGCGAGTCAGGTGAGAAGAGCGATTTTTATAGAAGCTCTTCCACCCTCCTCGCGTCCCCCGACAGTAGTTAGGAATCATTGGTAGACTGATGGAGGGAAGAGGAGACCTATGCCACTTTAATCACGTGGTCCCTCCATTTTTTCGGTTTATTTGGACAATCTTATATGTACATCGAATGGTATTTCTGGGAGGATACCACAACAGGGGTCCCCCTAGATTGTGCAAAGAAATGAGAAGATAAAGAAAGAAACAGAGCTGAAGGGGCAGATGGACAATGTGTGCTGAAGGTAGGAAATGAGAGAATACAATAATCTTAGGACTAGAGACGATATTTACAAAGGGATGAGCATATGTACAGTGATGTGGTGTCGCAGGCAGCGGTGCAGTGTCCCGAAGCGGAGAGTGAGTGGCAGAAGGACCTTAGGATGTCCCCTACTGGATACCGATAAAACGTATATGGTAGGAGACATTCCCAAGGCCCCACTGTGATGCAGTGGAGCTGGGCATTAAGGTGGTGCCGCCAGGAAGGTCACGTTGTTCCGTCGCTTGCGTCATCCGGGCCTGTGTTTCTTCCTGGCAATGGTAACAGGGGATATCCCGGGCAGTGGTTCAGTCGTGGCGGGTGGTGGTGTGGTAGCTGCAGGAGGGGGCATATGCGGGTGTCGGGGAATATAGGGTTCGTGTGTAAAAATCACGAATGATAGCCCACAGGGGCACTGCCACTGCCGAGGCCGGGGAGGTAGTCCGGTGATCCTTGTAGGGGGTTGCCATGGCAGTGGTGAAGGAGGCCCAGGCGAGCGACGGAGCGGTAAAAGGGGAGTAGGAATCGAGACGTCGTGCATGACGGCGGCGACGTCAGGATCGGGAAACTGTTAGCGAGGGTGATGTGTCATGGTTGAGAGCAGAGAAGAGAATGTGAATTTCTGCGGTGGTTGACTGGAGCGGTGGGGAATCGGCGAGGACATTGGCCGGCTTGCAACGGGCGAGCAGTGCAGTATAAGGTTTCCCGTCAATTAACAGAGTAGTAGTGGTTGGTGCGGTGCGGATGACTTGAAAGGGGCCGGCGTAAAAAGGTTGAAGGGTTTTATGTATTCTGGGTTCTTTCGGGTAATGGGTTGCGCTGTAAAAACTTTTGGGATAAGCGGTGTCGGTAACGGGAGTCGGGTGCGTCTGTTCTCTGTTAAGTGATGGGTCCTTTAGAAAGATGTCGGCGGGTAGCCGCAAAGGTGAAGCGAAGGTCCGGTCGGCAGGGCTGATCCCATCGGTTGGTCCGGCTGAGGCGCACAGGCTTAAAAGGATGTGCGGTAAGGCCTTTGTCCAGGAAGTGGTGTCGGCTGAAGTGGATATGGCCTGCTTTAATACTGAATGCCACCGCTCTACCTTGCCGTTGGATTGAGGGTGATAAGCTGCGGTTCGATGTTTTTCGATGCCCAAGGAACGGAGGAGGGAGGTGAAGTGCGATGACTCGGACTGCCTGCCCTGATTGACCGTGAGTATCCGCGGGCAACCGTAGCTCGCTATCCAGTTGTTGAGGAAAGCGGAGGCGATGGTGCCCACGGATATGTGGGCGAGTGGCATGCACTAGAGCCAGGTGGTAGCACGTTCGATCATGGTCAGGCAGTAGCGCTTCCCTTCGGAGGGGGGAAGCAGGCTGACAATGTCGAGGTGGAGATGTTCGAAGGGAAGCGCGTCATCGATTTGTTGCAGAGGGACGTGGGGGTGGGCCGAGACCTTATAACGCTGGCACTTCAGACACCCAGTTTTGGAGTCGGTGTTCATGTGGGGCCAGAAGTACCGCGTTTTTATAAGGTCCCGGCTGTTGTGGATTCCGGGGTGATGGAGGGCGTGGTAGTGCTCGAACAGCTGCCGCCGGAGGTCGGGTGGGACATAAGGCCTGGGGGTATCGGCACTTGCGTCGCACAATAGGCCGTGCGGCTGCAGCTGCTCGAGCTTGTTGGCGGTGATTAAATAGGCGAGGGCTTGATCGGAGTTGGGGAGCCTACGCACTCCGATGTGTTGGGCTGAGGGGAATGGTAGCAATTCGTCCACCGGTGTGGGGGAGGGGCTGGAGAGCGTGTCCGCCACACCATTGTCCGCCCCCGGTGTGTAGCTGATGTCGGATGTTAACTGGGCTATGAATTCCAGTTGCCGGAGGCGGCAGGGATAGGCAGATTTGTGGTTTTGGAGCAGCGCATGGGTGAGGGGTTTATAGTCGGTGATGACAGAACTGCTGGCCCTCTACGAAGTCGCCAAAGTGTTTAATGGCTTTGTGGATGGCGCGGAGTTCTCTGTCGAAAGTCGAGTAGTTACATGGGGTGGGGGAGAGGGTGTGAGAGAAAAAACCTTGAGGCTGAGAGGAGGCGCCGGTGTGCTGGGCAGAACCGCCCCAATAGCCCAATCGGAGGGGGCAAGGAGAGCAGCATTGGCGAGGTCTTGTTTGCAGGCCCCAAATGTGGTGGTGAGCGCTGGCGACCAATCGATGCGGCGGTTGTCTTGATTCTTGGGGGATGGCGTCGGTAAGGGGTTGGTGATGTTGTGCGGCATGGCAGATGTGACGGGGGTAAAAGTTGAGCATCCCAAAGAACCGCTGTAGTTCCGTGATGGTTTGTGGTTGTGGGAACTTGCAGAGAGTCAACTTTTTCGGGAAGGGGTGTGATGCCGGCAGAGGTTACCAGATGGCTGAGGCAGTGGACTGAAGGTTGTGTGATGACGCTTTTCTCCTTGTTGATGATGAGCCCTTCATTGCGGAAAAGTGTAAGTATTATAATCAGGGAGTACAAAAAGGATACTAATGGATAACTGTGTTTCAGTTGGTACTATCAAGTCTGGTTTGAAATCTAAGTTTGACAGCAGTACACAAAATTCATCATAGTGCTTTGTAATACATCTAATATTGTAATTCAGAACGTGAAAGTTATAGTTTTTACTCCAGGCATTTAAATCAACGATGCCAGAGGCCTCTCGTGCAGTATACAACGTAATTTCAGAAAAGTCCATATTCAGTTTTACCGTGGGTCAATTCGGGTCAGTTACCAGTTGAAAGACTGTCAGTCTTATACTGCATTCAGTGGAATCTCTCTTTCTGATTGAATTTGGCTGCCTGTTGGTTTACCAGAGTTCCGCTTCTGTGTGTAAGATATTACAGGTTGGACCCACCTGCTTAGTTGGTATTTATCATCTTCGGTTTCATTCTTGATTGGGACACTCACTTCATCTTTTCGCACATACACTTGCCCATTTTTAACCCAAGTGTACTTGTTTCCGAGACTTTTTGTTTGACGAGCTAGCCAGAAAAGTCTACGGTTGGTTTGTGTGAGCTTTTTTCATTTATGAATGCAGTGCCAATAGTAGGTTTTGCAATTTTTTGACCAGTGATCATACCAAATTTCTTTTTAGCTTCAAATATTTCTTTGGGCGTTTTCATTTTTAAATTTTGCTACTATGGGGCGAGGCTTTTTGAGGTTTAGTTGAGGTTGAGCATTACCAGTTTTCCTCAACTTAGGCTCAGGTTGTCAGTAAGTGTAGAGTAAATCATCCTTATTGAGAACATAATCCATAGCTCCACATAGCTCAGTCACGACTTCCATAAGATTTTCATCAGGTGTTGGGGGAATGCCATGGATTTCAATTTCCTTGGAAAGGAGATGTTGGTCGATCATGTTTACTTTCTTGCTCAATTAGTTATTTTCTTCAGTAAGCTTTGAACTTCAAATTTTTTTTTAGGTCATTTAGGTACTTACCAATATTTCCTTGAACCATGAGGTGTCCATTTTTGCTGTCATCAATGTCAACAGTAGCCCTTCCTTATCACAGCAAACTAACTCTGACGTATTTTTGTTATTATCCAATCGAAATTTTTGGCGTACTCTCTTAAAATGATCATTGATTTTACAGTACGCACAAGGCTGGCCATATGCAGGGCATTTGTTCAGTTCATGGTTTAAGGCATAGTTCCTATCGTTTACAGTAAGTTTATTTTTACTACCCTGTTGAGTTGAGGAAGGCATTTCTTGGCGCTCACCTCCTTGGAACCTGGCTGCCGACATGGTTTGTCGACCACTGCTGACGATGACGATCAACAACTTCATCAAAACCATGATTGTAGACACCGTCGTTTTGAGGCTGAGGTCAGACGTCAGAAGTTTCTGCTGAATGTCTGTTGTGAATTTTCAAAACAGAGTTCGTAGTATTTTCCACTGGAGCTGTTCAAATCCACAAAATTTCACAAGGTGTTTGGCATCAGTCAACCAGTAGTCGAATGCTTCCCTCGGAAGCTGGACTTGTTTGAAGAAATTTAAATGAGCCATAATCTCATTCTGCCAAGATGCAATTGCTGCTTTGAGAGTGTTCAGAACAGATCCCGCATTTTGTTTCTTCCCCATGATTTTCAAGGTCTTGTAGGTTTTATGGCCCTCTAGCCCTATTAGGTTGAGAAATTATTAGGAAGAGAAGACGTGCAATTTGAACCTCTTGTGGCTCTCTGTACGTTTTATTTTAGTCAAGACTCATGACATTGCGTAGGTAATTGATAGAAAATTGGGAGAAATGTGCTAATCTTTTCATCATCCCTTGAATATTTGGTTCCCTCCGGAGATTGTTGTCGATAGTGACTCCCTGATACCTACATTCTTCAACCCTACTAAGCACGGGGCAGTCACAGGGCGAGTTGAAGCCACACAAGTGCATTTCAACTTGAAAAATGGTTCTTTATCCCTGGACCGGGTGAATAGTATGTACTTAGATGCATTGACAGTCAGGATATTGTTGGTGATCCATTTATTAATTAAGCCTACATCATTATTACAGGCGTGAAAAACTGAATCCCATGAGTCGCCATAGCATAACAAGGCCAAATCATCAGCGAATAAATAAATCTTGCCATTGATGGGAAGATAGACTAGATTATTAATAAACAACAAGAATTATATTGGTCCGGTCACCCACTGGCGTCTTTCATTATTATTGATCCCGTAAGTGGACCAGGATTCCAACAATCCTCAATATAATCCAGAACTTTGATATGTCAACACAAAGCATTTAGATGCTAGTTTAGTTTTCACGAGAACAAGTATTCCACCGCTCGCATGACCATGGCTGCTATCTCTTGTGGCCTTGGAGCCAAAGTGCAGGTATTCAGCCAGGGTCGAGGGGGTCTGAATGTTGTTATCCTCGTGCCAAGTCTCTGTTATGCAATCTTGAGGATATTAGGCTCATTGGAAAGTGCTTGTAGTTTCTCGTTCAGGTTCCAGAAGCAAATTTTCAGCTTCTGGAGGTGTAGGTTCAGTTTTTCTCCCGTTGATGGGCCAGTGTCTCCAGCCTCCACCCATATTAGGTCTGTTTTGAGTCCTTGTCATAATGTATCCATTGTCCTTGGTATCCTGTGCATTGTGAACATTCGTCAGAGGGTTGACCCTAGGAATATACCTATCAAGAGCACGTGTGTGTACTGGGCATTTCGGGTTTTCTACGGCACGGTTGTAGTCTAAATTTATCCGTTTACAGTTTGCACACTTCCTTGGTTCATTACTTACATTTGGAGGTAGGTTTGCTATCGGACAGGACCTAGTGTCATGGATACCCCCTCATCTAGCACAGCCTTCCTTACCCTGGCTCTTGGCTGTAATGTGACCCTATCACCCTTGGGTTAATTCCTATCGGGCTGCAAAGTTCCGGGACACAACTAAGTCCAAATGGAGCCTGTATGGGAAAGAACGAATTTTTTCGACCGAAAATGAAGTAGATGTGCGTGATACAGTGGACGGCAGACGAACATTGTATTTTTGGATTCTACGCAACTTGAAATGTAAAAGAAAAAAATTTTTGAGGGGGTGTTATAAAAATTGTTTGCTGAGTGAATACATAGGTGTATTATTCCCAGAATAATAAACAAAACGCAGTAGCAATGCGTAAAAGATTTGAATAACAATAAATTACTTAGAGAAGTTATGTCACCAGAAGTCGAAATGGCGATAAATCAATAAATTGAATGGTCGAACATGTCTAATGACACTCATACATTGGAAGACCTCTCCACCTATGCCACTTTTTACCTACATGGGTAGTTATCACGCATCAGCGATAATGCGGAAATAGTTTGGCGTGATACAGCTTTGAAATTACGTGGTGCACAGTAATATCAACAAATTTGTTTGGTGGAATTGGAAATTTTTTTTTGCTGTTATGTGTCATGGGAAACTCACTTGACACTCGGAAATAGTACGTGAAAAATACAGAAACGGGGTGTAAACAGTATTCGTTCAACAAATCAGCCCCCATAAAATCCTTTTTTTTTTTAAATAGTTCAACTGCGTAAGTGCTATGAACTGGGGGTTCTCTCTAGTGGACAAGGTTTTCGCTATTTTACTCAGTTTTTTCACCATTAGGGTGCACTTCAAACACTCATTTTTCTGGATTAACCGTATTAGTTTGTAAATGACATACAGTGGTTCCTATTTGAGTTTTGATTAGTTGAAGCACTTGTACCATCTTGTGGGGGGGGGGGGGGGGGCTCGCTTCGTTGTTCTGTTCTGAGTGTCCATTGACATAGGTGTTCATATTATCGAATGATGTGATGACATAGGTGTTCATATTATCGAATGATGTGATGCCCCAACCATTGGTTTTTATTCATCTTTTTGGGCTTCCAAGGTTCACCGATCGCCTACTCGAGGAAAGCTGCGTTCATGATGAAATTCCAATTGGCTCAGCTGGGTGGAACACTGATTCCTTCACAGCCTACACTGTTATCGTTTGCATATGTATGAAAGTACTCAAACAATTTATTTATGTTAATTTATTTCATTCTTCTAGCCAAATTCATTTTCTCTAAAATAATCTTCAATTACATGCTTGTGGTGGTTTGCTATGAGAGAGAGAGGTGAAGGTGCGGTGAGGTATGGTGAATGAGAATGATATGAAGATAAACGCCTCTGGTTAACACCTTTAACAAAAGTCAGGGAGGTTTCCACCACTTAAGAGGCTAGGACGATATGCCACTCGTGGATAGTTTTACCTATCCGGTTCCACCATTCTGGGATCTTTTAGATATAAGGTAAGGATGCGTGAGAGGTGAGAGAGAGAAGTCATCGACTTGGTTTGAGCGTAGAATTAAGTAACAGGCAAGAACGGTGAGTTTTTATAGGTACTTGTCCACTCTCCTCCCGTTCAACAACGTCAGTTGAGGGATGTTGGGAGATCCCTTCAGGATGACCTGAGCCAAGTCACGTATGCCACCTCATTCTTTGATTTATTTGCGAGATCTTAATATTGTACCTGAAGTGATGTTTTGGGAGGATATCACGACAATGCTAATTATTAACGTTAATTTGTTCTGGCTGGGCTTGGTGAAGTGTGAACATTTTAATAGAGAGTTTGGATGTACCGGTAGATTTTTATCTCAAAGATAGGTACTAAAAGTCTAAACTCTGGAGTATTTAAGGTGTTGAATCTAAAGGCTTATTTATTTCTGGTAGGATTAGAAGTAAAATTACCTTCCGGAGGAATCTGGTGTCACTAGTTGGTCCGGTACTAGAGGGGAGTGCTATCCTTGTAAAGCTGTGTCCACACAGCATTTGCCCCGCATGAGCTTCTGTCGGAGCCAGATGCGCTCAGTTGTGGACATCTTCCTGAATACGGCTGCTTGGGTGATGCCAATTTTGCCTTGATCCGCCCAGTGGCGTTGCATCAAAGTGAGCCTCTGTTCAGCACTTGCTCAGTGTGGATGGTTTCTTGGTACTCCCTTCCCCATCAATGCTCTATGAGATCAGTGCTGATGTTGAAGGTGAGGAAATTTTATGTGGAGTTGTTCGGTTGGGTGTGGCACGCCACATGTTTGGGCCTAACACGCACAATGTACGATTTGGAGGTGAGCTACTCAAGTGTAGCTGTGGCTTTAGGGCGTCATCTCTAGGAGTATTCTCTTGGAAGCCTGTCGATGTCCTGACACTGAAAGCACTCACCTCCAGTACTCGACCAGCTAGTGATGACAGTTTTCTCTGGAAGGTGTGGTAATAGAGCAGTATTTCAGTCCCTCCCTTCACATCATGAGTGAATTTGAATCTTTCATTACTATGAACATGCGAACTGAAAGACCGTAATTTCTATTAAAATACATGTGCTTTTTACAGGCTGAATTGAGGTTTTTCTGGCTGTCAAACTAAGTAGCCGAGTACCCTGAGCTGAGGGAAGTATCTGCCAAGAGCCGAAGTCATCCCAATTCGCTGTACCTCAATATCACGACGCATAGTGGGGCAAAGGCGGCAGAAATGAGATTTTCCGAAAATGGCAGTTTCAGTTAGCCGGGTTTTGTTTCCTATAGTATAATATTAGATGCAGAATGTTGGTACAGTAATTATTTTGCCCGTAAAACATGTTAAACCAGTTAATAACCACTCAAACTTCAAAAAATGAAAAATGTGAGAAATGGAAGACGACGGGAGAAACGTGTTGAGTCACTGGTCAATGTGGATAGAAGGAAAAAACCACAGTCATGCAGCATGGCTATAAGAGCGAATTTTCGAAGTTTTCGGCATCTTCCTCCTCCGCCTAAAATTTTCTGAAAATTAATTTTCGGCCAATGTTTTCCCAACTTGATACCATACAAAATTAAAACAGGAGTAGTTTTACGCAAAGTAAAATTTGGGGTGGAAGGAGGGGGAGGGGGAAATCAAAAATGTTTTGAATACCAGAAGAGTAGGTATTGGATACGTAACAAATTTTTTGTTCCATTTTTTGCCGAGTAACACCTCGGTTTGTAGATTTTCCAACGCTGAACACGATGGTGAAGTCAGAATTGCGATATCCCATTCCGTTATCAGATTAGAGCAGACGAACCAGGAAGAACATCTCAAGAAATAACCACGTTCCTTCATCTTCAAAGTGCTCCAGTTTGAGAATGGAATGAGATATCGCAATTCTGATTTCACCATCGTGTTCAGCGTACAAAAACCTTTAAAATGTGGTGTCACTTGTCAGACTTTTTCATTTTGGGAATTTATGGGTAATTTTCCCCCCCTAAAATTCCCCAAAACTCCCCCTTAGAGTGACCCGATTCTGCCCATCTTCGAACTTAGCCTGTCAATTGCCAAGACAGATTTTTCGTGCAAATTTGAACTTTTTATCTCAATTCTTTCGAGAGTTATCGTCTGGAATGACACATACATATATAAATATATAAATATATAAATATATAAATATATAAATATATAAATATATATATATATATATATATATATATATATATATATATATATATATATATATATATATATATATATATATATATATATATATATATATATATATATATATATACATATAATTTTTGGTGTCTTTCGGCAGTGAATTCAGGATGGTCTGAAACGGATTTTGGTATAAAAATCTTTCGGAAATTCGAGTTTTAAAAATTCGCTAAAATGTAATAAGCATAATTTTTACTCCCAGATACCGAAAAATTTACTAAAGCGTTTATTTGGACTACGCTTGTTGGGAGAATCATGACAGGAGAAAAATGAAAAAATTCTTAAAAATAGCAAGTCTTACACGCATTTTTTTAAAATCGACACTTCCCGTCATGATAGGATAGGTATCATTCGACTTTAGACATGTTAGAGTAAATATTCAGACAATATTCGCCCTAGTCACTGCATAGATAAAACGGAATGTAGATTGAGAAAACTAAGATAGTGAAACAAAGTGTTCCTCATCAAACATAACTGTTTGTCTATAAATATTAGGTAAGTACGTGGTGGATTTCAAACTTGCCGATGATAGTTTCGCAGTCAGTAGCAATGTTAATATCGGCCGGAGTGGTTGTAGTGGTTTATAGTTCATTACTATTGCCGAAATGAGTGTCATATCAATAAGTTACAGAGATCTGTGTCAGTGTGTGTGTGTGTGTGTGTGTGTGTGTGTGTGTGTGTGTGTGTGTGTGTGTGTGTGTGTGTGTGTGTGTGTGTGTGTGTGTGTGTGTGTGTGTGTGTGTGTGTGTGTGTGTGTGTGTGTGTGTGTGTGTGTGTGTGTGTGTGTGTGTGTGTGTGTGTGTGTGTGTGTGTGTGTGTGTGTGTGTGTGTGTGTGTGTGTGTGTGTGTGTGTGTGTGTGTGTGTGTGTGTGTGTGTGTGTGTGTGTGTGTGTGTGTGTGTGTGTGTGTGTGTGTGTGTGTGTGTGTGTGTGTGTGTGTGTGTGTGTGTGTGTGTGTGTGTGTGTGTGTGTGTGTGTGTGTGTGTGTGTGTGTGTGTGTGTGTGTGTGTGTGTGTGTGTGTGTGTGTGTGTGTGTGTGTGTGTGTGTGTGTGTGTGTGTGTGTGTGTGTGTGTGTGTGTGTGTGTGTGTGTGCGTGCGTGCGTGCGTGCGCGCGCGTGCGTGCGCGCGCGTGTGCGTGCGCGCGTGTGCGTGTGCGTGTGCGTGCGTGTGCGTGTGTGTGTGTGTGTGTGTGTGTGTGTGTGTGTGTGTGTGTGTGTGTGTGTGTGTGTGTGTGTGTGTGTGTGTGTGTGTGTGTGTGTGTGTGTGTGTGTGTGTGTGTGTGTGTGTGTGTGTGTGTGTGTGTGTGTGTGTGTGTGTGTGTGTGTGTGTGTGTGTGTGTGTGTGTGTGTGTGTGTGTGTATGTGTAGAATACGAATCCACAATAAAATAAACCGAAACGGGGTTCTCATTTGAAATAACAATGTCAGTTATTAACGTTTTGCGCATGCGCTCGTGCACAAAAATGTCAAATTCTAATTCTTATCAAAAAATTAAGCCGGTTGCCTAATGAAATTTTTGTCGAAACCCTCTTTAAGAATATTCTTAGGGAGGTGCTGGACGTCTCTCACCCATGCGAAAGATGGTAAGGTAGGTGGGGACTGCTAACGGCCAGCAGCCTGATCTTGGGGGTCCCTCCCTCCCACCTAGTGGGTCCAGCGCTCACCCCTCTTGCATCTCTAGCCAGGAGCTGAAAGGGAGGGTCGGCTGTTAATTGAGATCTGAGATGCACAGATGCAAGTTGAACTTCAATCCTAAACACGAGGCAACATGACTGGTATCTCACGTCACTCCTGTCTCCATAGCCCAAGTTTCTGGTACCTTCCCTAACAACTAGGTACAAGGAATGTTACATTGAACCGAATTCTTTTTCCTAACAACTTCTTTGTAACAATAAATTACTTGGAGAAGTTATGTCACCAGAAGTCGAAATGGCGATAAATCAATAAATTGAATGGTCGAACATGTCTAATGACACTCATAAATTGGAAGACCTCTCCACTTATGCCACCTTTTACCTACATGCAGTGGCGGTTCTAGCCCTGGGCAGGGTGGCCAGCTGCCCCCCCAGTTTTGTTTCATAGGGGCTACTAAAAATAAAATATACAAAAATATATTAATAATTTTGGGATTTCGGGATTTTTGATTGAACTTGAGCAACTTCCAATTGGTTTCTAATGTGAAATTAAATTAATTTTATCTTTCATTATTGTATTGAATTTACTATACTCTTTGTCCCAACTACACTTGTTATTTCAATTTTCATTTGCGTGAGTGTGGGAAATATTAAGTGTAGAGTGAGACTAATCTCGCTAGTCACAGGGCATTTTCTTTTCTCTTCTTTCATATATGTCTATAACACTTATCGGCTTTTGCAAAACCATTTTGATAAAAATCTTGGGTATGGTAGCTTGCCCCCCCAGATTTTAAAGTCTAAAACCGCCACTGCCTACATGGGTAGTTATCACGCATCAGCGATAATGCGGAAATAGTTTGGCGTGATACAGCTTTGAAATTACGTGGTGCACAGTAATATCAACAAATTTGTTTGGTGGAATTGCAAATTTTTTTTGCTGTTATGTGTCATGGGAAACTTCACTCGGAAATAGTACGTAGAAAATACAGAAACGGGGCGTGAACAGTATTCGTTCAACAAATCAGCCCTCATAAAATCCTTCTTTTTTTAGCGAATTTTCGAAGAAAAGGAAGCTATTGTTCTCGGTCCAAAATTTTTAAAACTCGAATTTCCGAAAGATTTTTATACCAAAATCCGTTTCAGACCATCCTGAATTCCCTGCCGAAAGACACCAAAAATTATATGTATATATATATATTTATATATTTATATATTTATATATATATTTATATATGTATGTGTCATTCCAGACGATAACTCTCGAAAGAATTGAGATAAAAAGTTCAAATTTGCACGAAAAATCTGTCTTGGCAATCGACAGGCTAAGTTCGAAGATGGGCAGAATCGGGTCACCCTAAGGGGGAGTTTTGGGGAGTTTTAGGGGGGGGGGAAATTACCCATAAATTCCCAAAATGAAAAAGTCTGACAAGTGACACCTTATTTTAAAGGTTTTTGTACGCTGAACACGATGGTGAAATCAGAATTGCGATATCTCATTCCATTCTCAAACTGGAGCACTTTGAAGATGAAGGAACGTGGTTATTTCTTGAGATGTTCTTCCTGGTTCGTCTGCTCTAATCTGATAACGGAATGGGATATCGCAATTCTGACTTCACCATCGTGTTCAGCGTTGGAAAATCTACAAACCGAGGTGTTACTCGGCAAAAAATGGAACAAAAAATTTGTTACGTACCCAATACCTACTCTTCTGGTATTCAAAACATTTTTGATTTCCCCCTCCTCCTCCTTCCACCCCAAATTTTACTTTGCGTAAAACTACTCCTGTTTTAATTTTGTATGGTATCAAGTTGGGAAAACATTGGCCGAAAATTAATTTTCAGAAAATTTTAGGCGGAGGAGGAAGATGCCGAAAACTTCGAAAATTCGCTCTTATAGCCATGCTGCATGACTGTGGTTTTTTTCTTAATAGTTCAACTGTGTAAGTGCTCTGAACTGAGGGTTCTGTCTAGTGGACAAGGTTTTCGCTATTTTACTCAGTTTTTTCACCATTAGGGTGCACTTCAAACACTCATTCTTCTGGATTAACCAAATTAGTTTGTAAATGACATCCAGTGGTTCCTATTTGAGTTTTGATTAGTTGAAGCACTTGTACCATCTTGTGGGGGGGGGGGGGGGGCCTCGCTTCGTTGTTCTGTTCTGAGTGTCCATTGACATAGGTGTTCATATTATCGAATGATGTGATGCCCCAAGCATTGGTTTTTATTCATCTTTTTGGGGTTCCAGGGTTCACCGATCGCCTACTCGAGGAAAGCTGCGTTCATGATGAAATTCCAATCGGCTCAGCTGGGTGGAACACTGATTCTTTCACAGCCTACACTGTTATCGTTTGCGTATGTATGAAAGTGTCAGATTGTGGATCGTGGGGTTTATTGGACCCTATAATCCACCTACTTGCGGGTAAATCCTTGAGCTGCTGTCCCTAGCAATCATAGGGACCACCCATACCACGCAAGCACTGGCTAATGACTAATGTAGGTCGGGTTTTACCGCGAGGGTAATACACACGACCTAGTCCGCCTCGTAACAAGTGTCACGTTGTTATCGAGGGCAATTGAATTTGGAGATAAAAAGGAGGGAAATTACGCAACTAATAGTGAGTTGATTTTAGGCAATATTTATTGGAATTATATGGGGTTCCTTGTTGAATTATTTGTTGAAGTTATATGGTGATTCTATAAAATGCAAAATATGGGCTTAGGACCTACTTATCTCTAAACTAAGCAGTCCTACCTATACCTCCAGAAGCAATCCTAACGGCACTGTCGCGGGACGCGTATTCGCGACGGCTTAGGATGGCAACGGCGATATGCCCCGATGATTGATTTGATGTTCAATTACTGATAGAATTGCGAACTAACCTGGTCGCCTAGTTCAGGCGAAATTTCGGGCCCCACTTGTTCTAATCCATCCAATCGCATTAGTTGTGTGACTCTGATAGGCGTTTTCTTATGCCCAATCAGAAGCGATTAAAATCTGGGGATTTTTGCTTGTGTGTCGAAGGTCCGGTCAGCGCGTGGCTTCAAGGTTTTTCGTGGTCTGCATCTTTTTTGGCGTTTCGAACAAAGGGAAGTTCTGGATCGTTTTTTCGGTGGGAAACCGATCCTCAGCGGAAAACTTGTCGTTTAGGTTATCTCACGTAAGATTTTGTTACTGCCGCCTTATTCTTGGAAGTGCGTCTGGTGTCATGATTCTCCCTGGAAAGTGAAATCTGATATGTCTGGCGCGGGTCTGAATATTCGCGTCCTGACATCCTTCCCTGCTTCTTTGAAATTTTTGTTAGCAAAAATTTGAGTTGTGACTGTGGCCGCCTTCGATTTATGTCGCTTGAACGGGTTGCGCGATGCGTTCTGGAGTTCTTGGAGGATTTGAAATTGCGAAAGAAGAATGGTACATTGAGTTCCTACGGCGTTTACATTGTGCTGCCCATTTATTGTTATTTTATGTGCCTAGTTATGATTATATAAATGTTACAATAAAGATGGTTTTATAATGGTCCTAGCCCGTCTAATTGAGATTTCCCTTAGTGCTTAGCTAATTGTAATGTACAGGAACTTAATGCTTAATATACTACTTGTACTATTCAACCCTTATACTTACGCCTATTGGCGGAACATTTTATTATTATTAGTATTATCATTTTTTTTTTTTTAATTTTTTTTGTTTTTTGTTTTTGTAACATTTGACGAGACGTATTTGTATGTCAAGTATACTATGGTTGAACATTTGACTTGTTTCATTTGTCATGGATGTATATTCCATGTTTTATACTTTTAGTAATTCCGATTATTTGTTATGCTTCTATCATGTTCTGACCCTGGTCTATGCTTCGTGTTAGTTGGATTTGTGGGTTGATGTTTGGTATTACTGTTATAGCTGGATTCTGAGGGAAGGCCGTAGCTGTTCTCCTCATGTATTGTATGTATATGGTTTGTGCAATTAGGCTTATATGATGATGACCACACATATGCCTGTATTGGTTTTTGGCAAGTGGTTAGTGATGTAGTGTTCCCAGTCTGTGGTATTGTCTAGCGATAGTTGAGGTATGTGGTCTATTGATTTTGCAAATTTTTCAAAGGGGTCGTCATGCATTTTCGTGTCTACTGGTGTGTCTGGCCCCTTCATACTAAAATCAATTTGTGAGCTGTTGGATGTTATGAACGAATATGTCCCCGTAATTAACGTCTCATGCTGTATGTTGTATGGTTGTACGATGTGTTGGTTCATGTTGAGTTGGCAGTCGCCGGTGCATTGGAGCAAATATGTGCCGTCTAGTTGTGTGATGGTGTGTAAGTGTTTGTCTGAGTAAACGGTCATGGATGAGTGAGGTGGTGCATAAAGCAATAATTCAGTCGGTCTGTTGGGCAATGTATGTATATATGGTTCGGTTAGTGTAAATAGCTGTATGGTCGCTCTTTGTGCCGGTGGGTTAGTTAGTGTGTAGAATGTGAAGCCTAAATTCAGCCGACAGATGTAGTTTCCTTAGGTTGTTTCCTTACACTGACCTTTCAAGGTTTCATGAGTAAATCCGTAATATGTTCCTGTTACGTCATTATATATGTAGTATGGGTGTGTTGTTTTATTGTACGTGAACGTCCCCGGTGTTATTTGTTGTGCTATGGGTATGAATTTCGTGAGACTAAGTGTGTTGTTTCGCTCTATGATTGGGAGCGAAATGAGGATGTAAATCCCGTCTCCCACTGGGTGGAATTTTACTTCGGCTGTCCTTAAGAGTGTAAGTACATCCAGCGTTTCTTCTGATGTTGCGAATGGAAGGGTAAGATCCCCATGTAATTCTTTCATTACTTGCTTTATTTTGGGCGTTATCGTATCTACATCTAATAGGGTTTCGCTTAATGTGTGTAATCGGGTGAAGGTGAAGAAGGTGAGAAACGCATCATTGTCTATTTCCAACTGCATCAATGTAATGATCATGTTCTGTATGTGTTCCTCAATGAACCTTGCTGTTTCATTTCGTCGAAACGTCTCTTCCTTGGACGCCCTCTTTTCCGTCGTCCTCGTGGCTGCTGCAGGTAACCCTTCTTACAGGTTCTCTCAAGCGTCCATCGTAGCCTTGCTCCCCTAATGTTGGTGACTATATCTGGCTCACCATAAGTACAGCTGATGAACCTTCCAATTTGTGCGGATTTTCCACTGCCCATTAACGCATAAGTAAGTATCTACTGGTCCGAAAATCTTCCAGAGAACTTTTCGTTCCCAGACTTCGAGCTAGCGCTCGTCAGCTTTGGTGAGGCTCGATGTTTCCGAGCCGTACAGTACTCCGAGCCGTACAGAACTACAGGACGTAGGATTGTTCGGTACAAGAAGCTGTATTAATGTTTAACATTCCTCACGTGCACATCTGCAATCGCGCTGAGAATCGGATAAAACGACCTTTCACTACTGAGCTGAGTCTGCTACTAGCCTACCCCAGCCTTTTTGAAGGATATGCTTTTTATTTAAAGTAAAAGGTCAAGTTTATGTATACCCATTTACTTTCATATGCGTATAGGGACATGCTTCTACTCTGCAAGTATAAGGTTCTGCTCGAAATTATTATGAATACAAGCAGAAGGATTTCCTTCCTATTTTGCAAGTATAAGCATATCCTCTTCTTTATAAATATGGCTCAAGACCTTGACTTCCGTTATAGTGTCCTACACCTCAGCATTGGAAGGGAAGCAAATATGTTTCCAGCTGCTAATCAGTGTTTGATTTCCTTAGCTAGGTAAGCACTTCATTTCGTGCTGTCAGTGTTGGATCCCAAGTAAGTACCTACTTGAACTTTCTGGAAGCGTTTTCCACCACACTCTAGAGCATCACCTACTGTGTTTGCTGATTCACCCGTCACCATGCGCTCGGTTTTATCCATATTCAACTTAAGCCCAACAGCATCTGCTTCCCTTTCCAATTATTTCTCATAGATCTCCTTCAACACTTGTGACTCTAGCAACCAGATAGACGTCATCTACGCAGGCTAGCGGCTTGGTAGATATTGTTCCATTCTCTTTGATCTCCGACTTTTTGATCACGGTCGGCATAGAGGTAGATACTGAAGAGGGTCCGCGAGAGGACATCAGGACACGAATAGCTCCAGTTATAAAGAGGAAACGGGAGTTCCGCCAGTGAAAAAAAACCTACTTATTAATCCACCCGGACCTTCTATCTCTCGTAGATATTCAATGTCTTCCTCCAATGACCAATCATAAATTGAAACTGTAAAAGCTATGATGCTATGAATTCGACATGGAGACACACAGGTGACGTCAGATTGATTTGATGTTAAAATATTCAACATTCTATGAAATGTTCAAAAATTTAAAAAATCTAATCACTTGAGATGTAAACAGAAACAAAAACCGTGACTGTTGTTGTCTATATGTAACTCACGCTAAAATGACTATATTATAAGAATAGACAGACAAACTTTCTGAAATTTAGATGGCGGGCGTACAGGCGTAGGCAGATGGTAGTTTGATAGGTAGCCATTAAGGTACATTCATCTACACTACAATCAATCAATCAATCAAAAAACTACGACAAAATAGTAAGAATCAATATAAAACTAACGATGGACTGAAACATGAAACTGTGGTGGACTGGATTAAGGTTGACTTTGTAGGGGTCTCTCTATGATTACAAGGCTTGCCTATCATCGGTAGTGAAAGCATAAGTTACCTGCTTACAATATTAGCGACCGCAAAATGCCTAAAACTTGATACTATGCCTAACGTGTTTATATTTCGATTTTAAAATAGGTATTAAAAGTGCAACAAAATGTGCAATACCGCCGTAAATATGTGTCATGGACCCAGCATTGGAGGGGGGGGGGGGGGGGAGATAATATGTTTTACAAGAAGTGTTACATAAAAAAACGTGCAAATTGGTGAGTGAAAAAAAGGTACTGGACCTATTACTATCTAACCTATGTAAGGTGCTGGAGCTATTGCTATCTAAGCTATTACTGTCTAACCTATCAAAGCTATGACTATCTAACCTATTAATATCTAACCTATCTAAGCTATTACTATATATATATATATATATATATCTCCTATCTAAGCTATTACTATCGAACCTATCTAAGCTATTAGTATCGAACCTATTACTATCTAACATATTACTATATTTTATCAAAAGTCTACGGGAAAAAGAATAAAAACGGAGTTATTGAAAGGTTGTATATTTCCTCTGATACACGAAAAATTCACTGTTATATAGTTTCGATGATCAAACCGTCCACCCTATCTTCCTTACACTTTTTGGCATTCACTTTCATGGCCAATCAGAATCGATCCCCTTCACTTTGTTCCCTTCTCCTTTCACCTTCACAATCAATCCCAATCGACCACCTTTCACTTTTTGAGACTATTTATAAGGTCACCTCTCTCCAGTGTGCCTTCAGTTATTGTTTGTTACTGACAATGGTTTGATCACTGAAGCCGGTATAACCGTGTATTTTTCGTGTATTACATAGTTATTCTTTGAAATGGGTTTCCACGATTTCATTGCGAGTGTTAGTTCGTAGACAGTGGGAACTTGAAATGCCGCCACTGGCATAGAGCGTTCTACGTGCAGTGGCATACGCCTAGGTACGAGATTGGGCTACTATACAATCATACCACGTTATTAGGGTACTGCGGCGGTAATTCGTTAAAAAGTAAGACAAAATAAAAGTCGGCCAATATGGCACATAGCTTCTGAGAAACCGTCACACTCGATCGAGATAACTAGGTATAATAATTATCTTGATATAAACTGCTTAGCTAAATCTGAATATTCAAATCCATCCGTGAGTACGCGAATAATCATTCCTTCCAAAAAATTTTATTAAAAATTGTCGTAAGGCTAGAGGTAGGGTAGGTTTGGTTAGGTTGAAGGAGAAGATGTTGCTCCTTAAGAGTCTTCACAGCAGATGCCAAGGGAGAAGGATTCTAGCACCCCGCGGTTATCACCGCAGCGAGTGCTGGAGGAAAGAGCGTCCCGCGATTACCACCACAGCAGACGGACGCTAAAAGATGAGGATGCTAACACCCCACAGTTATCACCACAGTGGGTGTTAGAGGAGGAAGCAACCCATGGTTACCACCACAGCAGATGCGAAGGTAGGTGAAAGGGCAGGAGAGAGAGGAGGCGTAAAGTGAGTGAGAGAAGTCGTAGGTAAGAGCCGGGCAGTTTATAAAGGTGCCTCCACCTCGTCCCTCGCCTGTCAACGGCCATTGGGAGTCGTTGGGAGTTCGATGGAGAGGAACCCTTCTGGGCCTCGACTGTGGCGTCGCACAGCTCGTCTTTCTCCTTGTTACTGGTTAAATCTATAAGTTACATGGGAGTCGTAAATGTTACACTCGAGGAGTACCACGACAAAACTTATTGCGAAAATTGAGCACTGATTCATGTAAGGAAGTCAATTCGAGCTTTGATACTCAATGAGAAAAATTTTGGAATTAGCTTTCATCATAAAAAATTCATTTTGCGCCTACGTAACAGTAGAAACGAGAAACATTTTAATGTCATTTGATTTGGAGAATTCGATGAGATATACTTTTACTGCCTTTGAAGATGTCTTTCAGTAATAATTAAAAATCGACACCCCTCTCCACTCTGGTTTTATTTCCCTCTTGTAATACGGCGGTCTTGTAGAACGTGATATTCCGGTGGAATAAGCAGCCAGATGATTTGGCGAAAATCGATGGCATCGGAAACATGCTCTCTCATGGCCCTTCCATCGTCTTCTCATGGCCCTTCCATCGTCTTCATGATACACCAAATGCATTTTTTTTGTTACTTACCTATTGCTTCCCTTTGGTAGGAAGAAGGAAAGGGGGTTTCCTACCTTACGGGTTCCATCCAATGTTAATAAGAGCGATCGGTTCAATCGCTTGAACGGAAAAGCAACACCTCGCTTGTGAGTGATGAGCTCGGTCTTCGTATAGCTCGGAAAACCCCCAAACAAATCAAGGGTAAGTATTATAGATAGTAAGGAGAAGATGGGGTACCCACCGAACAAATAGAAGGGTGGGTCTCTGCCCCCTCCCTCTCTTAAAGCGACCCATTTGTATGATCCGAAGGCCCTCAGTAATCCTACCCAGACTTGATATATACCACACTTTATATACTCGTACTATCCTCCTCGCTCCGACGTTAGTCTTCCCATAACCCACACTCCACCTAACTTCTCTTGGAAACCCATCATATGTTCTTCCTGTTTTTTTAAGGTCATAAATCCTTTGGTAAATACTGTCCAATAAGTTTATTTCCTATGGGGGAATATTTTTCTTGCTTACAATTTTTCAATTCTTTCTGAACAAAAGGCAGCAGGATGAAGCTCGTTGTTGTAATGAATCCAGTGCACCTAGTCTAGACGAATGATGGAGACAACCAGAGGAGGGAAATATGAGTAGATTGGTACTAACCTAATTTATGTGGACAGTTGTCAAAATGCAGGTGGTCACAATAATTTTAGTTCAAGTATTTGGGTCAATGGGAAGTGAAGAAAACGATGAGACTACTGAAATAAAAGCGTACATAGCAGCCGGTAACAGAGGCTTCTGGTCAGTCCATAAGGCTTTGAAATTCCGAGAGCTATCTCAGAGCGAAAATCACAGTCTATAAGACTATACAAGACTATACAATACTATGACCTGTAGCCACATATGATTATGAAACATGGATCCTGACTGCTGCAAGTGAGCGACTTCTCAATCGCTGAGAGCAAGATTTTACGTAAAAGCTTGTATTAGGCCCCATATGTGAGAGCGGCGAATGGAGAATCCGAAGGTATGACGAGCTGAGACGCCTGTACGGTGAGCCAGATTTAGTGGCATTCATCAGGCGAGTTCGATTTAGGAGTTTAGGCCATGTTGAAAGGTACACGGAGAGCCTTGTATGGGGTGCCAGGTGGAAGACGATTGAGGGGGTGGCCACGTCTACGCTGGCTATAGAACGTCGATGAGGACCTGGCTCAGATTAGTGTGCGAAGACGGAGGAGCTAAGCCCAGAACAGGAAGGAGCGGCAATATCTATAGTTGAGAAGGCCGTAGGCTGATAGGGCCGTAGTGCCGGTTAATTCAGTTCGAGTAAAAAAAGGAAGCCATGGAAAAAATATATGTGCAGTCGTTGCTATTCTATTTATCAATATAAATTATTAACAGTAAGGGCGGACAATGTGTAACTGTACAGAGAAAACTCTAATGGACTTTCCACATTTCGTTGCAATCCAAATAACACCTAATGGCTTCTGAGTAAGCCAGTAACTTCGGATATCCATACCCAATACCAAATAGGTACTCGAACGTCTAGGTCTCGGACTGCCGAGGAGAGGTTTGGTCGATGCCCATAATATTATTTCATGCTGTGTTTTTACAGTTCCTCCGATCATGAGAATCCCCACCGCGCCAAGAAAACCGAAAAACTCGAAGCGACCAAGAACACTGTTTACACGACAGAACAAGTAGCGTTTTGGTTTATTATTCTGTGCACCCCCTCAAAATTTTTTCTTTTACGTTTCAAGGTGCGTAGATTCCAGAAACGCTGCAAAGTCCTTGTCACATGGGTTTATTATTCTACTGGACATACCTACAGAAATTTGGGCTATTCATTTATTGTTTCTTTCATGTAAAATAATTGAAAAAGATCTCTGATGTTTGCCAAAAATTCTGGCCCCCAAAACACGAATTACCTAGGTACGCTCCTTTTAATAAACCAAAAGTACCAATTTTTAAACACATTTTCACACATAACACCCCTGGGTATATTCCGATCGGGCTGCAAAGTTTCGGGACACAACTAGGGCCCAAATGGAGCATGTGTGCGAAAGAAAGACTTTTTTAGTCCGAAAATGAAGCCGTTACACGTGATACGGCGTACGGCGTACGGACATTGCATTTTTGGAATCTACGCACCTTGAAACGGAAAAGAAAAAAATTTGAGGGGGTGTTATAAAAATTTTTTGCTGAGCGAATACATAGGTGTATTATTGAATGAATAATAAACCAAAATGCAATGTCCGTCCGCCGTATCACGCATACCGGCTTCATTTTCGCTCTAAAAAATTCGCTCGTTCGCACACAGGCTCCTTTTAGGCCCTAGTTAGCTAAGTCCTGAAACTTTGCAGCCCGATCGGAATATACCCAGGGGTGTTATGAGTGAAAATGTGTATAAAAATAGGTACTTTTGGTTTATTATTCTGTGAATAATACACCTATGTATTCGCTCAGCAAAACATTTTATAAAACCCCCTCAAAATTTTGGTTTATTATTCTGCGAATAATACACCTATGTATTCGCTCAGCAAAAAATGTTTATAACACCCCCTAAAAATTTTTTCTTTTCCGTTTCAAGGTGCGTAGATTCCAAAAATGCAATTTCCGTCCGCCGTACGCCGTATCACTTGTACAGGCTTCATTTTCGGTCTAAAAAAGTCGTTCTTTCGCACACATGCTCCATTTGGGCCATAGTTGTGTCCCGAAACTTTTCAGCTCGATCGGAATATACCCAGGGGGGTTATGAGTAAAAATGTGTGTAAAAATAGGTACTTTTTGTGATTTAGTAACATAGTAGTAAAATGAGCTTTTGAGGTATCGTTTTCCATGTTTTTGGGGACGAGAAGACCGAATATGAAGTCGATTTTGACCAAGGAGGGGAAAATTGAGGTTGTATCAGATGTTCAGCTCCCAAAATTGATTTTTTATGAGTGAAAAACCTGGGAAATCGTCTGAAATCACCATCAATTTGTATAATAACACTAGAAAAAGTGTCAACACGTGGATCAAGACGATTAAATGGTACAATCAATGATCAAAGGTAATTTGAAAAAAAAGGAGCGTAGTATACCTAATTCAAGTTTTGGGGGTCAAAATTTGTGGAAACCACCAGAAATAGCTATTTCAATTATTTTACATGAAAGAAACAATAAATAAACAGCCAGCATTTCTGTAGACCAATAAAATGATAGAATAATAAACCCATGTGACAAGGACTTTGCAGCGTTTTTTCTTTTCCGTTTCAAAGTGCCTAGATTCAAAGTCCTTGTCACATGGGTTTATTATTCTATTGGACATACCTACAGAAATGCTGGCTGTTCATTTATTGTTGCTTTCATGTAAAATAATTGAAATAGCTATTTCTGATGGTTTCCACCAATTTTGGCCCCCAAAACTCAAATTAGGTGGTACGCTCCTTTTTTTTTTTAATTATCGTTGACAATTGGTAGTGCCATTTAATCGTCTTGATCCACGTTTTGACACTTTTCCTAGTGTTATTCTACAAATTGATGGTGATTTCGCAGGATTTTGACTCATAAAAACGCTGCAAAGTCCTTGTCACATGGGTTTATTATTCTACTGGACATACCTACAGAGATGTTGGCTGTTTATTTATTGTTTCATTCATATAAAATAATTGAAATAGCTATCTCTGGTGGTTTCCACCAATTTTGGCCCCCAATACACGAATAAAAATTCATTTATTTCATAAGGCTTCATTTTTTTAAAAATAAAGTATCTTTGATCATTGGTAGTGCCATTTAATCGTTTTGATCCACCTGTTGACACTTTTTCCAGTGTTATTCTACAAATTGATGGTGATTTCAGACGATTTCCCAGGTTTTTGACTCCTAAAAAATCAATTTCGGGAGCTGAAAATCTGGTAGAACCTCAATTTTCTATTCATTGGTCAAAATAGACTTCATATTCGGTCTTCTCGTCCCCAAAAACATGAAAAACGATACCTTAAAAGCTCATGTTACCAACATGTTGCTAAAACGCAAAAAGTACCTATTTTTACACACATTTTCACTCATAACACCCCTGGGTATATTCCGATCGGGCTGAAAAGTTTCGGGACACAATTAGGGCCCAAATGGAGCATGTGTGCGAAAGAAAGACTTTTTTAGTCCGAAAATGAAGCCGTTACACGTGATACGGCGTACGGCGGACGGACATTGCATTTTTTGAATCTACGCACCTTGAAACGGAAAAGAAAAAATTTTGAGGGGGTGTTATAAAAATTTTTTGCTGAGCGAATACATAGGTGTATTGTTCACAGAATAATAAACCAAAAATCAATTTTGGGAGCTGAACATCTGGTACAACCTCAATTTTCCACTCTGGTCAAAATCGACTTCATATTCGGTCTTCTCGTCCCCAAAAACATGGAAAAAGATACCTCAAAAGCTCATGTTACTAATATATTACTAAAACACAAAAAGTACCTATTTTTACACACATTTTCACTCATAACACCCCTGGGTGTATTCCGATCGGGCTGAAAAGTTTCGGGACACAACTAGGGCCCAAATGGAGCATGTGTGCGAAAGCACGACTTTTTTAGACCGGAAATGAAGCCTGTACAAGTGATACGGCGGACGGCGGACGGACATTGCATTTTTGGAGTCTACGCACCTTGAAACGGAAAAGAAAAAAGTTTGAGGGGGTGTTATAAAAATTTTTTGCTGAGCGAATACATAGGTGTATTATTCACAGAATAATAAACCAAAATACAATGTCCGTCCGCCGTACGCCGTATCACGTGTACCGGCTTCATTTTCTGTCTAAAATAGTCGCTCTTTCGCAAACATGCTCCATTTGGGCCCTAGTTGTGTCCCGATACTTTGCAGCCCGATCGGAATATACCCAGGGGTGTTATGAGTGGAAATGTGTGTAAAAATAGGTACTTTTTGTGTTTTAGTAATATATTAGTAACATGAGCTTTTGAGGTATCTTTTTCCATGTTTTTGGGGACGAGAAGACCGAATATGAAGTCGATTTTGACCAAAGAGTGGAAAATTGAGGTTCTACCAAGGATTAAGCTGCCAAAGTTGATTTTCATGAGGCAAAAATCTGGAAATTCGTCTGAAATCACCATCAATTTGTATAATAACACTAGAAAAAGTGTCAACACTTGGATCAAGACGATTGAATGGCACTACCAATGATCAAAAAAGATTATTTGAAAAAAAAGAGAAAAGAAACGCTGCAAAGTCCTTGTCACATGGGTTTATTATCCTACTGGACATACCTACAGAAACGTTGGCTGTTCATTTATTGTTTCATTTATGCGTAATAATCGAAATAGCTATTTCTGAAGGTTTCCGTTAATTTTGGCCCGTCCAGTGTTATTATACAATATGATGGTGATTTCAGACGATTTCCCAGGTTTTTCACTCATAAAAAAATCAATTTTGGGAGCTGAACATTTGGTAGAACCTAATTTTCCACTCTTTGGTCAATAATCGACTTCATATTCGGTCTTCTCGTCCCCAAAAACATGGGAAATGATATCTCAGAAGCTCATGTTACTAACATGTTGCTAAAACGCAAAGAGTACCTATTTTTACACACATTTTCACTCATAACACCCCTGGGTATAGGTATTCCGATCGGGCTGAAAAGTTTCGGGACACAACTAGGACCCAAATGGAGCATGTGTGCGAAAGAAAGACTTTTTTAGACCGAAAATGAAGCCTGTACACGTGATACGGCGTACGGCGGACGGCGGACGGACATTGCATTTTTGGAATCTACGCACCTTGAAACGGAAAAGAAAAAAGTTTGAGGGGATGTTATAAAAATTTTTTGCTGAGCGAATACATAGGTGTATTATTCACAGAATAATAAACCAAAAGAAAAGGAGCCTACCTAATTCGTGTTTTGGGTGCCAAAATTGGTGGAAACCATCAGAAATAGCTATTTCAATTATATCACATGAATGAATTATAAATGAACAGCCAGCATTTCTGTAGGTATGTCCAGTAGAATAATAAACCCATGTGACAAGGACTTTGCAGCGGTTTTGTGTTTTAGTAACATCTCCGTAACATGAGCTTTTGAGGTATCGTTTTCCATGTTTTTGGGATGAGAAGACCGAATATGAAGTCGATTTTGACCAGTGAATGGAAAATTGAGGTTCTAACGAAGTTTCAGCCTTAAATTTACGTTAAATTTCGGTCTAAAATCGTCGTTTTTTCCTTGCACAGTTCGGGTCCCCATTTGGGAACACATTTGGGCCCTAGTTGTGCTCCGAAACACGGCAGCCCGACAGGCGCGGATCCAAGGGGGGGGGGGGGGGTCACAGGGGTCATGACCCCCCCCAGAACCAGCCTGAAAAAAAAAAAACTATACAAAATCTAAAAAGATTCGATCAAAAATGTCAAAATTAGTCGAATATAATCGTACACTTGGTCCTACCAATGTTACTTTATATACAATTATGTCAATAAATTTACCTTGGTGTATCCGTCAAATTACACCTTGTTTATTTCTTCTTATTTTTGTTAATTATTATCTTGTTTTTGTTTCGTTCTCGTTTTCTTTCCTGCCAAATTCAGTTAAAACGATACTGAATTCACTGAGATCAACAATAGATTGTTGTGGTTTCAATGTTTTGATTTGCAAACTCTGAAGTTAGCTGCGCTGCCATAAAATGCGCCAATTTGTTTGAAAACGCATTAGGACACTTTTTTAGAAGAGAATTGAAAATAAATACATTTATCAGTTAAATAATTAATAGATATTGAAAAATATTTTTTACATAAACAATGAATTTTATAAATAAATACCTACAATTAATTTTGTAAGTAGACAAATTGGACGAGTTTAGGCATAAGGCTGAAAATTCGGTTTGTATTGTTCGTTTGGTTATTTTGTTATTTTTTATATTGTTCTACCCTGTGACCCCCCCCCCGGAAAGAAATTCTGGATCCGCCCCTGCAGCCCGATCGGCATAGGACCGGGGGTGATATGGGATAAAAATGGGTGATGTAAAAATAGGGGTTTTCGAGGGATTTTTGAGGTTTTAGTGAACATGAGCTTGTGAGGTATCGTTTTCCATGTTTTTTAGGGCGAGTATTAGGTTGATTTTGACCGATGAGTGAAGAATTGAGGTTGTAACGAAGGTTAAGCTCCAGAAATTCATTTTTTATGACTCAAAAACATCGGAAATTGTCTGAAATCACCATATTTGTATAATAACACTAGAAGTTGTATGAACAGGTGAATCAAGACAATTAAATGGTACTATCAATGGTCAAAGATAATCTGTTGAAAGGAAAAGCCGAGCCTAATACGTGTTTTTGGGGGCCAAAACTGGTGGAAACCATCAAAAATAGCTATTTCAATAACTGCATACGTAAGAAACAATAAATGAACAGCCAAAATTTTTGTACGTATGTCCAGTAGAATAATAAACCCATGTGGCAAGGACTTTGCAGCGTTTTTTACTCTCCCCCACCCCCTGGGGGTCTTCCGTGTTGATTTTTCGTGCACTCATTCCGGATGGGTTTCTGAGGATGTGTGGCAAATTTCAACCCTCGGGACCATCAAGCGCCGGGTTTATGGAAGTTTGAAAATCGCTATTTTTCAAGTTCTTCCACTTCTTGTTCTTCTTCTTCTTCTTCTTTGACAGGGCTACAGCATCAGAGACATAACGGATCGAGCTGAAATTTTGCACACACATTCTTTATGCTCCAAGGAAGTACGTTTTGTGCAATTCGCCCCCTCCCCCAGTTTGGCCCCGGGGGAGGCAATATTTAGGAGTAGGTTAGGGTTTAAGAGCTGAAATTTGGCACACACATTCGTAATGTTCCAAGGAAGTGCCTTTTGAACAAATTATTCGCCTCCCCCCTTTACGTGGGGAGGGGGCAGGTTTTGGGAGTAGGTAAGAGAGGGTTTTAAGAGCTGTAATTTTGCACACACATTCGTTATGCTCAAAGGCTTCGTTATGCATCCCTTCCAAACCTTGAAATTTCTTTCACTGCTGTTTGCGGCAGGCTGTTTGCCCCTAATCATGCAGCATGACCAAACGGGCGAATTTTCGAATTTACTGAATGAATCGAGACCAACTAGGTTCCCGCGACCCCCACCACCCCAACCCCGTTTTATGATTAATGCATGTGTAGGCGAGGCAAGTGGCCGGCGGGATTCTCCACGGGAGGAGTGAAGGTGGTGTCGTTGTCTTCAGTCTGTTTCATGCTCAACTATCTCAATGAAGGCCAACTCATACCTACTGTGCCACCTCTCCCACAACTATTCAACTTTTAAATTTTTCACCCACAAAAGCTCAAATTTGACCTAGGTACCTACTTTTCAAACATTTTGCTTACCATTGAAATTGTCTTGCTGTCTGTGTCTCGAGTAACCATTCTATACCGCACTTTTTAGTAGTTTTTATACAAATAGTTTTATAATGATATTTAGCCACTTTTATTGATTTTCGACCCACAATAACTAAAATCACTTTCCATTTTTGTAAACTGATTATCTTCGAACTCATCCTTAAATTTTTCAGAGTACCTACTAATATTTTGGCGAAATTTGGAATTTGTGTCCTGTAGCCAAGGTCTGATACTGATACCATTAGGAAGAACATATATTGATGTTTATATATATATATATGTATATATATAATATATATATATATATATATATACCCACATATACATATGTGGAAAATTTTAAAATCTAGGGATGGATTCAGAATGCACTGAAATTGAGAAAATTCTCAAAAATGCATGTAGGTATTAACAATTTTGGACCCAAATGCATGTATGTATTAACAAATTTTGGACCCATTGCTGTAGGTACCGTATTTACTTCGGAAACACGCAAATAGAAAAAAAAGACCTATGGAACCAACCCCGTATTTGACATGGACGGGCAGTGTTTGAATTTTATAGGACAGATAAGGAAAGACGATTTTTCGTTATCGGGAAAAGCGAGGCTGTGTGGTTCGCAGAACGACTGGAGACGGGTGGTAGCGAATGGTTTGTTGGTGGATGGTGAGGGTGAGGGGAAATCAAGAGTAATGCCTCTACACGGAACAGCACTATCGCAGGGTCCCCCTGGGGCTGATCGAATAATTATGCCCCCCCCCCCCCCCCCACCTCTCACTTCACTCGCTCCTTCAACCCACCGACTTTCGCTCACTCTCTCTCTTTCTCTCTGTTTTTTGAACGTCACCCATTCTGGTTACGTTTTGTGGTTTTTTATGGTGTTTGATGAAAACGCTCCAAACGTACCTACCATTTTGTTAATATTACCATTTTGTTAATATTATCTCTAAAATTACGGTATGGCGTTGGCAATTTGGATTTTAGACATACTTATTATACATAAACAATACATTTAATTCGGTGTCTGACGTTCTGTCTGAACCCAAATCCTTGTAACCACAAATGTCCTACTGAAATTGTTGCCAAACATTGAATGATATAAGATCTGAATGATATAAGATGATATAGATATGATGAAATCCATGTTGCCATTGATGGTGCCATATGAACTTCATAAAAAACCTGCCAGTGTTTCCACCTACGCATGCCGCGCCAACTCCAGATCATGGCTACTAGTAAGACTCCGCTTCCATCCAACTGATTTTAATGAAGCTGTTAGCAGTGCAAGGCTGTGTCCGCATGTATTTTAAATAAATCGAAAAAATGGGATGTTATGTCTAAACATTGAAAGGTGTAAAAACCTTGCATGATTTCGATCTTCCGATAAGTAGGTGCATTTTTTCTTATAAGGACAGCGCACGATGGCGTTATGCAAATATTAGGCAAGCGACAAAACCTCGACATTGAGTTTTTAGTATACCAAACTGGGTTCAGCTCATCAAGCAGGAGTGATTTCGTAGTCATATCTCAACTGCGCCGGTTACTATGGTCGGACGCTTTAACCGAGTAACAGAAACCAACAACCAATTAAACAACAAAATATGTCACTCCATTTTTGCAATTCCCAGGTATTCACATGAAGTTTTACTTCAAACATCAGTTAAGCAGTACCCAAGCACCAAAACATGGCACTTGAAATAACCAGATAAGCGACAAGTGATGTTCTTTATCAGTAGAGACTGGAATTTGCATATTTTGCATATGTCTTCAAAATGCGTATATCTTCCATATTTTACGTTTTGAGGGTACCTGAAGCGTTTGACGTGGTTTAAATTGAAATTTAAATAGCATATTTTGCATATTTTGGCCAATTTTGCAGATTTTTGCATATAATTGCCATTCTTGCATATTCTTGCATATTTATTCAAAATTGGGGAATTCCTCTATTTTTAATTCAGTTTTCAATTATTCAGTTTCACTTCGGTGGGTATTTTAAAATAGTTTTTTCCCCCAAATAATTCCGTTGACACGTTCTTCAACTCCTGAGTGGAAATTTTTCATTATTCCAGTTACATTATGGAAATTTTCCAGTTTTCATTATTCCAGTTACATTTCGAAAGTAGTCTTGGCGTTCATCTCTGATGCTGCAACGTACATGGTTAAAGCTGCCCAGGGGTTGCAAGTTTTTTACCCGAAGATGGTAAAAACCTCCCTCGCACATGCCTCGCACATGGGCTCCACCGTTTGGCTGAAACCCTGAGAGAACGCATGCCGGAGGTGAACAAGTTGATTTCGTCGGCCAAGAAAGTTTTTGTGAAGGCACCCGCTCGAGTAAAGGCGTTCAAGTCCTTGTACCCCGAAACACCACTTCCTCCAGAGCCCATTCTAACGAGATGGGGAACGTGGATCGAGGCATCTCTGTACTATGCCGAAAACCTCGAAAAAGTAAGCTTTTCTGGTCTTTCAATAGCTTCTGTCGTTTCTAATTTTGTGCTAGGTTGACATTTCCCCATTACTCCATTAGAGTTGGAGCATTTTTATTATTTCATTCTGTTTTGTTCAGGTTGTACGTGAGTTTGATCCAATCCAAGCCCAGGCTATCCAGAAGACCATTGAAGCGTTGGAGGACAAGACTGTCAAGCACAAGCTTTCATTCATCAAGGCAAATTTCGGCTCGATTCCGGCGGTGGTCACCCGCCTGGAGACCCAAGGATTGGACTTGATCACGGCAGTGGCTGCGATTGAAAAGGTTAAAGAGGACAGTTCAAATTGGCCAGGGGAAACAGGCGAGGCATTGAAGAGGAAGCTGGATTCCGTCCTACAGCGAAATCCTCATTCTGGGCCACTCATTCTGGAGGTAGCAAGAATTTTGAGAGGGCTACCATCAGATCTTTCGTCCGGCCATACACCTGACGAACTGTCGTCGTTCAAGTTTTTGCCAATAGTGTCCTGCGACGTCGAAAGATCTTTCTCTGCGCTCAAGATGCTCCTCAGCGACCGTCGCAGGAACCTCACCGTCGAAAACTTAGAAAAGTCCATTATCGTTCAGTGTTCAAATGACCTTTTGTAAATACGATTATTTTTTTGTAAATACATGAACTTGTAAATATCCAATTAGGTATGTCTATTAAAATATTGTCAAGAAAGTGTGTACATTTTCGTTCCTTGAACTTTTTCTGTTTACTTACATTAAGGAAGCAACAATAATTGGAGCGTGGTGTATAAGCCTAAAATTAACTAAATTTAGTTTTGAAACGCGCCTACCTATACGTTTCAAAACTAAATTTAGTTCGTTTTAGAACCATTAAAAAAAAAGAAAAAAATGTATTTTGGCTGGGGGTGCATATTTTGCATATATTTCCCATTTCGGCTGCATATAATTCCGAAATTTTCTGCATATAATTCCAGTCTTTATTTATCAGCTAATAACTCAAACAGCTGCTGCAATAGGTAACTGGTAAGCGACAAATTTCTTTATCAATCTGTGTTCTTCTTATCTGATCTGCGTAGTTTTCTTTCAAGACCTCTTCCTTTGTAGGTACCTAACACTTTCCTAGAGTACGAAGATCCTTACAATCTTAAGTGGGATCATTGGAGTTCCATTCTCGTCCAAACAATCATTCCACTATTACCTACTGAATATAGGTAAGGTACATCATACCTGTAATAGATACATAAACTTCTCGTGAACACCAGGCCCGATATCTCTCAACTTAGGTCGGCTCCTTTTGGAGTGGTTCACTTGAATAGTATAAAAAGGTCTATCCACACATATCCGTGACGGGACGGCACCGTTGCTCTCCGTGATCCGTAGCCTCCGGTGACATCCGTGATAAATTTTTCTCTGCCATTCACACAGTACCGTACCTTTCCGTGTCAGTGTTCTTCAGTGATCAAACGTGTCTGCTCGAGTTATCTCAGTTTTCTCTCCACAATGAATTTCAGTACAGAAGACTTAGCAGTAATTGCATTAATTTTAGACGAAGAAGAAGAAGAATAATTTTTTATAATTTGTTAAAAATCGAACTATCGAGAGTCGACTGTATTTCGTATAATATTTTTGTATTTTGTAATAATAAAGTAAATTTTGTAAGATGATAAATTCAAAAACTCACCATTGACATTCATTTGGAGACCAATTTCCTGCCAAATTCTTCCTTTCCAATCAACATTTAGGTATATTTGGGGTCCTTCATATCGTAAAGAACTGGTCGTTCCCGAACCAACTCGATGAGAAGCTCGTCGTTCATATTATAAAAATGAGGTACACACAGAAAATATTGAAAAGTGAACTCTTTCACGTCCGTGAAAAAACTGAAAATATCGGCGAGGACGTATTTCTTATTTTCACGGTGGATACCGGAAGGGCACTGAGAGTGTCGGAGAGTCACGTTGCCGTTCATGTTTGAACACGCACCGTATTCCCCCTTTAGTTTACTAAGAATTTCGTCAGCCGATATTTTTTTTCCACTGAAGCTCACGGTACGGTACGGTACGGTACGTCACGTCACGGATATGTGTGAATCGACCTTCATCGACTTAGGCCGGCCGCACACTGTAGCAGGGGCGGATCCAGAATTTTTTTCCGGGGGGGGTCACAGGGTAGAACAATATAAAAAATAAGTAAAAATAACAAAATAACCAAACGAACAATACAAACCGAATTTTCAACCTTATGCCTAAACTCGTCCAATTTGTCTACTTACAAAATTAATTGTATTTATTTATAAAATTCATTGTTTAAGTAAAAAATATTTTTCAATATCTATTAATTATTTAACTGATAAATGTATTTATTTTCAATTTTCTTCTAAAAAAGAGTCCTAATGTGTTTTCAAACAAATTGGCGCATTTTATGGCAGCGTAGCTAACTTAAGAGTTTGCAAATCAAAACATTGAAACCACAACAATCTATTGTTGATCTCAGTGGATTCAGTATCGTTTTTACTGAATCTGGCAGGAAAGAAAACGAGAACGAAACAAAAACAAGATAATGATTAACAAAAATAAGAAGAAATAAACAAGGTTTAATTTGACGTATACACAAGGTAAATTAATTGACATAATTGTATATAAAGTAACATTGGTAGGACCAAGTGTACGATTATATTCGACTAATTTTGACATTTTTGATCGAATCTTTTTAGATTTTTTATAGTTCTTTTTTGTTTTCAGTTTTTTTAACACTGTCTACCGTTTGTGTAATTAGAAATTACAGTAA
This sequence comes from Leptopterna dolabrata, assembly GCA_954871275.1. Classification (NCBI taxonomy): domain Eukaryota; kingdom Metazoa; phylum Arthropoda; class Insecta; order Hemiptera; family Miridae; genus Leptopterna; species Leptopterna dolabrata. The sequence goes on along the minus strand of OX940974.1, from coordinate 92,737,708 downwards.
TTAGTGGCGAGGGCATTGGAATTTCAATTTGACGGATTTTTTATGGTAAATATTTACACAGTTGTATATGAAGCAAAATTGAGGAGACCATGTGGCCAAATCAGTTTTTAATTTAAAATTCAAATTGCAATAATGTTTTGTTTATAGAATTTCTCGTAAATATTTATCACTTTTATTTGAGGGGTTCCCCACAAGAACCGAATAAGTCCAAAATTGGCAAACGCCAGAAACAAGCATTTTGTAAAACGCTCTTCTCAGAGGGAAATGCTCCGTTTGTGAACAATCGTTCAGCTCTGCTTTTGGTTTATTATTCTGTGAACAATACACCTATGTATTCGCTCAGCAAAAAATTTTTATAACACCCCCTCAAAATTTTTCTTTTCCGTTTCAAGGTGCGTAGATTCCAAAAATGCAATGTCCGTCCGCCGTACGCCGTCCGCCGTACGCCGTCCGCCGTCCGCCGTACGCCGTCCGCCGTACGCCGTCCGCCGTCCGCCGTACGCCGTCCGCCGTATCACGTGTACAGGCTTCATTTTCGGTCTAAAAAAATCGTTCTTTCGCACACATGCTCCATTTGGGCCCTAGTTGTGTCCCGAAACTTTTCAGCCCGATCGGAATATATCCAGGGGAGTTATGAGTGAAAATGTGTATAAAAATAGGTACTTTTTGCGTTTTAGCAACATGTTGGTAACATGAGCTTTTGAGGTATCGTTTTTCATGTTTTTGGAGACGAGAAGACCGAATATGAAGTCGGTTTTGACCAAAGAATAGAAAATTGAGGTTCTACCAGATGTTCAGCTCCCGAAATTGAATTTTTATGAGTCAAAAACCTGCGAAATCGTCTGAAATCACCATCAATTTGTAGAATAACACTGGGAAAAGTGTCAACAGGTGGATCAAGACGATTAAATGGTACTATCAATGATCAGAGATAATTTATTTAAAAAAAAGAAAGAAGGAGCGTAGGTACCTTATTCGTGTTTTGGGGGCCAAAATTGGTGGAAACCACCAGAAATAGCTATTTCAATTATTTTATATGAAAGAAACAATAAATAAACAGCCAACATCTCTGTAGGTATATCCAATAGAATAATAAACCCATGTGACAAGGACTTTGCAGCGTTTTTGAAATGCAGGCTGATTCTGGGGGGGGGGGGGGGGTCATGACCCCTGTATCCCCGCCTTGGATCCGCGCCTGCACTGTAGCACACAAAACGTTTGCAAGCGAAACAAAATGGTTGCAACCAAACCAGTCATCACTGTTTGCCTTCATTCTCTCCGCACACTTGCGCAGGCACAACGAAACATTCTTGGAAGAAAGCCCTTCGAGTTCCACAAACACTTTCGAGTTCCCGAGATTCCTGTTTTTATACTCCTTCAGGGTAAAATTGAAAATCACTGGCCGTGATTCGACAGCAGCAATCAATTTTTCCGCGTCACAATCCATCTAATAGAATAATTAATTACGTTAGGATCAAAACCAAAAAATATAGTTGCAATACACTAGTAGGTACCTACTACTGCTCAGTTCATAAATACGCCGAATAAATCAAGCGAAATTGATTAATTAGCGAAAATAGAGGGGAAAATGACGAAATCGTACTTAATTTGGGGTTGGGGCGAACGAGAAGGAAGCAAACACGGACAAACAATGACTGGCGAGCAAAGCGTAGGGATGTCCCAAAAGTATCGATACTTGAAAGTATCGATACTTTTTGAAAAGTATCAATAAATATCGATACTTTTTGAAAAAAGTATCGATAAATATCGATACTTTTTTTCTCTGATATATATCGTAGTATCGATACTTTTTTCCCAGTATCGGAGCCGATACTTTTTTTATCCCTCACATTTCATCAGTTTCAACACCTACCACGTGTAGGTACTATTGACAGTACCTCTAACTAGATTGATGGGAGGCCAACCACTTCAGCAAATTAAAGAAAGTTAATGTACCACCACCTCCAGCTCTCAGTGAGAATCAGCTGTCCTCCATCTGATAATAATTTTGAAAAACAAGCGCGCAAGCAAAAAAAGGTTTCAAATAAAAAAAAGAAGTGATTTATTGTTTCGTTCATTTTATAATATTATCCTGAAATAATTCTTCGATAGGCTGATGATAGTATTTTATCTTATGTAAAAACGTGGTATGTGATATAATATTCATTGTCACGCTGACAGAGAGAGAACAAAAACGACATTTCCACCCATTGATGCCGGGCCAAGTGTGCGGACCCCCCCCCCCCCCCCCCCCACTACTTTAACGCTTTCCCCGACTTCTCTGCCTGCCTCAAACAAAATGTTCCGTTCGAGGATGATTGTTTGCTGCAGTGTGCGGCCGGCCTTAGGGTCCCCCCCCCCCACCACAACCCATAAAAATCGAAAACAACCTTTCTTATAGAAGCCTAGTGTCTTGAGGGCGTCCCTAAAGTGACATGGAATAGCCCATTATCTGACGCTTTGTTTGAAGAACAGAGATCGGAACATCCGAACTCATTTCTTTTAATATCATATTAGTCTTCCCAGTCGTTTTTCTTGTTTTTTATTGAGAAAAAAAATCCGATAAAGCTCATCAGACGCGCGGGCGAAGAGTGAGGTGATGGGATGGAAAGTGGAGTACAAGGGAGAACAGAGGGAGGACCGAGAGTACCTCCTACCCCCGTCAAATGAATTACGAAATACCTACCGGAGGGGCTGAAATGAAATACCTGGCCCAATTAGGGCGACTGGATTCCAGTTGGCCCACCGCCTCTAGCGCACGTGACTGTATATTACCCACCTTTCGTAACATACTTCACAGAATACCCCAATCCTTGGAGTGTTAACTCGAATATATCACTGTTCTTCAAATCCGTTTCAAAGGGACCTCATCACGAGAGACAAAAAAATCCAACGACATTAAAACGGAGGGTGGTGACAAGAATTCGGATCGATATGGCGTTAAAAAGTTCAGAGTATGACGGGAAAAAAAGAAGGATCGAGAATTTTAGCCGGTGAGGAAGAACAGAATGATAAATTTCTCCGCTTCATGGAAAAACGGTGAATCATGGATAAGTTTTTGGGCATTGAATTTGCATATGAATTGATCGGCTCAGGTAAATAAAGATCATTAATAGAAACACAATTGTTTATTAAGGGAATACAAAGCTGATGAACTTGTTAATAAAAGAATAACCACTTTCAGGTAGGCCTCGTGATTTGCGCCTTCAATTGTGCAAGGAGTTGCTCGGCTGCACTGTCAGACATGTGGTCAGTGAGTGACGTTCTTTTGTCAGAGTTGTCAAGATGTTTCGAATGCCTTCGTTATTCCACTTCGCCTTGTTGTCAGGGTCGTCGCGTTGTTCCAATTTCATCCTTGTAGGCCAAACAGGAGTGAAATTAGCCTCAGGGCTCACTCAGCTGGTTAGGTAGGGTCCTCACCTCGTCATTCTTAACCAGTCCTACAGAAGCTCCCTTTTGAATTTCATCCTTGCAAGTCGAAACAGGAGTGAAATTTGCCTCAGGGCTCACTCAGCTGATTAGGGGAGGTCCACACCTCGTCATTCTTAACCAGTCCTACAGAAGCTCCCTTTTGAATTTCATCCTTGCAAGTCGAAACAGGAGTGAAATTTGCCTCAGGGCTCACTCAGCTGATTAGGGGAGGTCCACACCTCGTCATTCTTAACCAGTCCTACAGAAGCTCCATTTTGAATTTCATCATCCTAGGTCAAACCTAGCAACATATTATTTTAGTAACCTACCTACCTAGCAAATTTTATTTATCAGTATCGCGTTACAGTTTTTGGTGTAGGAAATTTCGGATTGTCCCCCAGCCCCAAAACATATCCATGCTAATCTAGTAACTACCATATTATTTTAGTAATCGCATTCAGTTCGGCTTGGATTTAGTAAACAATTAGGTAGCTTGGTTTCTAGGAAACTAGGTGTATGGAAACCAGTATTGTTTATCCGTAGTGCGTTACACTTGTTGGTGTCAGTCGGAAATTTTAGATGGTCCTCCACCCCAAAAACATATCCATGTTTAAAAAAACAGCAACTAGAAATAGGTCCTAAAAATATTGTGAGAGATCGGAAGACCAAGGAGCCAACAATTCAACCAGGTGACTGGGTGTGGGTGCATACGCCAACAAGGAAAAGAGGGCTCTGCACCAAGTTGCTCCCACAATGGACCGGGCCGTGGGTGGTGAAGGAGAAGAAGAGCGATGTTCTCTACAGAGTACGAATGGGAAGAACTACACGGTTGCTCCACGTTAATCGCCTGGCAAGAGCAGTTGTCAGACAGGAGGCCAGATCTCACGGAAGAGGGAGTAGTGTGGGAGTAACCCCACTGCTACCACATGATTAGGAGTTGTTGTTATGTTGTGGGGATCGGAAAATGTTGTTGTTATGTCGAGTTCGAACTTGTGAAATACACTGTTCCGTCTCTTCTAAAAGAAATCTTATTACATTTGGGGGCCCGTCCGGGACAGTGGCCTGAAGCAGTCGCTATACCAAATCAAGAAGCTCAGACAGTTGCAGAGGCACTCGTGGAGCAGGTTTTTAGCAGAGTAGGCATCCCACGCAAACTCCACACCGACCAAGGGAGACATTTCGAGGCAAAACTCGTGGAAGAGGCTATGCAACTGCTTGGTGGAAGTCGTACTCGTAGTACGCCGTTGCATCCGCAGTCGGGTGGGTTAGTGGAGAGACTTAATAGGACACTTGCAAAACACATGGCTATGTTTGTGAACAAGTACCATACCGATTGGGATGAAAAACTGCCTCTCTTCTTACTTGCCTACAGGTCCCCACCACATCGCACCACTGGGTTCTCACCCGTGCAGCTAGTCTTTGGTAGAGACCTGTGCCTGCCTGAGACGTTATGGCGGCCAACGGTTAGGAAAGAAATGATGACGACGCCATATGCTATTCAGTTGCAGGCCTACCTCGAACAGATAAGGGACTTTGCCCGGGAGGAGATTGGAATGGAAATGAGAGCCCAGAAGGAGATGTTTGATCGGAAGACCAAGGAGCCAACAATTCAACCAGGTGACTGGGTGTGGGTGCATACGCCAACAAGGAAAAGAGGGCTCTGCACCAAGTTGCTCCCACAATGGACCGGGCCGTGGGTGGTGAAGGAGAAGAAGAGCGATGTTCTCTACAGAGTACGAATGGGAAGAACTACACGGTTGCTCCACGTTAATCGCCTGGCAAGAGCAGTTGTCAGACAGGAGGCCAGATCTCACGGAAGAGGGAGTAGTGTGGGAGTAACCCCACTGCTACCACATGATTAGGAGTTGTTGTTATGTTGTGGGGATCGGAAAATGTTGTTGTTATGTCGAGTTCGAACTTGTGAAATACACTGTTCCGTCTCTTCTAAAAGAAATCTTATTACAATATGATCTAAAACCTTCAAATGTGATATTAAATATGATCGAAAAACCCCGAAATGTCTAGTGTAAGTTCTGAAATAAACCTGAAATATCTAGGGTAAGCCAGGAAAAAAATTGAAATGGCTAGTGTAAGCCCCGAAAAACCCCTGGAAAATTTTGCTTACACGATACTTTTGAAATTTAATGGGCAATCAGCAAAACATCTTCGTAAGTGTTCACAGATAAAAATAAAATCGGGAAAAATTCAATAAATTGAAAATATGATTATGTTTACATTTCTTCCTCAACAAAATTTATAAGTTAAAATATAAAGGAATGAATATAATAAAGAAAAAAATACATTAATCGAGTTTTTCCAAATTGTCGACATGGAGTCGTTTCCTTTCATCAGTAAGGACTGGTTTGAGGGTTGAAAAACTCCTGTCAACATCGCATGACACCACTTGAATGAAGAAATTTCTTCTGGCTTCCTCTTCGAGCACTTTCGAGATTTGAAGGGCCGTATCCCAGACAGGACTGTGGCCCAAAACTGCTTCAAGCTTGGCCCTGAGCTACGATCCCGTGGTATTTGTCCAGGCCTTTGTAGTCTCCCTGGGCCCAATTTTCTCCATCGCTTGGACCCACTCCGTTCTTTCAGTCTCTAGGGGTTGCGATCTGCGAAGGAAGGAAGTAGAAATGTGAATAAATCTAACCCAGTCGAGTCAATCTCTTGATCCGAAAAAGCCTGCTTCGCCTTCACTATGGCTGCGCCCTCGGAATCATTGAATCTGTTTACGACCTGCTTTGTTGGTCTTAAGAAATACCTGAAATTATGGAATTATTGTTAAATGATGACGTGCTTATATTAATATGTCTCTGATCAAATAAATATCTATATGTCGGTACAACTTCTCAATGAAAATTTGGTGATTGGATGTTCGAGGTAGGTGTAGTAAGGTGAGGTTTGAGAAGGAGATGTTGGGTGCTGGGTGAGCTAATATCGAGAAAGGTTTGGATATTAGAGGAAGTGCTCACAAAGGTTTATCACCAGGTTGGATATTATATAAGGTTGGATATATGTAAGGTTGAGGAGAAGGGTGAGTTGAAAGAGGTGTGAGGTAAGGTGAGAGAGAGAGAAAAGGCTCTGGTTCGAGAGAGATAGGTAGAATGGCGAGCTGGGCAATCCGAGCACCTTATAAAGGCGCCTCTACCTCCCCCCGGTCCTTCGACAGCCGTTGAAAGCCGATACCTGGCTCTTCCCCTTGCATTACGCAGCCCTTCTCAACGTCTTTACTGGTAACAATCTTATATGTACAAATTTGGAGAGGTATATTTTAAGGGTACCATGGCAGAAGTCACCGCAGATTGTGCCAATAAAACTAAAGGTAGGAGAAGAAGAAAAAGGACGCTGAAGGCGGAGAAAATACATTGGGTGCTGAAGGCAGAAGGTTTAGAACTAGGTGTACAGAGGCAAAAAATATATACAGGCAAAAAATATATACCGGTGAAAAGGTATATACATGTGGAGCGAAGCATAGTCAGAGGTAGGTCTTCATTGAGTGTCCCAACAGGGCAGGCGGACGTTCCTGGATGGGTAGGGGTTGGACCTACTCAGTCACGAATGTGCCTGAGGCCCTGCTGTGATGGAGCCGGGTGGGACAACAAATTGGGTCCACCAGGGGAACGTCGCTAGTGTCAGTTGCTTGTATTTCCCAGGCCTTCTTTTCCTGTTGGAGTCTTCGGGGGACATCCCCGGTGGCAGCGCAGTCGTGGAGGGAGGCGCAGTCGTGGCGAGCGGAGGCATGGCCGGGTCGGCGAGGATGTAAGGGACGTGTGTCCCAATGGCCTTTGCGCTGTAATAATCGTGAATATGGCCCACCGGGACACTTGCCACTGCCGGGGCCGGGGAGGTGACCCAGTGATCCTCGGGAGGGGGGGGGGGGGGGTCCATGGAGGGGGTGAAGGCGGCCCGGGAGATGGCTGGCGAGAGAGGTCCATCACGAATGGAGGCAAGTGGAAGACTGTGAAGGGCTGAGGGCACTGTTGATTGATGTGGTGGGGGTTCAGCGAGGACAAAGGCCAGCTTGCAGCAGGCGAGTGGGGCAGTATATGACTTCCTGTCAACCAACAGAGTAGCGGTCGTATTAGAGGTGCAGATGACATGAAAGGGACTGGAGTACATCTGGGGTTCAGGTACATCTGCGTAGCGGAGTGGAATCGTTTGGTCCAAGAGCTGTTGGAAACAGGAGTCGGTTGCGTTTGATGTCTGTTGATTAATTGACGGGGCCTTAAGAAATATGCCAGTGGGCAGTCATAACTGGGCTTGACAAGTTCTTTTGGCAGGGCTAATGCCAGTGGTGGGTCAGGCGGATGTGCGGAGGCTCCAAAGAACATCAGGAAGGGCTTTGGTCCAAGATGCCATATTGCTCGAGGTGGAAAGGGCTTGTTTAAGAACCGAATGCCACCTCTCGACCTTACCATTGGATTGGGGATGATAAGCCGATGTTGGCTGTTTCGTGATACTAAGCGATTGGAGGAGATCTAGAAACTGTGCTATCTCCTACTGCCTGCCCTGATCGACCGTGACAACCCGCGGGCAACCGTACCGAGCCACCTAGTTGTTGAGGAAGGCTTTGGTCATGGTACCGTGGTGATGTGGGTGAGTGGGAGGCACTCAACCCAGTTGGTTGCACGGACAGTCATGGTCAGGCAGTAGCGCTTCCCCTCGGACGGGGGAAGCGGGCCGACAATATTTGAGGCGGAATTTGGGGATGAGCCGAGACCTTGAAACGCTGGCACTTCTGGCACCCTAGAACCACATTGCGTATGTCAGTGTTCATGTGGGGCCAGAAGTACCGTGTTTTTATGAGGTCTCGTTTGGCTCGAATCCCGGGATGATGAAAGGCGTAGTAGTGTGAAAACAACAGCTGTCTGGTGGCACTTAAGGACAGGGTCGGGGGGGGGGGGGTCCTGAGGACGTGTCGTACAAGAGACCATGTGGCTGCAGTTGGTGGTTTTCTGTGGTTTGGCGAAGGCGAGGTCGTTTTCGGGGTCCTGACGCGTTTCGAGGTGTTGGGGAGAGGGGAAAGGCAGCAGTTCGTCCACCGGTGTGGGGGATGGTCGGCAGAGTGTGTCGGCGGCACAGTTGTCCGCCCCTGGTGTATATTGGACCTTCATCAAATTGGGTGATGAACTCCAACTGCCGGAGGCGGCGCGGGGAGGCTGATTTACAAGTTTGGAGGAGGGTGTGGGTGAGGGTTTAGTGATCAGTTATGAAAGAGAACTGCCGGCTCTCTAAAAACGAAACGGTGGCGGCGTGGGAAGCGACGGTGGCTGTAGGGAAGGTCGATGGGGGGAGAGGCTCCTTGGCAGGTCGAGGAGTTTTCAGGGCAGAGGCGCTTGTTTTCCATGGAAGGGTGGTGGGGGCGGGAAGGGGAGTGTTTGAGAACCGCTGAGGCGAAAATTGGACCGTTGAAGCGACGACGGTGACTGGGGAAGATGTCGGAGATGGTGGTTCCACTGTTGATGCAGGGAGGGGTGGCACCCGCCGGGATTACCTGCGGGCGTTGTCGTTTCCCCGGGAGGTGGGGGCAGAGAAGTCACATGGGGGCCTGCATTTGAGGGCCTGGGCTCCAAAGGTGACGCGGTACCAGCAGCGGGTGGGGGCATCAGCCGGCCACTGGGGTTTGGGGGGGGGGGGGGGAGTCGGTCGGTGCGGTGGCAGGGCAGTGTAGTACCGTTGTCGGGCGGCTGGGTCCTGCTGTCAATGGAGCGGCTGTGGTGGTGCCTGGTAGATGTAGATCGAGAGAAGACATGGCGACTGGCGTGACGTCGGATTTCGTGGATGGGGGAGGAGGTGCCGATGTCGTGCATTGTGTCGGCGAGGCGGAGGAGAGCTTCGTCGTCCATGTGGAGGTGGACGGCGAGGGAGAGTTGAATGTGGGGCGGAAGGGCGCGTAGCCAGAAGGTCTGGGTGATGTCAGAGGTGAGGAGGTCTTGAAGTTGGTGTCGGAGCCGTCGGAAGAGGTGGCTGGGTTTAAGGTCGCCAAGCTGTTGTGGTTGGGTTGCGATTACATAGGTGTATTATTCACAGAATAATAAACCAAATGCAATGTCCGTCCGCCGTCCACCGTACGCCGTACGCCATATCACGTGTACCGGCTCCATTTTTGGTGTAAAAAAGTCCTTCTTTCGCACACATTCTCCATTTGGGCCCTAGTTGTGTCCCAAAACTTTTCAGCCCGATAGGAATATACCCAGGGATGTTATGAGTGAAAATGTGTGTAAAAATAGGTACTTTTTGTGTATTAGTAACATGTTAGTAAAATGAGCTTTTGAGGTATCGTTTTCCATGTTTTTGGGGACGAGAAGACCGAATATGAAGTCGATTTTGACCAAAGAGTGGAAAATCGAGGTTCTACCAAATGTTCAGCTCCCAAAATTGATTTTTTTATGAGTCAAAAACCTGGGAAATCGTCTGAAATCACCAATTATTTGTATAATAACACTGGAAGTAGTATCAACACGTGGATCAAGACGACTAAATGGCACTATCAATGATCAAAGATAGTTATTAAAATAGTTAATGGGTTTATCATTCTATTGGACACACCTACAGAAATGATGGCTGTTCATTTATTGTTTCATTCAAGTGAAATAATTGGAATAGCTATTTCTGATGGTTTCCATTAATTTTGGCCCGTAAAACACAAATTAGGTACGATTTTTTTTTAAATAACTATCTTTGATCATTGGTAGTGCCATTTAATCGTCTTGATCCACGTGTTGACACTTTTTCCAGGGTTATTATTCAAACTGATGGTGATTTCAGACGATTTCCCAGGTTTTTTACTCATAAAAAATCAATTTTGGTAGCTGAACATTTGGTAGAACTCAATTTTCCACTCTTTGGTCAAATTCGACTTCATATTCGGTCTTCTCGTCCCCAAAAACATGGAAAACGATATCTCAGAAGCTCATGTTACTGACATGTTGCTAAAAATCAAAAAGTACTTATTTTTATACACATTTTCACTCATAACACCCCTGGGTATATTCCGATCGGGCTGAAAAGTTTCGGGACACAACTAGGGCCCAAATGGAGCATTTGTGCGAAAGAACGACGTTTTTAGACCGAAAATGAAGCCTGTACACGTGATTCGGCGTACGGCGGACGGACATTGCATTTTTGGAATCTACGCACCTTGAAACGGAAAAGAAAAAAATTTGAGGGGGTGTTATAAAAATTTTTTGCTGAGCGAATACGTACGAGTTGGTGTATTATTCACAGAATAATAAACCAAAAGGAGCGTACCTAATTCGATTTTAATGGGCCAAAAATGGTGAAAACCATCACAAATAGCTATTTCAATTATTTCACATGAAATTAATATTAAATGAGCAGCCAGCATTTCTGTTGGTATGTCCAGTAGGATAATAAACCCATGTGACAAGGACTTTGCAGCGTTTTTCCAATCAATTTCATACATTTTCTAATCAAATGAATACTTCTCAATGCAATCTGAATGAAAAAAATTATTAATTTGGTCGGAGAAAGTATTAATTTGACCGAAAAAAGCTATAAAGATCAATCGTATTTATTAGGACCTACCTGTATGTACAGCTTATATCGTAGATTGTCCCATATACCTAATAATCCTGATAACTTTCGTTAGCGCATGCGTGAACATGAAACTTGACCATTTCCTTGTAACGCTTCTATTTACGCGAAAAATAATCGTAGAGAGCTGAAATTTTGAGGGTGCACGCGGGTTAGATCGCAGATGATCCTACACCAGAATCATAGAAATCGTACCGTAACTTTTGTCTGCGCATGCGCAAACGTGAAATACTTTAAACGCCCATAACTACCTCAAATATCGTTAAAATGAGTTCAAACTTGGAGGGTCGATCAGGAACAATACGTTCCAGCGAATTGCGTTCTAGTGAATTTCTCCGGAATCTACTGTAACTTTCGTCTGCGCATGGGCGAATAAAAAATGTTGACCATTTCCTTGTGACGCTTCTAACTACGCGAAAAATAGTCCTACAGAGCTGAACCTACCCACTAATTTTTGTTAGTCCCAGTGACTGTCCAGTGAATGAACCTACACAATTATTATATACGTTCATGTGATTCAAGTGAGGAAGCTGTACTGCCTACACGAATTGGCAGACGTTTTTGTTCATTATATAGCCTGACCGCTCGCTTCGCTCGCTATCCGAGATTCGCTGTACGCAGTATCGTGGAACCAACAAACGACGGAAAAATCCCATAGCCTACCGGGTATTTGTGCCCAATTTTATCAAAAACCGTCAAGCCATTCAGGAGTTGACCATGGTCGACCATATTTCCGCTATGGTCAGGGAATTAAAAATGCGCCTACGTTCAACTTGGGAGGCTACCGGATATTGGTGCCAAATTTGGTCGATATCCGTTGAGCAATTCGGGATTCGACCATGGAGGGGCCCATGGATGCGCTATGGTCGACCGCAGGGGTAGTCCGAAGGGTCGATCGTAGATAGAATTTCACGTAGATTACGAATACGCGATAAAAAATAGGGGTTACCATTTCAATTAACGAAGTTGACCATGGTCGACCATAGTTCCGCTATGGTCAGGGAATTAAAAATGCGACGTTGCACAACTTGGGAGCCTACTGGATATTCGTGCCAAATTTGGTCGATATCCGTCAAGCCATTCTGGAGTTGACCATTGTCGACCATAGTTCCGCTATGGTCAGGGAATTAAAAATGCGACGTTGCACAACTTGGGAGCCTACTGGATATTCGTGCCAAATTTGGTCGATATCCGTTGAGCAATTCGGGATTCGACCATGGAGGGGCCCATGGATGCGCTATGGTCGACCGCGGGGGTAGTCCGAAGGGTCGATCGTAGATAGAATTTCACGTAGATTACGAATACGCGATAAAAAATAGGGGTTACCATTTCAATTAACGAAGTTGACCATGGTTGACCATAGTTCCGCTATGGTGAGGGAATTAAAAATGCGACGTTGCACAACTTGGGAGCCTACTGGATATTCGTGCCAAATTTGGTCGATATCCTTCAAGCCATTCAGGAGTTGACCATGGTCGACCATAGTTCCGCTATGGTCAGGGAATTAAAAATGCGACGTTGCACAACTTGGGAGCCTACTGGATATTCGTGCCAAATTTGGTCGATATCCGTTGAGCAATTCGGGATTCGACCATGGAGGGGCCCATGGATGCGCTATGGTCGACCGCGGGGGTAGTCCGAAGGGTCGATCGTAGATAGAATTTCACGTAGATTACGAATACGCGATAAAAAATAGGGGTTACCATTTCAATTAACGAAGTTGACCATGGTCGACCATAGTTCCGCTATGGTGAGGGAATTAAAAATGCGACGTTGCACAACTTGGGAGCCTACTGGATATTCGTGCCAAATTTGGTCGATATCCGTCAAGCCATTCAGGAGTTGACCATGGTCGACCATAGTTCCGCTATGGTCAGGGAATTAAAAATGCGACGTTGCACAACTTGGGAGCCTACTGGATATTCGTGCCAAATTTGGTCGATATCCGTTGAGCAATTCGGGATTCGACCATGGAGGGGCCCATGGATGCGCTATGGTCGACCGCGGGGGTAGTCCGAAGGGTCGATCGTAGATAGAATTTCACGTAGATTAGGAATACGCGATAAAAATAGGGGTTACCATTTCAATTAACGAAGTTGACCATGGTCGACCATAGTTCCGCTATGGTGAGGGAATTAAAAATGCGACGTTGCACAACTTGGGAGCCTACTGGATATTCGTGCCAAATTTGGTCGATATCCGTCAAGCCATTCTGGAGTTGACCATTGTCGACCATAGTTCCGCTATGGTCAGGGAATTAAAAATGCGACGTTGCACAACTTGGGAGCCTACTGGATATTCGTGCCAAATTTGGTCGATATCCGTTGAGCAATTCGGGATTCGACCATGGAGGGGCCCATGGATGCGCTATGGTCGACCGCGGGGGTAGTCCGAAGGGTCGATCGTAGATAGAATTTCACGTAGATTACGAATACGCGATAAAAAATAGGGGTTACCATTTCAATTAACGAAGTTGACCATGGTTGACCATAGTTCCGCTATGGTGAGGGAATTAAAAATGCGACGTTGCACAACTTGGGAGCCTACTGGATATTCGTGCCAAATTTGGTCGATATCCTTCAAGCCATTCAGGAGTTGACCATGGTCGACCATAGTTCCGCTATGGTCAGGGAATTAAAAATGCGACGTTGCACAACTTGGGAGCCTACTGGATATTCGTGCCAAATTTGGTCGATATCCGTTGAGCAATTCGGGATTCGACCATGGAGGGGCCCATGGATGCGCTATGGTCGACCGCGGGGGTAGTCCGAAGGGTCGATCGTAGATAGAATTTCACGTAGATTACGAATACGCGATAAAAAATAGGGGTTACCATTTCAATTAACGAAGTTGACCATGGTCGACCATAGTTCCGCTATGGTGAGGGAATTAAAAATGCGACGTTGCACAACTTGGGAGCCTACTGGATATTCGTGCCAAATTTGGTCGATATCCGTCAAGCCATTCAGGAGTTGACCATGGTCGACCATAGTTCCGCTATGGTCAGGGAATTAAAAATGCGACGTTGCACAACTTGGGAGCCTACTGGATATTCGTGCCAAATTTGGTCGATATCCGTTGAGCAATTCGGGATTCGACCATGGAGGGGCCCATGGATGCGCTATGGTCGACCGCGGGGGTAGTCCGAAGGGTCGATCGTAGATAGAATTTCACGTAGATTAGGAATACGCGATAAAAATAGGGGTTACCATTTCAATTAACGAAGTTGACCATGGTCGACCATAGTTCCGCTATGGTGAGGGAATTAAAAATGCGACGTTGCACAACTTGGGAGCCTACTGGATATTCGTGCCAAATTTGGTCGATATCCTTCAAGCCATTCAGGAGTTGACCATGGTCGACCATAGTTCCAATATGGTCAGGGAATTAAAAATGCGACGTTGCACAACTTGGGAGCCTACTGGATATTCGTGCCAAATTTGGTCGATATCCGTTGAGCAATTCGGGATTCGACCATGGAGGGGCCCATGGATGCGCTATGGTCGACTGCGGGGGTAGTCCGAAGGGTCGATCGTAGATAGAATTTCACGTAGATTACGAATACGCGATAAAAAATAGGGGTTACCATTTCAATTAACGAAGTTGACCATGGTCGACCATAGTTCCGCTATGGTCAGGGAATTAAAAATGCGACGTTGCACAACTTGGGAGCCTACTGGATATTCGTGCCAAATTTGGTCGATATCCGTCAAGCCATTCAGGAGTTGACCATGGTCGACCATAGTTCCGCTATGGTGAGGGAATTAAAAATGCGACGTTGCACAACTTGGGAGCCCACTGGATATCCGTGCCAAATTTGGTCGATATCCGTCGAGCCGTTAGGCCGTGGGAAGACAGACAGACACACAGACAGACACACAGAGATTCGTTTTTATAATATATAGAGATAGAGATAGAGATATGGAGTTTTCTTCTATGTCGATTTTTTACGACAATTCGAACCGTTTCTATGTTCTTTTTTCTAATGTTTGTCTAGCGATTATTCCGAAACTACTGGACCGATTTCGGTGATATTTTTTCAAATGAAAAAGGGACATCCCACGGTGATCCTATTCCAGTTTTGTAAGGATTTGCCCAGTATGTGGCCAGAATGAGATCAGTGACGTCGCAAATTGTTTGAATGTTAGGTCAGCTGCTGGTCTGGATGGGATCACCACACTCCTCATCAAAAATAATTTATCCTCTTTTCTGAGTCCTCTTTGCGCAATTTATCATCTGAGTGCCTCGAATTGGATCAGGCGTTCAAGGATGCAAAAATTGCTGCACTTTTCAAATCAGATGAGGCTTCCGAGCCTGTGAATTATAGGCTTACATCTTTAATTAGCGTTTTTGCCAAAATATTTGAGAAAATAACGAAAAAACTATTAATCGAGTTTCTACACAATTCTGGATTTTTCACCATTAAACTATATGGTTTCTTGAAAAGCACTGGAGTCGATAAGACCTTCATTGACTTCAAAAACATCTTATAGAGCAATGGACGGAGGAAGAAAAATTATTACTTCATATTTAGACGTATCTAAAGCATTCGACTGTGTAAATAAAAATAATTTATTAGAGAAAAAGTACAAGATAGGGACCAGACATTTACGTTGCATTTTCTGAAATTTAACATCTACCTATATATCTACCTATCTAGCAATATATATATTTAAATTTTTTAATTACACATTTAAAACTGGGTGTGCTGAGTAGGTTCCTGAATAATATAATTCATAACCGCTCTCGAAGGTACACCAGGTGGGTACCCGCTGTGGGTGCAATAATACATGGGCATGTGTGATATTCTCTGATAATTGGTCAGCACTGGGCTTCTAATTATGCTGTCCGAGTTCTACTGCTTTGACAGATATTGCACGATTTGACGAGAGAATATAGCCTGCAAATGACTTTGGATGCCCCAGTAATGATGGTATCAGTGCTTGATAGCATTAGGTGTATTACTGGGCTAGTGCCACGTCAGTACCTACTGGTGTTGGCCCAGAAAAACGTAGGCATTAAACAAAAAAATTTATCTAAAAAAAAGAAAACCTACATTGAAAGAAATAACACTGAAAAGTATAAAATAATTCATAAACACCTTTTCGAAATTTTATTTTTTTATAAGGTGATGTTGATCGCACTGGAAAGCAAAAAAAAAAATACATTAGAAGAAAAGCTGTAATGCATACTTAAAAGTGAAATTTCAGACATACAGCAAGGCTTGTGGAGCGAATTTTCCAAGAAATAGTTTGGAAGTTGAGAATTTAAATTAATGGTCATCTGCACTTGCTGAAACCAGAGTAGCACGTCGTGCAGAAAAATTACGTCAAAAAATAATTTTTGGGTGTTCTGAGCCAAAAAATTATGATTTTGATCACTCGATGCAGTCTGAACGTGTTGAAACTACTCGTAATCGATTCAGCGACCGAAAAAATATGGTAAACGAGACCTCACATGCCTATACATAAAAAATATGCCTTTTTCGTATAACAATTTTGTAAATTTGGTCGCTGGTTGCGCCCAATCGGACGGGAACCAGCTGCAATCGATTCAGCGCCCCAGAAAACATGGTTGGCAACACCTCGCATGTCTATGCTACTGAAATATTTTTTGTTTAGCTTTTTTGGACCAAAAACTTGTATATTTGGACCGCTTCACTCAGTGCGATTGTGCTGGGTAACGGACTCATCATTGTTGTTGCGGAGACGGATTTTTCTGCGCAAGAACGAATTTTTTACCGTGGAAATTCACTTATCGTGCGGAATGACACAATAAAACAAACACACACACGCGCGCACAAGAAAAAGTGAAAACCTATCATTTAGATCTCCGATGCATGAAACGGGTTTTGGAGGGGTTTCCGATTCACATGAAGCATCTCTGACATTTTGGAGCGAGCCAAGAGCCAAATGTATATGCCTATATCCGCTAAAAGTAAAAACTAAGTTGTAGATATACTGGACAAACGTAATTTATTCAAAGCCGATACAACAAAATTCTTGAAGTCGGTGCCAAATTTCACCTAAAAACCCCACACACAGCCTTCATCCTTTGGTTTTTCCGTTTGCGTACATTTTAGTTGAAATTTCGCTCCGACTTCAACAATTTTGTTGTATCAGCTCTGAATAAATTACGTTCGTTCAGTATAAAAATTATTTTTTACTTTTCAGTTTTATACACCTTTTTTGAAGCAATTCTCTGAGAAGTGACGAAGATGAGCTGAGTAGTGAAGATCAAGAGCTATAAGAGGAAGGACACATAATAGATAATAAATAAATTAAATAAATAGATAACCTAACAGTGTTTATATGTTTGTTTATTACCTACCGGTAAAGTAATTTAGATTTTATTTAAAAATGGAGAAGATTTCTTGGTTTTTTGAAAATATTTAGGTAGGTACCTAGTAAATTTGTCTTAATCCTCACTGTTTACACCACCTATTCGTAAATATCGGGTTTATTGGGTTTGTTTACAATAAATATTGGGTTTATTTACAATAATTACCGTCTCATCGTCCTGATCCTGGACTTCAAGGACTGAAGTGTCTTCGTTCATGCTCATCTTGCTACGACCCCTCATAAACTGCTTTCAGGAGAAAATCAGCTCATTTTTCGCTTACATTTCATAGAATTCAAGATTCTAAGGCACAACTCACGTCGATCGATGATTTCTAATAAATTTTTCGTTACATTTCATACAAACTTTCTAATTTCATTTATTATATTATTTTTCTTATTAATGAACCAGTCATAGTATTTGAACATAAAAGGCAAATAATTAGAATATTCAAATTCGTCAGATATTCTGCATTTACCGGACTTTCACGTAACTATTTAATTGTCCACCCTAATATCCGACAGTGCGTATTAGTCAGTACTGGTGATTAATTGATGCAGCATTTATTTGTCTACAACTTTCACTTTCTACAAAACCATTTTTGAATGATCTGTGACGTCTCTTGAAGATGAACACATACCTACATTAAGCTTGTACTTCAGCTACTTCAAGCATGGTTTATCTATGTAGTAGATATAATTATGGGGTATATTCGGATCAGGGGCGCCATTTCACCAAACTGTTGGGGGGGGGGGGGGGGGGGGGCAAACACCAGGGGGTATGGGGGGTATGATATATCTACTAAGGAAAGGGGGTCCAGGGTCCCGCAAATTTGTTTAAATTAATATTACATTTAGATGTAGGCTAATTTTATGCTTCCTTTTACATATTTAAAGTTTCAATAAAAGAATAAATACAAACAAAATCAAAGTACCCTTTTTCAAAATATTCCTTTTTAAAAGAATAACTTTTTAAAAGAATGCTATGATATTCTAGATAACCCCAGTAGTCATTTTCATTATTTATCAATTCCTTGGGGGGGGCCTAGGCCCCCCCCTGCCCCCCTGCCACCACCTGCCCCCCCTGCCCCCCTTAAATGGCGCCCCTGATTCGGATCCTACGCCAAATTTCGTATAAGTATACCTCGCCAAATAATTATTCGCGCTACAATCGCATTTCGGACCACAGTGCCTCGAGGGGGAATTGCCCTGGTTCTGGAGGGGACGTGTGTAATACATCCAAGGGTTCTCATATTCTTACACTAATAAGGACCTACCATGATTACTTTCAGCTTGGGTTAGATCGTTGAAACGCAATCTTTTGAATCTCTTCATGTTCATGCACTCTCTTTTGCTGTATGCTTGACGTGAAAGTAATTTGAATAAGTATACCTTTAGTCGAACCTGGATATATGCAATCTTAAGGGACAAGTCATCTTTCGCGTTCTATATCCCGGTTTTGCATTAACCCTGGTTGTCAAACATCCAGGTTTTCCATAACCTTGATTGTATGCATCCACAGAGGTTTTTGAATAAGACTTTGAGATTAGTGAGAATTAAACAAAAATCTGGCTGAAACCTGAATAAAGTGTTTATTTTCAAGAACGAAAACAGGAGATGGAGATGCAAAGATTGACTTGAGAATATTTCCTCAGTGCACTATGAATTCAGAACGAGACAATAGAATAGAAAAGTGTGGTCTGATCCAGGCGACCAGTAAACAAGATCCAGGCGTAGAAAGCCAGCCTCCTTGCATACATCCAGGTGAAGGGTCGACTGCAGACATACAAAACATGAAGTTACTGAATGGTGCTGCTAAGAGGATATTCTGATGTGCGTTTGAAAGATTTGCCGATGTCTGTAAAATCCACCATGTATCCTTAGTCTAGTTTTGTGTCAAACAAATACGCGTACATGAGAGGATGTCCAAGTTTTTCTGTGCCCAAGGGATTTTTGGAATGGAGATGACAACCGATACATGGAGATGACATTTTGGTTTATTATTCTGTGAATTACACACCTATGTATTCGCTCAGCAAAAATGTTTTATAACACCCCCTCAGAATTTTCCTTTCACGTTTCAAGGTGCGCAGATTCCAGAAATGCAGTCCGTCCACCCTCCGCCGTATCATGCATATCTACTTTATTTTCGGTCTAAAAAATTAGTTCTTTCGCACACGGGCTCCATTTAAGCCCTAGTTATGTCCCGAAACTTTGCAGCACGATCGGAATATACCCAAGGGTGTTATGGGCGAAAAATGGGTGTAAAATAGGGTTTTTTTGGTGTTTTAGTATAACAAGAGTTTGTGAGGGATCGTTCGCCATGTTTTTTAGGACGAAGAGACCGAATATGAAGTCGGTTTTGACCAGAAAGTGGAAAATTGAGGTTCTAACGAAGTTTCAACCCTAAATTTAAGTTAAATTTTCGCCTAAGGTCGTCGTTCTTCTGCACACAGTTTGGGTCCTAGTTGTGCTCCTAAGCTCGGTAGCCCGATCGGAACACACCCAGGGGTATTATGGGGGCAAAACTGGGGGTTTTTGAGGTTTTTTGTGTGGTTTTAGTGAATATGAGCTTGTGAGGTGTGTTTTCCATGTTTTTTAGGGCGAGAAGACCGAATATGAAGTTGATTTGGACCAAGAGTGAATAATTGAGGTTATAACGAAGGTTCAGCTCCCAAAATTCATTTTTTGTGAGTCAAAAAACCTGGGAAATTTTCTGAAATCACCATAAACTTGTATAATAACACAGGAAGTTTTATCAACAGGTGAATCAAGACAGTTAAATGGCACTATCAGTGATCAAAGATATAAAAATAGGAGCCTAATTCGTGTTGGGGCCAAAATTGGTGGAAACCATAAAAAAGCCATTTCAAGCACACGAAAGAAACAATAAATAAACAGCCAACATTTCTGTATAGGTAGGTATGTCCAGTAGAATAATAAACCCATGTGACAAGGACTTTGCAGCGTTTATGCCCCTCAGTTGATGCAGAAATAAGGTGGACGAGTTTGGAGGAATGAGAAAGTACCTCTGCCTTTCGAGTGCATAATGTAGGACCGTGAACTGATCATGTTATAGAGGAAGATGAACGACGCTTTGTTGAACGTTTGAATAATATTTTCTATAGGATGGAAAAGAGTGTGTAATTAAAAAATACTCTCTGCTGACTAGGGCACAATATTTGATGGTTACAGGCAATGGAGGTAAGATTGGGACGGTACTTTGAGAGTGGAGGGAGCTACAAGAAGATTTAATAAATATACAAGTTCCACCAAGGGCGCCTCTTGAAGAGTTTCAATAGAAATTTACATAGAGGGAATATTGAATCAGGTGAGAGACTGAGACAGGAGACGGAAAGCAACAAAGAGGGGTGACGAGCAGTGATGGTGGAGTAGGAGGGGAGGTGTGTGGAGGAAGAACCAGAAGGTGGGGGAAATAGGCCACGCCTGTCGACGAATCAGAAAACGCCCTCCAGCCTCTGCGCTTTCCTTCAACCTCATCCCCTCCGTTGCTTTCGTCTTGGCCATTCAATTTTCTGCCTTACTTGATGAGCAACCCCCGTATTCCGCGCCTAGCATGTGATCTGTAACAAAACATAATATTTGATAGCTGTTAGTGTGGTTGCAGTCGGTTATCACCTGCAGCCGTTCATCAGTACGTCTTTCGTCACCTCCCGCGTCTGGTTGTGACTGTTTTCCGCTCCTGTGGGACTACGGCTTCAAAATTCTCTCATCACTCCCAGCTGCCGTAATGCTCAACAACCTGAGCATCATGGGCACCAATCCAGTGGGTAAGTGGAGTGCCTATTCTTTAATAGAGAAAATAACAAGCGAAGGATTATGTAGGTGGTAATTGCTTGAACGTATCGCCAACGTTATAGGGTTACAGTATGCAATGAATTGCCCGTATTCACAGGCTTAGGCTCAAAGTTCATTGCAGGCTGAAACAATCAGGGACGTGTATCTAGTTGGGCTAGTAGTATGATCAGTCCGAAGCAACCACTCTTTCGTCGATGATTCAACTATCAACCAAAAACACGTTGTCAGAAATGATATTATGACAGTTCAAACTCTGACAGCAATTCCAAAGAACCGGCTTATGCAGCAGCAGTGATTGGGTACAAAACTATTCATTCCCTTTCAAAAAGAATAAAGCTTCTATTGAATGTAGTTTATCAAAGTCAAAGAATCCAGGTTAGAATTTAAAGAGTATCGAAAACGTCTTAACTAAGAATTACATTTTCGTGGCCATTCATTTCAAGCGTGCATTGACATGCCATGCTGGAACGTATTTAGTATTTTAAGAGTACGATCCTATTGGAGCACTGATACACCATTATTTCCATATTTGCGCCGGCCTGATATCATCTCTAAATTGTGGCTTTTGAGATTCGTTTAAATGTAAATATCGAGATTGTAGATAGGATGGATATGTCTTCCTGTACTTATTAAACATGAGTACTGAATGCAGGATTGTTGTTTTGCTTATATACGCCATGAAGAATCATAACCATACAAAGAACCATCGTCTAGTGTTAGTCCATCCATTGCTAGTTAGTAAGGATCGGATTGTTAGTTAGAGGTAGTGTGTTGAGCTTGAGTGACAAGGTTCAAATGTGATAATATAGCGTTGTTGCTTATTGTAAAGACTATTATACCTATCTCCATAACGCTGTATGTATGTATTATCTGGTTTGGTTGTTGTTCGATAGGATTGAGTCCACAACCAGATACGTAATAGCGTCTGAAATAATTTAATTAAGTCCTGTACTTTGAAACCTCGACAGGAAATCTGGATCGCTGATGTTAATTCAGTATTGAAATCTAGCTTAACCTGTAATACATCGCGGGGCGCGCAGCCAAAAACATAACAGCTTCTCAAATAAGTTAGGTTCCTTGTCCCTTTGGTCGTATAAATAATTGGAAATCTTCTCTGAATAACGAGGGGGGGGGGGGGGGGTGCTGTTTTTGATCCATTCTTGCAGCATGACGTAATGAACGAATTTTTCCGAGCAACATAAGTACTTAGCAACTGTCACTAAGTTTTTGCCGCCAAAATTCTCCTCTATTCAAATAATAGTGATAGAAGGGTCACACGTTTTATGTGATAGGTATTACAGGTTGAAACTTTACACTAGAACAAAAGCACTATGTAGAACAAGGTGTTCAACTCAGTCACACTGATGTGTAGATATCAACTTCGTGATAAAGGGGAATTAAGAAATAAGGATTCCTACTGTGGTAGCTGTCTATGTCTTCGTGGTACGTGGTTGACCTTTTAGTTCAGTTTCAGTGGCCACTGCCAAATTATTCATATGCACATGAGCTATGAACGTCGAATAAATCGGCTTCGAAAAGAATTGAACTTGGAACGCATTGAAGAACTGCATTATGATGCACTCATCATAATGCAGTTCTTCATAATGATTATTGACGTTATGGCAAAAGTGTGACGCCTATAATGTAGCCACTGTATATAATTATAAAACAATTTGAAGATGTAAGGTTTAATTCAGTGTGTGCAGAAACGGGTGTGTATACACAACATGGAGGGAAACAATTGAGCCATCGCAACAATTTGTAATAGAAAACTCCCAAACACCCCTATTGTGTCAAAATGTTTTTGCCATAGTAGGTGCTGTTATAAGTTATAAATGTTGAATTCTCCTGAAATTGATAGTCATAATTTTACCATAACAAATTGCCATATCAAGCCGTTGTGAAGTTTTGTAGCATTTTGCATGTTGTTGGTGGGATTAATGTTTATCCCAGGGCCGGCCCTACATCAACAGGAACTGCATAAGTCAATTTTATTCGAACTAAATCAGTCGCGAAGAAATCGTGGAAACCCATTTCAAAGAAAAACGGAGTTATTGAAAAAATAGTCTATTTCCACTAATACACGAAAAACGCAAAAAACACTGTTATACCGGTTTCGCTGATCAAACCATCGTCAGTAACACACAATAACTTATTGTGTGTTACAGTGTTTTTTTGCGTTTTTCGTGTATTAGTGGAAATAGACTATTTTTTCAATAACTCCGTTTTCCTTTTTCAATTTTATTCATAAGCAATCATAGTTGAATCTCAACTAACGCAAGGAACAACAACTTAACGTTTTTTCTTCATTAAACTGATCTACCAATAATTAAAATTGAAGATATTCAAACCTTTCGAACGGTATGAACTGGTAGATTTCAGAATATCATACACATACTAGTTGAAAGATAAAGCAGGAAAGTCTTCTTTTCCTTTTATTTGGAATTTTATTAAAATATGGCCGTGAAATAACATATCTCATACTTCATTATAACTAAAATTTTAATTACATGAATTAATAACATTAAAAATCAAAATAAATGTAAATCTCATGAATAATATTAAGAAACTGATGAACTCACACTCATTATCAGGTATTCAACGTTACCACACTTAAGTCACAATCCGAACACTCGGGAGTTTCGTTAGTTCCAACTCGCAGGACACAGAGCCATTTCGTTTCATAGTCGGGACATCACTCAGCAGAAACTTCTTTCTTCTGTGATGGCATTCAACCAAGGTTTCCTGGGTGCAGTAGATTAGTGCGTTTTGTAAAACTATTGTGCAGTTCAGAAGAATTGTATCTCTCGACGGTGCAAGACGTTCCGAAAATGGAGTCATCCCGTTTTACGAAGTCTTAAATACTTATTTTGTTGGACATTCATTGTGGAAGTCCATGAGCCCAGATTACAGTTGCGTTGAAATGAGATGGCTTTAATTTTGAAATACCATAAACGGCATTGGACATGAAGACATGCTTACCGGAACTATCACATTGGAAAAGGTTGTAGCATCTTCTACGTAGGTATGTATAAGTATCATAGTGATCGGTCGCAGAAAAACAATACCGGTGGATAGCATACCTACCTTCCTCAAACCGACAGAAATCAGCTGGTGCACCAAATGTTTTAACTACAGCAGGACGTGTGACGGATAGGTGCATAGAAAAAGATTTGGGATAATTTTGGAGAGTGCTGCAGTGATGAAACGGTGTAAAGGAAAAAGTGAAAAACTTGTATTCATGGGAGTAGGAAAAATCAGAAATGGGAGTTTTGAAACAATAGCGACTTCTTCAGTATAAACAGTAGTTAAAATCCTAAATTCACTTAAGGACACCATAGGTACCATACCCGTTGGCGCTACAGCCCGTGAAGGTGAAGGGCCCTAGCCTCCCGACTCAAGAACATAAAACTCACGTCTCTGGTAAATAGGTGCAACTTTTCACTTTTTCCTTTACATCTTCATCACTCCAGCACTCTCCTAAATTATCCAACGTTAAAGCAGTCCTCAACCAAGTGCCTATTGCCCTTAAATTTTGGAGAGGTATAGGTGTCCTCGAGATCTTAAATAGGATTCATACTTAGTTTGCGCATGCGCGGAGCTTATTGGTTCGGTGAAGTGGAATTCACGAGGGTCAATCTAGGCCCTATCAGTATGACCCCTGAGAAGTTCATTCTAATTGGTAAATTGTTCGCTCGTGTACTTACCAACGCATTCCGGTCATAATCAAATTCATAGGGACTCAACGTGCATGATCCTTGGAAATTTAAGCAAAATCTGTCGAACACAGAGTTACAGTGTCAGGAACTTCTTGTTTCCGCGTATGTAGACGTAGGTTGCGGTCGGATTTTGATAAAATTCATATGGGACTATCTGTAAGCCAACCCGCATATAACTTCCAAATTTCGTTCGGGTTGTTGTTCAGATGAGAATGTTTACAAGGAATTGAGTACAGACAGAGACCGACAGGTAGATAGACGGACACGGAACCAAATTTGTCTCTAGATTCCTGAAATGCTATCAAATTCGAGTGACAAATTTGGTTTTGGAGTATAATTAAGTACCTACCTATACAGTTTTTCGACTCTCGTATGAATCCAAGGCTTCCCGGCTACCTTTGGCTGTAAAGGAAGCAACATTTTATATGTAGGATCTGCACCAAAGGATATGAAACTGGCATTTATCCCTTTTCAGTAAATTTTCGAATACAGCTTAAAAAAAGTAAAGTTGAGTCGCGATTCTTTGAGGTTCACCAGAGGGTATATCTCAATATTTAATGGGCGGAGTCTGTCCCAACTTGCTTTTTGTTATCCCCAGAAGTACCCCAGAGGTCGAAGTCATCAGCCCCTACCGGGAATCGAACCCGGCCTGTTGACAAGCCACTGTAAACAGCATGAGTAGTTGATGACACCACTAGGTACGCAACTGTAATGGGTCCAAAAATTTTGGTCACCTGATTTAAGATGATTTTCGAAATTCCGATGGCCGCAGTGAATTATAACCTCTTGAGTCGATTTATTTATTTTTTTTCTTTCATTATTACATTTATCATTAACTACTGAAGTCATATTTAATTAACCCCGAGCATTTGCAATGTGGACGTATCGTAGTTTGCTGAAGATAATATAGATGTTGAGGTATTGCGCGGACTTGATAAGTCAGAAGAAGTGCTGAACAAGTTGCAGGTTTCAAGTTATGAATGAGTCGTCATATTTATGTTCATGGTGTGCGAGCTAAATGTTAATATGTGGTAGGTAGGTTCCAATGTACCTTTGATAAGAATCCCTTGCGCCAGTCTTTATCGAAGACTTTCAAAACATCCTGAGTAAGCAATTAGTTGGTGATAATGCGTACATGATCAATGGTAGAATGTTGTTTCCTGAACCCAAATTGATTATCAAGGAATAGTTCGCTTTCTTCGTATACTGGATTCAATGTTTTAATGTAAGCTTCTCAAACAGCTTGAAGAAAACATATATTATTGGTTGAAGAAAGATTGGATGGCAGGACTAAATTTATGTGTCTGTTTATCTCGTTCAGCAATAATTTCTTCGCATTTTCACAGTCTCAGGACGTGCGTTAATCTGAACGATCAGGCGCAATATTTTCTGAAACTCTGCTTCCTTTAGGAGGTGTAATGCTGACGAGCCGTGGGCCGAAGGCTGCGCTTAGGAAATCAAGCTCAACATAATTAATTTTGTCTCCATTGTGAGCAGCCACGACACAAACATACACAAAATATTTGATATATATAATGGTATCAGTCGTCTTCAAGAATCATAAAATGGAAACGAAACATTAAGTTTAATATAGACAGTCAGAATTACGATTTTATTGATCCACAATGGCAAGACACATCATAAAACACATCGAACTGCTCTAAGACATTCGTAAATGTATTTTTGTATATTATTGGATGGTTTGAATACGCGATAATGGGAACTCGAGTGAAGGGTGCTAGAGTTTATCGATTACGTTCCTGGTAAGAAGCTGGCGCTCTTGTGTGAATATCTGGCGGGCTAGTATTAATGCATTATGATCCTCCCTACATTTTTAGCGAATTTTCGAAAAAAAGGAAGCTAGGTATTGTTCTCGGACCAAAATTTTTAAAACTCGAATTTCCGAAAGATTTTGATACCAAAATCCGTTTCAGACCATCCTGAATTCACTGCCGAAAGACATCAAAAATATTTATATATTTATATATTTATATATGTATGTGTCATTCCAGACGATAACTCTCGACAGAATTGAGATAAAAAGTTCAAATTTGCACGAAAAATCTGTCTTGGCAATCGACAGGCTATGTTCGTAGATGGGCAGAATCGGGTCACTCTAAGGGGGAGTTTTGGGGAGTTTTAGGGGGGAAAAATTACCCATAAATTCCCAAAATGAAACAGTCTGACAAGTTACACCTCATTTTAAAGGTTTTTGTACGCTGAACACGATGGTGAAATCAGAATTGCGATATCTCGTTCCGTTCTCAAACTGGAGCACTTTGAAGATGAAGGAACGTGGTTATTTCTTGAGAAAAAACAGTTTTACATAAAATCAGTTATTTCTTCGAAAATTCGCTCTTATAGCCATGCTGCATGACTGTTTACACCTGTGGTCATTTCTTCGATGTCGAATCGGGGTTCGTATTGCTGACTGTGTGTCTACTCCGGATTAGATCTAGAATCGCAATAAAATCCTTGCCTTCTAATTTAAGGGAACCATGATCGGTAGTAGGTACCTACCTACTTATTCAGTTGTGGGTTTGATGGTTAAAGACCATTTTTTTCTCGCTGCCCATTAGGCCTTGATAAAAACCACTGTACAATAATTGTTCCAATTTGCAATGTTACTGTAATTGTTAATGTTCTAATTTCTGAGAGTTCCCTCCATTTTCACTCGCAGAATCTGCTTCTTGGATTCTCCTTATCTAAAAACCCGAAGATGAGTTTTTATCCACACAAACACTACTTGTACTTGGTCAGAAAAGCATACTCCCAAATTTCGACACCCATTTCCGGTTATCAGAGATCCCTCATTTTGGAGAGCTCTCGCCAAAATCCTTCATTTTGGGAAAAATACCGTCTGCACACCCCTTCAAATGGAACGTGAAGAATACATCGAGAATGGTCCAGCCTGAATGGAATGGAACTTGGGTTACCTATATGAATTTCAAAAAGTCACGTGCTGCATGCATGTCCAAATGAGCGAATTTTTGAAGTGACGAATCCCGTCTGGAGGCGATACATATTCTGACCGATACATGTAAGTGGTAAGGACCATGTTTCCCTTCGTTCTGGAATTTCCAAACATCGGACGCAGGTGCTTTTTTAGATTTAGCCGTTGTGAAGTAATTCCATTTGAATCAAGTCTGAGCAAATGGAGCGCGCGCACTATTTATTTTATTATTTTAAATGAAGGCAGATACCATCCTGAGAATTTTGACACCAACCGCACTGTCGTGCGTTAAGTAGTTCTTTTTCTATGATTTTTCAAACATTCCAGAAGTTCTGACCTCACTGCACCCCTCTCCCCTGGCGGGACCTCCCTGCACACCGATGTGACGTCAGAACTTCTGGAAACTTCGAAAAATCATAGAAAAAAACTACTAACCGTAGAACAGTGTGGTTGGTGTCAAAATTCTCAGAATGGAATCTAGTCTCATTAAAAAATAATATAAACAGCTTTTGTGGCCTATGCGCATACCCCATTATTTGATTAGGGTCGTCTGCCGACGCTATCGTCTTGCCCAAACCGTCCGCCATTATTTCTCATATCATCAGAGGAGCATCGATAATTACCTACCTATACAAAGTGATATACCCATTTGTTTGTCGCGCGAAACGGTTGGCAGAATAGCCTTTCCTGATACTACATGGGACTTGCTTTTTAGTGATGTTATTTGATACTAAATCAGTATCACGAATCTGTCCAAACGCCTGATTATTTTTGCCTTTGGCGCCTATTTTATTCAAAGAATAAAAACGGAGTTATTGAAAGGTGGTCTATTTCCACTAATACACGAAAAATACACTGTTCCACCAGTTTCGGAGATCAAACCATTGTCATTAACAAAAATATTGACGATGGTTTGATCACCGAAACGATAAAAATAATCAGGCGTTTGGTCAGATTTGTGATAGGTACTATTGTAGTATCAAATAACGTCACTACAAAACAAGTCCCATGTCATTTCAGGAAAGGCTATTCTGCCTAAAATAGGTTTCCACGATTTCACCGCGAGTGATTTAGTTCTTATTTTATTCATTCTTATGAATGTGGTTGAAAATAACCATATTAATTTAATATGGTTATTTTTTCACCCCTTGCAGTGTCAACCCCCCCCCCCCCTCCACCACGATTCCGGGGTTTACTGTAAAACAGTGCCGCCACTTGGATTGCACGTATAACCTGCTTATGAACGCAACAACTGAATGGGTAGCAGACTAATTACCAATTCCTAAATGGGTTGGGGTTTTGTCTCTCTAAACTGACCTGAGGATGGGAGAGAGCCGTAGACAGCTAGCTGTCTTTTGGCTAATTGGGTAGAATTTATTCCGCTAATATTGATTATTCAATTTGGCTGTGAATCTGTTTTTCACTGCCCAACCCAGGATTCTTGGTCATTATTCGATTTCAGTGGACTAAGATATTCATGTTTCTTTTACGCTCATTACGAAGAGTGCTCCACTGCCTACACCATGCCCCTGCATTCGCTCAGTCCATTTCACACAATTCCGATCCACTGAGGAGTATACCTACCGAAGTCTACCTCCATCCGTGGATCGGAATAATTATATTAGTCCCGTGCCGCACTGAACGTGTAAAATGAATGGCTGGAACAGTGAAGAGGCTCTTGAAAGAAACTGAGTGAAGGAATTAGGCGTGAATTGACCGATACCACAACAAAACGTACCAAATACAGCTCCAGCGGATTCTTCTTAACCCCATGAGTGACCTCCATTTGGTAGCAGGTGTCAGACAAGGGAGAAGGGTTCCTTCCATCAACTGCCATAGCTCCTCAATGGTCATAACGGCCGATTGTGGACGAGGGACGGGTAGAAACGGGCCTTTATAAGCAGACCTTTTGGCCCAGCTCGTCATTAGACCAACCAACCCTCGACTTACGACTTCTCTCTCGACCCTCTCTCTCGACCTCTCCTACCTTCTCTTGCACTCGCTGTGGTGAAAACCGTGGGGTGCTCCCTCTTTCCTGGTATCTGCTGTGGTGAAAACCGCGGGATACCTCTTCTGACACCTGCTATGGTGAAAACTGCGGGGTGTTAGCTTCCATCTTCCAGGTGTCTGCTGTGGTGAAAACAGCGGGACACCTTCCTCTCATGTAGTACCTGCTGTGGTGAAAACCGCGGGGTATTAGCTCCCACATCTCAGGCGCCTGCTGTGGTGAAAACCGCGGGACGTTAGTCAAAAGACTCCTATGGAGCACATCCTTCCTCATCCGTCCTCACCCGCCTTCATCCAACCTCTCAACTTCATCCTCATCCAAACTCACTCGCCATGTCGTGAGCATAGAACACCCGTTCACGACAGGGCATATGTGGGAAACTTGACAGTAAGCATACCTAGTTGGTCTTTTCAAAGCTAATTATCGTACTTGCATGCCATTTCGTAACACCTTCGTTCTTCTTTTCCTTCCTTATGTTATGAAATAAATACCTATACATTTATTTCATTTATTCATTCATTTAAAGTGATATGACCCAGACAAATGGCGCAGGTCCATTTCAAAAGACTGTGTGTTCAATAATTTTTGTAGGGTTTCCCCAGATTTGGTGTGAAGATCAAACATATTGTTAGATTTATGATCTTGAACACTTTTAGGTCTTCACTATAATGTAATAATATAATATTATAGTGAAGACCTAAAAGTGTTCAAGATCATAAATCTAACAACTGTGTGTTCAGCCAAACTGGTGGAGGGGTGGGGGGGGGGGGGAGATCGAAAGTAGACGTACATAGCTATTCTATTTGTTGCTCCTCGATGTTAGTTGCGGCAATAATATATTTAACTACAAAAATTAGGTAGCAGATTGATGCCCAACTCATGAACCAACCATTCATTTGACCTTTCCAAACGGTTCATCGTCACACTTGCCGTGTATCATAGATAGGTACATACGACATAAAGGTGGAATCAGACTCCTTCATATACCAAGGCGTCATAATGCCGGTGGTGAGCCTTTTGATTTTAGCCCGCCCGACTCACGTATTATTAAGTTTTGACCTTGTTGGTCGGCGGTAAAAAATTAACCTTCTCCTGCGCCGCCTCAACCGAGAACAAGGTGCTAATGAAATGAGATTGCCCTTCAGGTAGCTTTGCCCGATATTTTACAACCCGCCGTAAAATCTCTGCGTAAACTTTAGCCGTGTGGTAGCTCTTAAGCTTCCTTCATTCAAACTGTTACGAGCCCTCTCGCTCTGAATTAGTGAATGAACACGGCTTTCACTGTTTGATTGACCGATCAAACACTGTTATGAGTTGCGGCCTCGATCCTGGATCAGGCTGACTGCTTCAACAATCAATTTTTGCCAAAAGTTAGAAAGGCTTATTTTGGTAGGTAAAGGTTAGGAAGGCATACAGGAAATGATTGACAGGCATTGTCAATTTTGTATTTTTAAATTCATTTATTTGCATTCCTACATGGCCACATGATGTATTTCACAAACATACCTACTTTAACTGATTTGTGCTATTACAAAACAAAATTTTCTCAAACGTTCGATATAATTATTATAGGCATAAGTAGTTTGGTCTAGGTACCTATAAGTAGTCGGAACCCACCAAGAGCAATAGGGAATAAGAAATTCGTTTAAATAAAATGATATTTTTAAATAGTAACTTTATTCTCAAGGCTTTGGGCAAAATAAATAACGGCACCTAGTACAGATAGGTACTTATAATTATGTGCGTTCCTACCTACAAAAATAAACAATGTACAAGAAAGGCAAACAGCCGACGCTGAAGCAAGCGCTGGACCCTAGGTATACCTATGGCTTATCTACCATTGCTTCTGGCAGTACATGTGCCTATATAAGTAGCTGCATACATATTTTACCTCGACTGGTTGTTCACAACACAATCTAATCTGCCGAGGAAAGGACAGAGGAGCTGATGAACCAGAGTCTTCGATATTCAAGTGTTTTTCAATCTCCGACTTGAAACTGCAAATACAGGTAGACTATTACGATTGACTTGGATAAATACTATGCATGTTTGCTGACCGAACAACTGCTAGGCTGAAGGAAGTACGGAAGGTACATACCGGTACGATTGATGTTAGGGGATACTCCTCAGGAACAAGATTTCACCAAAGATGTTATTAATCCATAGGTGACGACGCGTTCTCCAACAACAAAGAGTCGGTCCTACCATACCATCCGATAGGGGGCGTATACACCAAGCCTCCCAGGAAGTAATGCCCCGAAAAGGTGGTGTACCCCAAGCCTCCCGGGTCGACAAGAAGATCCACAAACCCGTAGGCCTCAAACCTCCCGAGTTGACAAGGCGAGTCTCATGCCCGTAGGCCCGAAGCCTCCCATAGATTTGTTTACAAAGTTCACTTGCGCCTACTGAAAAATTACATTACATCGACAGCCACTCTGCTGTTTTCCCTCCATCCTTGTGGGCTGAAATGAGCTATAACCCACGCAGGACGACGAATGCTTGTGAGAGTTTCCACAGCAAGTACAATAGATTGTTTTATTCGAACCACCCAGATATTTTTAAATTCATTGACGTCCTAAAACAAGTTCAGTTCGATACTCAGGCTGCGATAAGTTCAACGATGAAACCGAGAGTTGAAAGGAACTGCCCAAAAAAGAAGTTTATTCTGGACCATATCTAAAAACTCGTGGTCCACCCTGGATAACGCTAAACGAACTGGAGACAGGGAATGGTGGCTGGGAGGCTTGCTGGGGGCTACACCTTTTTGGGCGCTTCTTCATGCTGGGAGGCTTGGGGGCTACAAATTGCATTTTTGGGAGGTTTGGGGACTATCACCCCAATAGGCGGCGATGACGGCATGTGCTGGGGTCGCGAAAAGAGGAGGCGTTTTTCCTCCTACGTTCCAAATTCTCCAAACAGGAGGGTGGGAACCGATGATGGTATGACGATTTCCAGTTGGATAGATCGAAGCTTATTATATTAATAACTTTCCTGGAAATGCTGGATGTAGCCTCCACGAGACGGAATGGATAGCGATAGCAAAAACGCTGCAAAGTCCCTGTCACATGGGTTTATTATTCTACTGGACATACCTACAGAAATGTTGGCTGTTCATTTATTGTTTCTTTCATGTGTAATAATCGGAATAGCTATTTCTGATGGTTTCCACCAATTTTGGCCCCTAAAACACAAATTAGGTACCTACGCTCCTTTTTTTTAAAAACTATCTTTGATCATTGGTAGTGCCATTTAATCGTCTTGATCCACGTGTTGACACTTTTTCCAGTGTTATTATACAACCTGATGTTGATTTCAGACGATTTCCCAGGTTTTTGACTCATAAAAAATCAATTTTGGGAGCTGAACATTTGGTAGAACTCAATTTTCCACTCTTTGGTCAAAATCGACTTCATATTCGGTCTTCTCGTCTCTAAAAACATGGAAAAAGATATCTCAGAAGCTCATGTTGCCAACATGTTGCTAAAACGCAAAAAGTACCTATTTTTACACAAATTTTCACTCATAACACCCCTGGGTATATTCCGATCGGGCTGAAAAGTTTCGGGACACAACTAGGGCCCAAATGGAGCATGTGTGCGAAAGAAAGACTTTTTTAGACCAAAAATGAAGCCGGTACACGTGATACGGCGGACGGCGGACGGACATTGCATTTTTGGAATCTACGCACCTTGAAACGGAAAAGAAAAAATTTTGAGGGGGTGTTACTAAATTTTTTGCTGAGCGAATACATAGGTGTATTATTGACAGAATAATAAATCAATAGGAGAGAGGGGATACTTTATTTTAAATGAAAACGTGGAAAACAAATGGGATGGCGGCTGGTGTTTCGGTTCAACATGTTATAACCCTCTGGTGACTTCATTTCCCTTATCACCTGTTTTCGACTGTCAGTGTGGCAATGGGTCCTCCACCGAAACTCACTCAATACGAAATTCCCCACTTTGGTCGCAAAAAAAAAACGCTGCAAGTCCTTGTCACATGGGTTTATTATTCTATTGGACACACCTACAGAAATGTTGGCTGTTCATTTATTGTTTCTTTCATGTAAAATAATTGAAATAGCTATTTCTGATGGTTTCCACCAATTTCGGCCACCAAAACACGAATTAGGTACGCTCCTTTTTAATTTTTTTTCAAACTATCTTTGATCATTGATAGTACCATTTAATCGTCTTGATCCACGTGTTGAGACTTTTTCTAGTGTAGTTATAGAAATTGATGGTGATTTCAGACGATTTCCCAGGTTTTTGACTAATAAAAAATCAATTTTGGGAGCTGAGCATTTGGTAGAACCTCGATTTTCAACTCTGGTCAAAACCGACTTCATATTCGGTCTTCTCGTCCCCAGAAACATGGAAAACAATACCTCAAAAGCTCATGTTACTAATATGTTACTAAAACGCAAAAAGTACCTATTTTTATACACATTTTCACTCATAACACCCCTGGGTATATTCCGATCGGGCTGAAAAGTTTCGGGACATAACTAGGGCCCATATGGAGCACGTGTGCGAAAGAACGAATTTTTTAGACCGAAAATGAAGCCTGTACACGTGATACGGCGTACGGCGGAAGGACATAGCATTTTTGGAATCTACGCACCTTGAAACGGAAACACACGGTTAGTAATTTTTATAACACCCCCTCAAAATTTTTTCTTTTCCGTTTCAAGGTGTGTAGATTCCAAAAATGCAATGTCCGTCCGCCGTACGCCGTACCACGTGTACCGGCTTCATTTTCGGCCTAAAAAATTCGTTCTTTCGCACACATTCTCCATTTGGGCCCTAGTTGTGTCCCGAAACTTTTCAGCCCGATCGGAATATACCCAGGGGTGTTATGAGTGAAAATGTGTGTAAAAATAGGTACTTTTTGTGTTTTAGTAACATATTAGTAAAATGAGCTTTTGAGGTATCGTTTTCCATGTTTTTGGGAAAGAGAAGACCGAATATGAAGTCGATTTTGACCAAGGAGTGGAAAATTGAGGTTGTACCAAATGTTCAGCTCCCAAAATCGATTTTTCATGAGTTAAAAACCTGCGAAATCGTCTGAAATCACCATCAATTTGTAGAATAAGCTTAAAAAAAGAGTCAACTCGTGGATCGAGACGATTAAATGGCACTACCAATGATCAAAGATAATTTGAATTAAAAAAAAAAGGAGCGTACCTAATTCAAGTTTTGGGGGCCAAAATTTATGGAAACCACCGGAAGCTATTTCAATTATTTTACATGAAAGAAACAATAAATGAACAGCCTGCATTTCTGTAGATGTCCAATAGAATAATAAACCCATGTGACAAGGACTTTGCAGCGTTTTTTGAACTGTGTGCCACACGAAAAGACAAACACAACGGGTTTGCACCGGCAGACAGATAACATCGGTTGTGAACCATTATGCGTCTTCGCAAAGGATTGTTCAGTATTAGCCTCTTCAAGTCACCGTCTGACGATGATCAACAAGGAATGTGAAATGTGTCATTGGCAGAAACTATTTTTTTCAAGTCGTGATCAATTTTTTGCATTTCACTATAATTATCTTGACGCTGTACTGAGGTTATCATATGGTGGATAGTTCCCTTGAGTCTAACCAAAATGTTGATGCTGAATGCTGATGATTGTGTATATGTGCCAGATTTGTATGATCTCGAGTCATGGAAGTTGTTGTGGCTCTGCTGAAAGGGTGATGTGCCTCTAATAGACAATTATGATACTCCACAATGTTTGAAAGGCCATCTCAATATTTTCAGTGGTAATAACAATATGAGTGATCATATTTTTGGTTTATTATTTTCAACAATTAACCTATGGGATCGAGCATGGGGAAAAAAAATTAACTCCCCCCCGCCGTAACTTTTGATGGTTTCCTTTTCAATGTACGTAGAATTCGAAAATGTAATTAAAAAATTTCTGTCCTCCGTACACCTTACTTAGCACTTTTCTTAGTTACCATGAACCAGAATTAATGAAATTTGGTTTGTCGGTCCCGTTTGGGTTCTAGTTCGTCCGCGAAGCTCGGCGTTACTGTCAGTCATCTCTAAGGGGTGAAAAATAGGGGCCGCAATTTTCAGAACGCCATAGCTCGAAAACTTTCAATGGAAGGGTATGGTTTTTATTTATTATTTTCAACAATGAACCTTCGGAATCGAGGTTGAAGAAGAAAAAAAAATTTTTTTTAACGCCTCCTCAAAATTTCATGGTTATGTTTTGAGGTATGTAGAATCCGAAAACGCAATAAAAAATGCCTGTCTGTCCCCCGTACGCCCTACTTAACACTTGTCTTAGTTATCATGAACCAAAATTAATTAAATTTGGTTTGTAGGTCCCGTTCAGGGTCTAGTTGATCCTCGAAGCTCGGCGTTACTGTCAGTCATATCTATGGGGTGAAAAATAGGGGTTTAAATTTTCAGAACGCCTAGCTCGAAAACTTTCAATAGAATGGTGTGGCGAGCGGAAGTTGAGGGTGAGGTTTAGGAGGACTAACGCCCCGCGGTTATCACCACAGCCGCCCCGCGGTTATCACCACAGCGGGCGTTAGAGGAAAAAAGCGTCCCACGGTTATCACTGCAGCAGATGCCAGGAAGAAGGAGTCTCGCACCCCGCGGTTATCACCACAGCGATTGCCAGATGAGGTAAAGTCCCACAGTTATCACCACAGCAGACGTGGAAGGAGAAAAAGGCTAGGATCCCGTGGTTATCACCACAGCGAGTGCTAGATGAAGGAGGGTCCTGCGGTTATCACCACAGCAGACGCGTAAGGATGAGGATGCTAATACCCCACGGTTATCATCGCAACATAGTTGCGAATCAAACGGTATAAATCCAGCCCACGTATCATCACTAGGGAGCACCTGATTATAATCACGGATGGCTGTATGAAGTCGAGTTGGTTGTTCTGTCATATTATTCCATTTGAAAAATGATGGATCTGTTACTTTACCTATTTCATGAACCTTTTGCGGCTTTTGGGATGACATGAAATGAAACCAATCGCTATCCTTATAATGAATATAATATTAATTAGCGCGTTCTCGAAATAATCTATTGCATTACAAAAATAGGTTAGATCGGTAAGGCAAGCGTGACAGAAGTTTTTGTGGGAGAGACATATATCCATGTACGATTACATTGCGTACCACGGGTATCCATGTCGCCTACATCACTCCCCCTCCAGAAACAAATAACCGTTAAAAAAAAACAAAAAAAAACAAGATACATTAAAAAAAAACATACCAATCATAAACTCTTGAAGACATTTCAAAATCATATGCATAAAATGTTGTAAAACAATTTGTAAAAATTGGTGAAAATCATTAGTAGTGCGAAACACTTACAAGGAAGTGGGTTGGCAACTTCACAGCACGACCGCTGCGTGTGGTAATCAGTATTGTGGTTCACTTTCAGTCGCTGAACTAGGAAACTGAGGTGCAGGAACTTCAGGTGGAGTCCTCCGAATATCTGCGGAGCCCTCTGAGGGAGCCAGTAGAAATGCTGGTTTCAGGCGGTCAAGCGAAACGTTGACTTCGCGGTTCTTGATCTGCAGTTAAAAGAATTTTTCGTTTGGAGCCAAAATATTATTAGGTCCTTCATATGTAGGTTCCAAAGGCTTCCTGATGCGATCAATTCTTACAAAGACGTGGGTGCAGTCAGCTAAGTCCTTGTGAACAAACACGGTCTTTGTTGACGTTCTGCTTCACAGGTACCGGCATCAGTTGGCTCATGGTTTCCTGGAGTTGCGTGACGAATAGCACTGTAGCATAAGTCCTATGGGTTGCGGGTTGGCCGAGGAATTCACCAGGCAGCTTAATGGTAGTTCCATACAACATTTGAGCCACTGCCACGCCAGTACTGAGGTTGAAGGCGGCTCGCAGTCCCAGAAGAATGGTTGGCAGTGTTTCTGACTATTTCGCAGAACCGTTGGCTTTCAGCGCAGTTTTCAAGGTGCGGTGAAGCCTCTCGACTTTACCGTTGCACTGGCGGTTGAGCTCTTCTTGTGGTGTCTTGAGACAGAAATTATTGAAACATTCGCACCGCTGTCGACATGAAGTTGCAAACCCGTTTTTTTTTTTGTCAGTCACAAACAGGCGGAATTTGTGGCAGTGGGAGTGGTTTTGGTTTTTATCTGCAGCAGAATGGGCTGCTACTTCTGCTGCAGGCCGGAGTTTTCCGACTGCTTCCAGGAGCACGGCGCTTCGCATTTTTTGGGCTTACACCGTTTTCCATATCTGAAGTGGAAAAAACAGTATTTTCCGTCTGGATTGTAGTGTTTGCGAGGACGACTACGGCTACGGCTACGATTATCGCGATCTTGATTCGAAGGACTTGAATTTTGGCTGCGAGATTGACGCAACGAGGAAATCTGCATCTCCAAGTTGGTTAGTTTTTCTAAAATTTCTTGGACGACGTCACCTGACGAGCTAGGCTGGGGCTGGGTTGCACTAGTGGTCGAATTTTCATTAGTCACACCATAAACATCGTGACGAGGGGCCTTGTCAAAAACTCTATCGGCCACCTCAGCTAAATTTTCCAACTCCCCTTCTACAACTACAAGGACATTCCGAACTGATTCAGGGAGCTTTTCGAGCCACAATGCACGCAATGCCTTGTTAGAAAGGTCTGTTCTAGCAAGAGCTGTCATTTTTCTGAGCAATTGACTAGGTTTACTATCACCTATTTCCACACCAGCAGGCGTTTAATTTGAATATCATCGCTTTCTCTGTAAATGCTCAGCAGTCGTCCTTTCGCGGCAGTATATTTATTAATTTCGTCAGAGTCCAATACCTCGTCCAGGATATCAGCAACACACTTACGATCGAGCTGCGAGACTAGGTAGTCAAATTTGGTACTTTCTTTATGAACCCCACTCAACTTGAACTGAGCTTCTACTTGCCGAAACCATACGTCTGAACGTTCTAACCAAAACGGCGGTATTTTCATGGTCACTTTACTGAGCTCCAAGTCGTCTTTCCTTTTGATCAGCGGGCTCAATTTTCCGAGTACGATCGACTGGTTTCTCTTTTCCATCTTCTAATGTCATTTTTACCGAATTCTAATGAGGAAATTGCGGTGATGAAATGCGGTAGCTACGATCGTGACGAGGTTGCGACCCACATGCTGCAGATTATTATAGCGATCAAAACAAAACAATCCAAAAAATCACGTCGGGGTCACCACTTGTTACTTCACCTATTTCAAAAACCTTTTGCGGCTTTCGGGATGACGTGAAATGAAACCAGTCGCGATCCTTATAATGAATAAAATATTAATTAGCGCGTTCTCGAAATAATCTATTTCATTACAAAAATTGGTTAGGTCGGTAACGCAGACGTGACAGAAGTTTTTGTGAGAGAGACGTATCCATGTACGACTACATTCCGTACCATGGGTATCTATGTTGCCTACAGATCTTTTGGATTTTGTTGATAGGTACTTTTGCAACTTGAGCAAACGTTGAAGTGTTATTCGGTAAGTTATTACACAACGGTTTATTATACTATCTACGTAGAAGGGGCACGTATACAGGTAAATTATTACGCAACGGTTTATTATTTTTCTTATGCTTCAGCAATAACTGCAAATAATTAATTGTTGAATTATTGAATCCCGCGCATTTGTATGAAACTTTTATTCCGGGGCCGGCTGCAGTATTCGATTTAGGGCTTTCCTGGGGGGAGCACGAGGGTAGGTATTGACCACAGAAAACAGTGATCTACGGAGAAGGGGCATCTGTACAGGTAAATAATAAACCTTTGTGTAATAATTTGCAGCGTTTTCATCGTCAATATGTTGTTCAAAATACAATAACTATTTTCTATGGTAATGAAAGTAAGATTGAACAGTCATGTGATGAGTCTAACGACGTTGAAGGCGACTTTCAGCGATGCTGTGTTAATCCTGATATAC
Organism: Leptopterna dolabrata; assembly: GCA_954871275.1. NCBI lineage: Eukaryota > Metazoa > Arthropoda > Insecta > Hemiptera > Miridae > Leptopterna > Leptopterna dolabrata. The sequence continues at coordinate 92,697,980 of OX940974.1, read as the reverse complement.
CTGCACAATCAATTTGGAATCCCATTCCCGGGTCAGCTCGGACGTCGCTCCAAAATTTTAAATTTTATTTGAAATTTTCCAGGGAAACCTTTACGTCTTTCGAGCATTAAATTGCCAAGTTCACAAAAATCTCCTGCGGTTTTGGGATGGGATGTAATTTCCAAATGTTTGCTTACTGATCCTCTATTTTTTCTAGACAAGCCTATCACTGTTTACCAAGTTCTAAAATTGGTTTACCAAAATGCGGCATCCGTGTTTCAAAAACCGTATAGGCTTTACGGGGTGCTGTCCAAAGAGAATTGGTGACTCTACTTGCAACATCAAATATTTATATCCGGTCAGCCCATCATCTTGGGCTAGCCCATTAGCATGCGTGGCACTGAGGCCTAGTGCGACCCATTTGGGACACTCTTGAGGGTTCGATCAGAGCACAACTTCGCAAAATATGGATAGGCCAAATTCATTTATGAAGCCTTTCCCAAGTAGGAAGTTTTTTCTAATCGGGTGCCTAACATCCCCCTAACCTCCTCCTTAAACCCCTCTCCCCGCCCTAAAAACCCCCTGAAGCCTTTTTAAAAATCTCTTAAAAAATGACTAAAAATAATAATAATTAAATCAACCTAATTATGTAAGTTTTTCATTGTCTGCCGAAATGTCCTGTACTACCTATGTAACTTATTTACATCGAACCCTAAGGTCATGGTAAGAAATATCTAATTGACTCAGAAGAGGCCTTAGGGACTTCTGACTTGAACCGTTTCTTCCAATTAGGTTCAAACATAGTTTGATAATGTTTTGCGTCCACTTCAGACAGGAGTTCAAAGCAAGCACTTCAGGTCTATCGTTGTAAGTATGGCTGGGCACACGACATACATTTGTCCACCCATTTGTCGAGAAGTGCTTCTCACTTTCTGCGTCCCGACCCACTGGTTTGAATTCCACCTTTGAATTTCACCTCTGCCACTAAATAACCTTGCAAAAAAAGAAGAAAAAAATAAAGAAAAAAATACACTGCCAAGGTGATGGCACAGGAGCTTCCTCGTCACAATCAGAGTGACCCATTATAAAATAGAACAGACTCGGAAGCAAAATAACATAACATTACATTACATTACATAACATTACATAACATTACATTACATGACATTACATAACATTACATAACGTGAAATATACATATTACATAACATAACATTACGTCCATAATACATTACGTCCATTATACATAATTGCGAAAGTTATGCGTGTTTGAAGAATTTCACGTTAGCGCATGCGCAGGGCGAACCGCTGGCTCTATCATGTTGAAATTTATACGGGACCTCAATGGGCCCTACCCGCTTAATCCCTGATAATTACATTGAAATTGGGTGAAATCTTTGGTTACTACGGCTGTAACAAGGAAATTGAATCTATTTCACGCCAGCGCATGCGCAGAGCGCACCGAGGGTCCGATCATGCTGAAATTCATACTGGAACTCACTAGGCCATGTCCAAACAACCCTTGAAAATTTGAGCGAAATTGAATCAAAATTGTGAAAGTTATGCGTGTTTGTTGAATTTAACGTTAGCGCATGCGCAGGGCGTACCGCTGGATCAATCATGTTGAAATTTGTATGGGACCTCAAGGGGCCTTATCCGCACCATCCCTCAAAATTTGAGCTGAATCAATTCAAAATCGTGGAAGTTATGGCTGTAACAAGGAAATGCGGACAGACAGACTCACAGACTCACAGACCCACAGACCGACAGACACGGAACCAAATTTGTTCAGTAGGCTTTGAAACGCAAAATGCAAGTGGAAATTTTGATTTCTGATGACAAAAATGTTTTGGCTCACGAAAGTGAACACAAGGCTTCCGCTGCTTCGCAGACTCGGAAGCAAAAAATCAGGTTGATTACCAAAAATCGGCCAAGAACCAACTCAAGGTTAAAGATTAATCAAGCATTTGAGGAAAATAATGATCAAGTACTTGAATCAAGTACTAAAAAAGTGTTAAGACATCAACTTTTAAAACCTCTAATTTCATTTGTAAGGTGGGTGACGAGGTTACGGCCATGTTGTTGGTATGGCCACCCCTTTCTAAAAGGTAATACTTACAAGATTAGCATGCTCAAAACCAACCTCAAGGAAGCCGACTTATGGCCGTCATTATGATTCTTTGAGTCATTTGCACGTAGGACGGACGCCAAAACCCTGTTTTCGGTATTCCTCTCATTAATCTGCTCCGTAATTTTGCTTCCGAGTCTGTGAAGCAGCGGAAGCCTTGTGTTCACTTTTGTGAGCCAAAAAATTTTTGTCATCAGAAATCAAAATTTCCACTTGCATTTTGCGTTTCAAAGCCTACTGAACAAATTTGGTTCCGTGTCTGTCGGTCTGTGAGTCTGTGAGTCTGTCCGCATTTCCTTGTTAAGCCATAACTTCCACGATTTTGAATTGATTCAGCTCAAATTTTGAGGGATGGTGCGGATAAGGCCCCTTGAGGTCCCATACAAATTTCAACATGATTGATCCAGCGGTACGCCCTGCGCATGCGCTAACGTTAAATTCAACAAACACGCATAACTTTCACAATTTTGATTAAATTTCGCTCAAATTTTCAAGGGTTGTTTGGACAAGGCCTAGTGAGTTCCAGTATGAATTTCAGCATGATCGGACCCTCGGTGCGCTCTGCGCATGCGCTGGCGTGAAATAGATTCAATTTCCTTGTTACAGCCGTAGTAACCAAAGATTTCACCCAATTTCAATGCAATTCTCAGGGATTAAGCGGGTAGGGCCCATTGAGGTCCCACATAAATTTCAACATGATAGAGCCAGCGGTTCGCCCTGCGCATGCGCTAACGTGAAATTCTTCAAACACGCATAACTTTCGCAATTATGTATAATGGACGTAATGTATTATGGACGTAATGTTATGTTATGTAATATGTATATTTCACGTTATGTAATGTAATGTAATGTTATGTTATGTAATATGTATATTTCACGTTATGTAATGTAATGTAATGTTATGTAATGTTATGTAATGTTATGTAATGTTATGTAATGTTATGTAATGTTATGTAATGTTATGTAATGTTATGTAATGTTATGTAATGTAATTTAATGTTATGTTATTTTGCTTCCGAGTCTGTTCTATTTTATAATGGGTCACTCTGATTGTGACGAGGAAGCTCCTGTGCCATCACCTTGGCAGTGTATTTATTTTGTTTTAATAGTATTTGTTTCTAAGTAGCTAATTAACGTAGCTGTAAGGTAAAAAAATTGGTGGTTCGAATAACTGCAATGGGCTGAAAAAAAGTTTGAAGCTTAGGGTGGCCATAACCCCCTCACCTACCTGACATTAACGTCTTACGCGCTGATGCCTCAATGTAAGCCTTGCCGTTAGGATGCTGTGCTGAGATGATATGTGTTCAGCCTCCTACTTTACAGCCTGGAGGCGTGGACATTGACGGAAGCCCTGTGCAGCAGAATTTAGGCATTCGAAATGTGGGCATACCACCGTATCCTCAAGATCCCCTGGGTGGACAGGATGACCAACGTCGAGGTGCTCCGCAGAATGAATAAGGATGTAGAGGTTCTTGACTCCATCAAAAGGAAGTTGGAGTACCTTGGACATGTAATCAGGAATGACAAGTATTATCTTCTGCAGCTTGTCAATCCAGGGAAAGATAGCCGGGCAGCGAGGTATGGGCCAAAGATTTACATCATGGCTTAAGAATCTACGCCAGTGGTTCGGGCTCAGTACACCCTCGCTTTTTAGGGCCGTAGTAGATGAAGACCGTCTCGCAACTGATCGCCAACGTCATTTAAGGGTAGGGCACTTGAAGAAGAAGAAGAAGAAAAGAAGTCACGTACTCACCATGCTGAAGTTGTGGTGGAGCGAGAGCTGCAAGGAACATTACTAACTTCGATGTGTTCTCTAGGGGTACGGACAGTCATAACTAGATACGTTGAATCGCAATAGCCTCTATTTCCTTCTCAAGCCATATTGGCAAGTTCTATATACCACCCCTTACCATGCTGATTGTCGGCTCTTCAATCGACTGTACCAAGTGACGATGGGCCTGCAAAACAATTCATTCAAGATTGTCATCAAACGTGTATTGGTTGACCTTCGTTACATGGGCCTGTACTGTAAATCTTGGGCTGCACGTCTTCAATGAGGCATAGTCTCTCTGTTAATACTGATTTCGGTCCGGATTCCGACGAATAATCAACGCTCACTATCCCCGGTATCAGTTTATGAGAGGAACAGGCAGCAATTGGGCTCGAATTTTCCCACACCGGGAATCCCATAGTTGAATAAATTGGGAGGGGAACGAACCACGTAGGTATTGTAGGTTGGTTCCGAACGCAAATGAGGAGAACCCATCACTATTGTTTATATTTTTGATGAAAGTTAGTTCAATTTTAAGAATTTAGAGACTAACCGCACTCTCCTACGATGAATAGTTCTTTGTCTATGATCTTTAAAATTTTCGGCAACAAGTGACGTCACATATGACAAGGGGGTCCCGCCCAGGCGGGAGGGGTGCAATGACGTCACTTGTTGCCGAAACTTTGAAAGCTCACAGAAAAAGAACTTATCCGTCGTAGGAGAGTGCGGTTGGTCTCAAAATTCTTCGAATGGAATCTACTTTTATTTAAAAATGGTAAAGTAATATAAACAGAAGTCATGGGTACTCCTCATTCAATGAAGCTACTAATTAGAGTAGGCGAGGTGAAAACACCTTCCAGAGGAGGGCAGACGAATTCTTTTTCTTTATACCCTGGCTATGAGCCTGGACAATTGGACATGTCATAGGACCTTAGGTTCATGAACCCCGTAGTACAGACCTTATGTACTGTCCGATAGTCTCATACTATGTTGTAAAAATTTTTGTTAAATATATAAATAAATTATATAATCTGAGAAGACGCCTACTGGAAACAGTCTCGACGAACTCATTACCTAGTTGGTTCTTGGAGTAAGCAAGGTGGAAACACCTTCAGGGAAAGAATAGACAAATTCCCTGGAGCAAAAGAACATTAAGACAGCTTGGGGTGGGTCGTAGGGGGGCTATTACAGCGTGGAGTAGAAATGCTTTTCTGGCCCTTAAAGTTTGGAGGGAGGTGTTGTAACACATGACTGGGTCTAAGGTGATAATGTGAGGGGGGGGGGGGGGTGTGAAGAATTTAATGAATATAATATTTGCTTTTGATCCCATGTTGGTATGAAAGGTTGAGACAATTAGCTACGACTATTTCTCCTGCATTTCATCCAGTTTTATTTAGCCTTGTACAATAATTAATGTAAAAAGTAAAGTAACAGTCATTTCAGGCTGGGGCTTTTCGTCCGACTGCCCTGCGAGCGTCGCGGACGTGATCAGCTGTCCTCCAATGAGAGGATTAGGATTCGGACTGATCATTTCGCTCTTTACTTGGCTACTCATTGCCTCGCCCCCTTGAGTGGAGAGGGGTTCGCCCAAAAGCTACATGGGTCATACTTGGACATGTCACCACGTGTCACCCATCCAAGCACGGTCGAGGTATCTTAACTTCGGTGATCTCAGGGGAACCGGTTTATTCCACCTGATAAGGCCGTTGGGTTGTACAATAATTATTAGAGCCAAGAGGTGCTATGAATATTTCCCATAGTACAATGGATATTTCCCAATGGTGCCCCAATGGGAATACAAAACTCGAGCAACTTCGCGAAGGGAAAACGAACCATCAAGTATTGAAACTTGGTTCCGAATAAACTTTCGACGAAGTGGTAAGCTGATCGTTAGAGTAAGCGGAAAGGAAATAAAAGGTGGAAGATCAGACGAACTCTTCCACCTTTCCAGTCGAAGACGCCCTCTGGAAACAGATTTTCGACCAATGAACCAGGAGTATAAGAATATCGTAAGAGTGTGGAGAGGATCGTAGGGAAGCTATTGGTTTGTGGATTGGAAATGCTTTTCCAGCCGTTGGCGTCTGAAGGGGAGGGGAGGTTTTGTATATGGCTGGGTCCTCGGTAGGTGGGGGAGGGGGTAGACCGAGTTGGAGGGGATCGATTAGGATTTCACTCCGACCTTCCTCCAGCCCTCTACCATAACCCCCTCCAGCAACACCAACATCACATCTTCCAACCGTTTTCAGGCCCCTTTTCGAGTTACTCTCGCTTTTCTCTTCGTACCTCGATCCCACTCAATTACTATGCACTGTTAACTATGTGTAATTATGCGTAGGTGTTCCGTCAATAATTGCAATGTGTCCACGTCTTCATACATGAATACTGAAATTATTCGATGAAGCATAGGAGTGTGCACAGCGGTTCAAAAGCTCAATCTACATAATAGTGTGCATTTTAGGAAGGTTTGCGGAGCCGCAATGTGGGGGAAATCAGCTGAAGCGTCATCAACAGCCTACGAAATGAATCCCAATTTCGAATTGATTTCAGTTTTTGTTTTTACAGCTAATGTTTCCTATTCAATTAAAAGCGAAATTCCTAGCACCTTCCTACATCTGACAAAATTTTTTATATGCATACATAAATTTGGCTCTGTATCAACAGATTCACGCTACTTTGATGTTTTCTGGGGGTCGGAGCCGTAATTTGAACCCTAAACTACGCACTCCACCATAAATGTGACGCAGCTTTACAAAATCGAAAATCGACTTTTTGATGGATATTTCAATGGTGGCGTGTAGGATTGTCAAAACCCGAACGATTCAGTCACTAAATGAGAGCGAAGTTACGGTAATTGGTAAAATTACGTGACATCAAAACGTTTTTCTCGATTTCCAACGTGTCAGTTTGGGAGATGCTAATTCCTCGAAACTGAAGTTAATTCTGTAGCCAGGGATATAAGTTAGCGTGCCCGTGCGCAGCCGAAACCTACAATCCATTTGTTGGTGGGTACACTCTGCAACTGATAAGAAACATCAGGTGCAGGAGTATTGTGTGGGTTTTTCCAGGATGATTGCTGTTCTCTTCTATTACACTTCGGGCTGGATGAGGAAAGTAACATTTAGCCCAGTGTAATCTATGGATTCGGTACGAGACTCGGCTTGAAATTAGCTGCCAATATTATAAGATTATCCCATAATTATTTACTCCAAATATTGAGAACACGTTACAGTTTGAATTGATTAAAGTTATATATGGGACCACCTGGACACCAACCCATATACCATCAGAATTTCAGCGTTTGAAGGATTTCTTGTTTGCGCATGCGCTGATGAGTTCTTGTCCGAGTCTAATGAAACTCGTGTGAGACCATTTAGTTACCGACCCACACACACCCTCAAAATTTCAGCTCGTTTTGACCATTATTCCGGGTGGTTTTGGGCGTTTCAAGGATTTCAAGTTTGTGCATGCGCAGACGAAAGTTACTGTTTGATGTTGAGTATATTTATACGGGACCATCAGTACACTAACTCGCACATACCTTAAAATTGCAAATCATTTTGTAAATTTGATCGAATGATCTTTACTAAAATGGGCATTTAACGGTTGCCATTCGCAGACGAAAGTTATATTCTGATGATCCTCATATTTATATGGGGCTATCTAGGTGCTAACCCGCACATGTAACCTCACTGCTAATTTCAACCATTTTTGAAGTAATTATGGGCGTTTTAAGGACTTCGAGTTTGCGCATGCGCAGCCCGGAGTTACGGTAAACGTTTTATTAAAGTCATTTGGGACCATCTGGACGACATATCGCATACACCTTCAAAATTACAGCTCATTTTGACAATTTTTGTTCGAGTAGTTATGAGCGTTACAAGGATTTTACGTTCGCGCATGCTCAAACGCGAGTTACTGTAGGAATATGGTGGTATTGGCAGAGGACACTCTGAACATCAACCCGCAAATACCTTCACAGATCCAGTTTATTTTGACAATTTTTTTATGTAGTTATGGGCGTTTCAAAGGTTTGATTACATACAGGTACTCAATCATCTGAAGGAGCTAGAAGTTTTTATCGTCAGATTCGTGATGTTCAAGAAGGTCATAGATGGGGGAAAAAACTATGGGAACCTTCCACTTTATGGTATTCCCATTAGGCATTGAATCTAAACAGTTAGTTTCGCTAGTAGCAGAAGTACAGTATTAACTTACTGTAAGGAAAGTGATGTTCTTACGTCGAAAGCGCTTTAGCCACTTCTGAGGCTCCTATTTTTGGCTCACATTTCGACTTTCATTAAATGGCTCGATCAATTTTGATTACATATGTATGAGAGACTATAATAAGAGTAAGGGGAATTTAATCAAGATCAAAGTTATTGAAAAAATAGTCTATTTCCACTAATACAAGAAAAACGCAAAAACACTGTTATACCGGTTTCGGTGATCAAACCATCGTCAGTAACACACAATAACCGAGCGATTTAGTTCGTGTTAATCAAGATCATGAGAAGTTTTGAGTAAAAAAATATTTAAAAAAAGAAAATGAAAAAATCGATAAAAATGACGGATTTTAAGCTATTTTTGTAAGTAATCGCCTAATAATACACCTTGAAAGCTGGTTCCTTTAGTGAATAGAAATCGAGAAAGTAGAAGAAGCTCGAAGAAGCCTGAACATCGTATGTATGAGTTACATACATGCATACTTACATAATACAGGCATACATACCTATAGGTACATATGGGTGAACCAAATAAATGTGGTACCAGATTGATTGAATACCCATAAATTGGCTAAGTTCAGAAACAATTTTTCCAGGATGATTGCATACCTACCCTTCGTGTAGGTTAAGAGAGGGGGGGGGGGGCACCGTGATGGCAGTCAAATCCTGGTACATATTGAGAATATCTCATAAATATATTAATCTAGGAAACATATCACATATTATCAGATAGGTAAGTATGTGATACGTCATCATGTATCATCACCATTATATGTCACCTTTCACCTCTGCACCGCTTTAGTCTCCTGATGCTTTTGCAATAATTATCATTCCAGATGCGATTTCCGTGCTTGATATTCTAACTAGGACGAGAAATTAATGGGTCTTGGGATACCACTGCGTTCTGTGGGTTGGCACGGAATTTATTCAGACATTCCGTCTCCCCAAGGATAGAGCTTGAGTTTGTGCTAGATATAAACCGCTGAGCCACATCTCCAGCCGATCAGAAGTCGTTAATGAATGAAATATTGATTATCTACTTAAATGTTGAAGACCTACTTAAATGACCCGATCCCTCCGGAAACTATTTCAATTGTAACCACTTCCACTTAATACAACTCGCAGAATTAGCTCTAACACTCCGCTCGGATTCTGGAGGAAAACCGATACCATTCATCCAGTGGGATACCTACCACCCTTAAAGACCACTGACCCTATAGACTTCGTTATTCTATACACGCTGGCACGAATAGCAATTGTACCGAAAGTATTTCGATTAACAAGTCACACTCAATCATATCCTAGCTTGCCGTCTACAACCTGAGAATGAGTATTATTCAATTTTCTCTGCCTACGTTCACTGTTACTGCTTTTTGACAGTACGTAGCTTTTGGATGAACGCCCAGTACTTGAACCCTGACGCCTTGACAGCCTCCGCGAATGTCTGCGGAATCCCTGTTAACTGGGAAGATCTCACATCAGCGGCGTGCGCTTTCTAGCTTTTCTACCCCTTCGAGAATCCCATCCAATTTTCTGCCCCAGCTGTCATTTTGTGGTCTTTCTCTTATTTTTCACACTATTGTTTTTGTAGAACTCATTTCTGTCAGAAACGAAGAATACGAAGCAGTTGTTGAGTGGGATAATAGCCAACATTAAGGTAAGGTGAAGGGCTTCGACGAGAGTACCTGTTGGCGAATGTTTTTGTTCACAGTTCTGGCTGGATAATGAGTTGGTCCTCAGTGTACTCTCATTCTATTCGGGTTCAGAAATTATACTTGAACTTAAGCCTGAAAACATTTCAGAACTAATTCTTTGTCCGAATCACTCATCAATTTCATTTATCACCCGTCTCTTGATTCATAAATTAGAGGATATAAAAGTAATTTTACTGAATTATTAGAATGGCTAGACAAAGCAGTGCTCTCGTTTGATGTCATTGTGCTAACTCAGGCGTAGTTGGAAAGCTGCCCAATTCTACAAAAAATACTTGCTTTCGATATAGTGCACACTGTGTTAATAGCTTTTATAATCATAAAGTCTCTACTGTGCTACAAGTATATTCACTAACTGGCTTACTATACTAGCCACCTATCGAAATCAAGCTGGGCAACATCGAATTTTTTACGAAAGAAAAGAGTTTCTAGTTAATAAATTAGAAATAAGTAGTACCCTTTTTTATCTATGGGATATTAACATAAACTTATTGAACAATACTGATACGAAGTTTCTAAATTATGTCATTGCTTTATCTAGCTTAGGCCTAAAACCATTGATCGATAAACCTATACCCGAGTTCAGCAACGTTCGGCTACATGAGTATAGATCACATATTTTTACGATCGCATGATAAAAATTGGTCTGCAGTTAACTCCTCAGAGATAGCCGATCACTATGTGATCACTGCTTCAATAAATTGCAAAGGTTCAATTAGGAATCCTCCTGGCGATAAGAAGGAGCATTAAAAAAAAATTGATTATAGTAAGTTGTCGAGTGTAGTCACGAACTTTGAGTGGGACGTAGTTTTAAGGGAGAAGAATGTTGACAAAGCCACTGTTCTATTTATTAACGGCTTGTTTATTTATTTTACTGTATTATTTATGATTATTATAATACTATTACTATTTTATTTTACTGTTTCATTTATCAACTATTCTTGTCAGTACTCAAAAATTGAGGGCCCAAAGGATAGCAATTCATCTGGATCAGAAGCCATCGGGGGTACCCGGAAATGAAAGGGTAGATGGCCTGGCAAAAGAAGCTATCAATCAACCTGCTATGCCAATGACTTCAATTTTCCCTCACACCGACCTGAAACGCACTATTAAAAAGGAAACAAACAGGATGTGGAAATTACAACATAACGCATATCATAGTGGAAATCGCTACAAGACCCTATTCCACTCCGCCCCTGAAAGATTCCTTTGGTTCTACCGAACGCCACTCTATCCTCACTGCCAGACACAGGAGGATACATACAATAGAGCACATATTTCAGGGATGCCCAGAATATGAGCCAGAACGAATTTCACTGTTTACGGAAGTTTGGAAGCAAGTTCAAAACCCCTGCTTCATATCCACCCTAGTGCAAAACACTAAGAAGATTATAGTGTCAAGCACTATTTTCAAGTTTTTGAATGAAATAAAAGCGAGTATACTTTATTTTATATTTTATTTTAAAATTGTGAATTGATGTTAATTTCCAAGCCAATAAAAAAAAAAAAAAAAAAAGGCTTGCAGCGGTGCGTCGATAAATCTTTATGGAAGTTCATGTACCTCACTCTAAAGTGAAACTTACTCCGTGGATTACCAGTGGCAAAGTCAAAGCATTACGTGCTTTAGATAAACTAAGTAAAAAAAAAAAACTGAATAAAGAAGAACTCTTCGAATTCTTGTAAAAAGGTACCGGAATAAAAACATTAACAGCTCGAAACAGGCCTTTTACAGTGGAAAATTCAAACAAGCTGAAGACCAAAAGAATGTTGGAAGCTGATAACCGAGAATTTTTAGGGAAATCTAAACGCAATAATCAGTTTAAAAAAAAAGATTATGAATATTCAGGAACTGAACAGGATCATGGAGAATCAGCTGCACGGGAAGTGGCAGCCTCAAGTTTTAATATATTTTGCTAACGTGGGTGAAAACCTGGCTGCTCTCAGCCCAAAATATAGTACTTCCTTCAGCCCAATAGGTAACAGAACGAATAATGTTCCTAGATTCAAATTCAAACTTATTTCTCAATTCGATTCGGGGATGATCATCAAATCAGTTAATGGAAAGTCAGCTCCTGGGATTGGTGGACTAACTCTAAATATTATTCAACTAAATTTTGAAGCACCTCGTTCACATTATTAACACTAGTCTGTTAACTCGCTCGTTTCCTGAAACTCTTAAAATCGCGAGAGTGATACCAATTTTCAAGGGTGGTAATGCAGCAGAGCCTGGAAATTATCGCACTATCTCTTTGCTAAGTGTATTGTTAAAGCCAACTGAAAGGTGGGTAAAGCAGCAGCTAAATGACATCTTGAATCAAATGATATTCTCTCCCAACGGCAGTTCGGCTTTCGCAAGGGCACGGGAGTCGACGAAGCTCTCTTTTATATCACTAAGGAACTGAACTTGGTGATGGACGAGGCAGGAAAGGAATCCTTGTCCTATTGGACCTGGCCAAGGCTTTGATTCCATCAATAAATGGCAGCTTATGGAGCCACTATATAACGCTTTTGTTACTGGACCTGAACGTAAATGTTTCCAGGTTTCGTTGAAGACAGGAAACAAATTGAAACTGTAGACGGCGTAACAGCTCTGTCGAGTATGTTAATTTTGGGGTGATTCAGGGTAGTAGGCCCTATTTTATTTTGATTTCATCAATAGAATGGGAGACCTACCATTGGACGGGCGGGTGTTTCTCTTCGCGGACGACACAGCTCTTTTATGTAGTGTTGAATTGGGATGATGTGTTTTCTATGGCTAGCCGAGATTTGAGGTCTATGTACGAGTGCTTTCAAATCCGAGCGCTTTTCTTCTGTGTTCTACATTCATGTTTTGGTTTATTGTTCTGTGAATAATACACCTATGTATTCACTGAAAAATATTTTTATAACACCCCCTCAACATTATTTTCTTTACGTTTCAAGATGCGTAGATTCCAAAAATGCAATGTAGGTCCGCCGACCGCCGTATCATTATCTACTTCATTTTCGGCCTAAAAAATTCTTTCTTTCACACACGCTCCTTTTGGGCCCTAGTTGGGTGTAAAAAAGGGTTTTTTGGTGTTTTAGTAACACAAGCTTGTGAGGCATCGTCTTCCATGTTTTGCAGGACGGCGAGACCGAAAATGAAGTCGATTTTGACAAAAGAGTGGAAAATTGAGGTTCTAACGAAGATTCAGCCTTGAAATTACGTTAAATTTTGGTCTAAAATCGTCGTTCTTCCGGATACAGCTTGGGTCACCATTTGGGAACACATTTGGGTCCTAGCTGTGCTCCGAAGCTCGGAAGCCCGATCGGAATACGCCCAGGGGTGATATGGGTTTTTCGTGGTTTTAGTGAACATGAGCTTATGAAGTAACGTTTTCCATATTTTTGGCGGCGAGATGGCCAAATATGAAGTCGATTTTGACCAAAGAGAGAAGAATTGAGGTTTTAAAGGAAGTTCAGCTCTCAAAAATAATTTTTTATGAGTCAAAAACCTGGGAAATTGTCTGAAATCACCGTATTATAACACTAGAATTAGTAACAACAAGTGAATCAAGACAACTGAACGACACTATCAATGATCAAAGATAATTTATAAAATTTAAAAAAAAGAAAAAAAGAGCCTAATACGTGTTTTTGGGGGCAAAATTTGGTGAAAACTATCAAAATGAGCTATTTCAATTATTGCACATGAAAGAAACAATAAATGAACAGCCAACGTTTCTGTAGCAAAAATCCAACCAATAACCAAAAGTCCAATAGAATAATAACCCCATGTGACGAGGACTTTGCAGCGTTTTTTCCATCAACCAATTGGACATTAAAGCTGCACTTCTATATTACCACAAGCACCACATCAATTCATCTATGTCCGTTCTGACGACCACTATGTTTTTCTTCAGGCTACTCAAAACTTTACTGACATCTCTCATTCACGTTTGAAAAGCACCTGTCATCAAGTCTATTTCAGTTTACGTTTTGTATTGAAAGTTTTGGCTCAGGCTATGTCCGATTCATTTCTGTCAAAACGTAATGTATTCAAAAAATAATTTTTCACGTGGTTAATTACCAAGGGTCATGCAAAATACGAAAATTTATTTTCTAGCATATCTAGCTTAGCCTAGCTCCCGTAGAACTAAGCACCATAGTGACAGTTATAATTGTCTGAAAGAGAATCAAATTATAAGATATAATACGTTTTCTTTTGGTCAAAACTGAATTACTACTGCGGAACTGAACGACCTTTTATGGTTTTATTTTTTGTTACTATTTATTTAAAAGGAATAAACTTATTTTTCATTTCTCTTCATTTCATTGAATTCAGTTACCTACGTAACTACCTGTTCATACTACTTTTCCGACAGAATAGATACCTAGGTATTGAACTTTTGAAGGTATTGAGCTTTTATAAGTTCTTCTTGATATTGATCGATAAATACGTATGTATTATTGTATAGATACTACACGTTTTAGCGGTGAAAATTGGTCCTGTGTCTTTCTCTGACAACAACTTTTTGTATTAACCAATGCTTTACCAACCCAAATCTTTCTCAATAACCCTTCAAAAAATACTTGCAACGAACACTATATCCAGCCCATCAATTGGTTTAATGTTCGGTTATTTCCAGTATCTATGCGCTATCTGTCGATTGGCCAGCTCCCTGCTAGATTGGCATTGATAAACGCAGTTATGGCCTTGAAATGTTTTTGAAGTACCGTTCTACGTCTAGTGGCTTTTGGTAGAAATGCCACAAGGACCAGTTGATGCGAAATAGCCAACGTGAACACACTAACCAGGCACTAGATTACCTATTTGCAAGGCGAGTCTGGAGGATTGATGCGGCGAGGCCGCTTGCTAATGAGTGCGCATGCGTCAAGTGAAGACTTCCTCGATTTTCCTCTCCACTTCTGGTCAGCTTCTATAATAGTACTCGTAGATCAGCTGGCAGCTACCTCGCGTATCTTTCAAATCATGGCTTGGAGAGTTGCCGACCACGAACTTAAGTTCGGATCTGCTCACGAACTTCTTTTCCCAATCCACCAACTTTTCGATGAATTTGATAAATATAATTAAATTCACCGTTCTTCTTAATACATATTCATGATGTAAAAACAGTTTTTGAGTTGACTTTATTCTTCAGTGCATCGACCATCCGAGGTAAACCTTCTACCATAACTACAACACGTGCGTCCGACATCCATGTAGATATTGTAAGTTATGTTTGTACTTTTTCCAAAGTTCGTTTGCCTTTGCATTAACAATAGTGGACCTACCTAAATATCTAATTCGGAATTTAGGGGGGAAAAATGAAACTGTGAATTTCAATCATTTGATTTGACAGTGACTTATCTTATTGATAATAAAATAATATAGAATTCGTTGAGTTAACCCTACGATATCTCAGTTCACAGTATTTACGGTTTAACTAGCAAATGCTCTCCCTGAGAAAATTTCTTTTCTCAGCCGGGAGTCGAACCGGGCTCAGGCACCAGTCTTATACCTCTCGACCACCTGTGACGGTCATCTTGTTGATAATGATAAGGACCAGCATCGCGAGGCACGCTGATTATTGCTGATCTACGGGTAGTATTATTAAAAGCTAATCAGAAGTGGCGAAGAAAATCGTTCAAGTCTTGGCGCGTGCGCACTCGTTAGGAAACGGCATCGCCGCATCAATCCTCCAGACTCTGCACCTATTTGCACACTTGAATTCACTATCACAGTACTATCCAAAATGATTACTATTGTAGAAAAACACAACGTTATTTCAACTTTCACAATACAACGAATCTTTGTAACAAAACTCGTGACTTGTTAGATCAGTAGTTAAGATTTAGAAATTATACAATGAAGTGACTTTAGAACACTCTCCAAGTTGTACTTGACGCTTCTGGCCAGCACTTACTCGAATAGACGCTTTGAAAAACGATTATGTTTTCAAAAAATCGTTGAAGATCTTGTCATACCTCTGAAAACGCTCTACTGAAATCATTTCATATTCAACGAGGATTCATGCAAGTAGTGTTGTGGGGTTGACACTGACAAAAGCTTGAAGCCCCATCGTCATGTAGAGAGGAGCCCTCTAGACGCGGGTGGCTGCCTCCAAGTCTCATGGGAGAACCCGCGACTGCCGCAGATGTTGTCTTCCTCGCTCCTCCAGAGTCGAGTAAATGCGAAAACGTTGCCCTCAGTCAGAAGGGTGACGAGATGGCCATGAAACAGTGCAAGTTTGAAAATCCATTACGAGATTTACGAGTTGTCGCCGAAATCCATTATTTCTTTGAGGTTTCGATTGGGTACCAACTAGACCCGAGCCTTGATTTTCCAAGTCCAAGGTTGGGCTGGGCGTAGATGGCTGCTGTATCCACTATTTTCAATACTGCAAGAACTCCTGTGTGCGCCATTTGATTTGGTAACTCACACAACGGCAGAGTTATTTAGTCAATAATACCATTTGGTATCCCGGTATACCTATGATTCTGCCAAATGGGGCTCCTAAAAAATGAAAGCTGCATTGCCCTTCCTACAGAAATATGTCGTCATGAGCGCAGTGGTTTAGAGTGCGATTATCCAAAACTGGAATAATTTATTTAAATTCAGAAAAAACAGGGGAAGGTGGTAATTAATTGGACTTTTTTCAAACAAACTGGAAAAACTAAGAAAGTTTGGAGGCCAATTGATTGGTAAAATTTGGACTTTTTATGATAAATAACGGTGGAAAATGTTTGAATAACGCAGTAAATTGAAGAAAACGCTACCTACTTTGAAAACTCGCTCATTAGGTCATCCTGCATGATGAGACCTTTCTAATTTTGTTTTAGTAATAAGTGTTAATGACAGATGGCGCGGATGCTTAAGTGGTCCCATATGAATTCCTAAAAAAAATTGAACTGGTAGGCACATTCTTTGTGCGTCTGAAAACCTTGCCGATCACATTTCAACTCTGATTCTATTCATAAGATTTTAATGCAATGTAGGATGAGTTATGCGGTTTGAGCCGCCAATAGATTGATGTGATCGTAGTTATGTCAGCCTGTGCGCATGATTAATCATACTTCTCCAGATCGCGAGTAACACTATCTTATTGAGAGGGACTCAGCCCCAGCCGTGGTATATGTATCATTCAACGAAACATCTTTTTAAGGGACCCAAACAAAAAGGGAATGTAAGATAGTGTTACTCGTGATCTGAAGAAGTGAAAAGGATAAGTAAAGTCCAAATCAATCGAGTTTTCATTCCTATTTCCGAAATCTATAGATTTCTAGGAGAACATTTTCGATGCCGAATTTAATCGTAAGATAAAATACTTCACAGCATGGCCCAGCATTGCTCAGTTTTCTTTTATGCGAGTCATTAACTCAAAAATGTTTTGGATATAAGTTACAGCTGCTTACTTTACGATCCTGAGGCGATAAGGCCCATTTTCATTGTTGAGCAGATGGCGGTTTTCCGCTTATTTTTCTTCCTTTTTATTGCCATGACTACACGTTGAACACATAATATACCCAAATGAATTCACGAACTATGACTGAAGCTCAGTTCAAGACTTGGACTTCCAGACTACAACATTCTTCATTCTCTGCAACACAATTTCTGTTTGGAGCCGATGGTTGATGTATTATTTTGGTGTTGCAGGGAAAGACTGCGACGAGGTGAAACGGCAGATTCTAGTCAACCATGGTAACGGTGGTGAGGTGAAGAGCATCGGGCAGGACCATCTGGGGCACCATCACCATCACCACCATCACCACGGGCTCCACCAAGGAACGCGACTGGAATTTGCAGCTGCTGCCGCAGTCGCTGCAGGCCTATCCCTTCAAGGGCCTCAGGTCAATGACGACAGTTCCAAACCCTCAAAACAGAAAAGGCACCGGACGAGGTTCACCCCAGCTCAGCTCAATGAACTCGAGCGGTGTTTCTCGAAAACACACTACCCCGATATCTTCATGAGGGAAGAGATCGCCCTTAGGATCGGCCTTACAGAGTCGAGAGTGCAGGTAAGTTCACTCGTTTGAAATATGGCAATACGTATATTATAATAACACATAATAACAATAATATAATAACACATTTATTAGCAGCATTCTGTGACATTGGTTTTGATTCTGTTCCAAATTATTCAACATCACCAAAGCGAGAAACATGCGGTCGACGCCGACGGCTTGAATTAATTTAAAAAATAAATAAATAAACAAATAAATAAATAAAAGGTCTCTGTGGATGTTATCCATCTAGTTGCTCTCGTGGATGTTCCCAGCTTTGAGTGGAATGTTTGTATGATGTTACTTTTGACTGTACAGACCCAAATCTGACACCCATAGGTCTATAAAGGCCTGGGGATTTGTTTGTTAAGCAAAAGTAAAACTTCAACCGGTAGGGCGAAGCCGTGAGGCTTTTGTCGAATCATTTAGTGCATTTTCGAAGAAAATAAGCTATGGGTTCAACATTTTTAGGACACGAATTTTTGAAAAAATAGATTGACTGATCGTAGTTGAAGGGGAGGGGGTCACGATCACACATAGAAAACCTGAATAATAGTACAAGTGAGACACAGCAAGATAAGGTATAAGTGCGGGCTTCACGTATATTGAACAATAATCAGAGAATTTTGTTCCCATCCTGCAGCCTAGAGTCACAATTTATGCAAAATCCCCTCATTCGTTTGCTCTTGTGCACCATCGGTTAACCAACCAATCTACTAGGAACACAGCAGAGAGCCTTAAACTCTACGACAGATGTTTATTACGTGATCATTCCCAGGTAAAACCTTTTTAAATGCCAAACTCAGGGTTGTAATTCATAAAACTCGACTTTTCCGACGTGCATAGGTCGAGGAAGAGGGGGGGGGGGGGGGCGAAGTCGGGGTTTTCGATTTGTATTCAGTCTCTGGCGTGATGTGAAAATATATTGACGTCATTTCAGTTTAAGCTCTGAATAATTCAGGAACGCCGCCCACCAGTAAGTAACAGACGGGATCGCGTCAGGCCTGCCGGGCAAGGGCGAACACGGTTTGAACTTCACTTCCCAGTGTAGTTGTCGGATTCACGGTAGATGTACATTTTCAAATAGTATGCGCAGATTTCAATGTTAAATCAAATTGAAATTCCATTTGAGCCCCGGGAGAACGGGTGACCATGTTCCACCACGTTCGGTGTTTGACACAGGTATGCATTTATCGCCCACACACTCCGCTCCGACATGTTGGCTGCTCCCCTTGCAAACGCATTTCTAACATTTTCGGTGGGATAAATCCTCGAATTTACAACTTGTTTTGCATCGGAACGACTTTTTTCATCCTGACAAATCGACTGATAATGTATTCTCCATGTCGTCTGATAATGTATCTTTAGGAAAAAACACGTCTACTCGGCGCTGTTATTTCAGAAGTGAATTCTTGTAGTACCTAAACATTTCGCTATCAACGCAAACATGTTGTTTGAGCTCGGATATGAATAAAACATGTTCAGGATGAGTTCTGCAGTGGAAACCAGGGAGTTAGATACTCCATTTTTCCTTCCTCAGTAGGTATGTATAGGAGGTATTGATTATGATGTTTTATCAAATAAAAAGGTTTAGTCGACATTCTCCGTGAAGAATCCATATGCTGCAGTATGAGTTGTGGGCTATGGGAAGGCATTCACCTGGTTTTACACAGTCCCAAAACCTAACAAAATGGGCGCTGCTGTTCAGGATTGATCTTGGCCTCCCAAAAGGACGCACACGAGCCGTTTCATGTCTTCTATACTTATATCCCTAAATCGAGTACTGGAGCCGGCCCAGGAATTAAGTTTCATAAAAATGCGCGGGATTCAATAATTCAATAATTAATGAATTGTTGTTATTCATGAAGCACAAGGAAAATAATAAACCGTTGTGCAATAAAACGTTATGTAAGAAACCGTTGTGTAATAATTTACCTGTACAGATGCCCCTTCTGCGTAGATCTTTGTTTTCTGTGGTCAATTCCTGCCCTCGAGCTGTGGTCAATCCGAGGCCAGTAAAACAATGTAAATAATAAACCGTTGTGTAATAAACCGTTGTGCAATAATTTGCCTGTATATATCTGCGTAGATCACTATATTCTGTGGTCAGTACCTACCCTCGTGCTCCCCCCAGGAAATCCCTAAATCGAGTACTGGAGCCAGCCCGGGAATTACATTTCATAAAAATTCGCGGGATTCAATAATTCTATCATTGATTATTTATTTTTATTCATGAAGCATAAGGTTTGTTCAAGTTCCAAAAGTACATATCAACAAAATCCAGAAGATCCATCATTTTTCAAATAAAATAATATCACAGAACAGCCAACTCGACTTCATTCAACCATCCGTGATTATAATCAGGTGATCCCTAACAATGATATCTGGGCCAGATTCATACCGTTTCATTCACGATTATGCTGAACGAAGCCTTTCGGTGCAAGCGAACGGCTGGTCGTACAATGCTTTGGGGGGTCTTAAAAAAATGCTTTAGTTCAAGATCAGTTCAAAAACGTAAAAAAACATTCCCTTCTATCGAAAGTTTTGAGCTACGGCTTTCTGAAAATTTCAACCCATTTTTTTCACCTCTTAGAGGTGACTGACAGCAACGCCGAGCTTTGCGGACCAACTAGACCCCAAACGGGACATACAAACCAAATTTCATTAATTTTGGTTCATGGTAACAAACTAAGAAAAGTGCGAAGTACAACCGAGCGTCAATAAAATGGTTTAGTCGACATTCTCCGTGAAGAATGCATATGTTATATATATATGAGATGTGGGCTATGGGATGACATTCACCTGGTTTTCCACAGTCCCAAAACCTAACAAAATGGGCGCTGTGTTCAGGATTGATCTTGGCCTCCCAAAAGGACGCACACGAGCCGTTTCATGTCTTCTATACTTAGCTACTAGGTACCAAATCGATGATTTTCCGGGGATATCTGTACAAATTTCCAAAAAAATAAGATATCATCATCCAAATCTACAAACATCAATAAATTTTTTCACTTTTTTCCCCATAAAAAGTTCGGCTTTCATCGCTCTTCCTCGATCAAGTCCTCTGTACAGATAAAATTTTCCGAATTCCAATTGACCAAATACGTCTTATATACCTACCCGTATATGCATGCGACAAGTGTATTGCCCAAGTTTTCTGAATGACACTCAAACCATATAAATGACACTAAAATTGCTTAGGCTTTATTACCACTTTTAGCACCCGCCACTAATGACTCAGGCTCTAGCGTCGATTTATAATTCAAGCGTCACGTTTCATGTAGGTAAATCTGACATTTCTATACATATGGTCATTCTTCCTGTTTTCAAAAAAATACAGATTATCTCAAATGTCAGGGAATACCGCAATTCCTTTTTAGCCGAAGTGTCTTGGTCAGGGACTCCAGTTCTTTCGCTTGCAGAACACGAATTTCAAGTAACGTTTCTGCGGGAACTTCAGGACTCATCTACGCATCCTACATACGCAGGATGTCTTGCTAAAAATGTACCCCTCAACCTAAGTCTCTCATCTCTCAACCTAAATCTCTCATAGACCACCGAATGAAAGTCATTTCTATAATAAGAGCTGCAGATTACGTAATATCTCGTGAACACTAGAAAAAATTGACCTGGATAGTCCTCACAACGTCTATGAGTTGTGTGAAGAAAATAGGGACTACCAACTACCAGAATAAAACGGGCAGACAATCCACCAATTATCCACCTAAAAAACTCATTTACCAGGGTCAGACCACAGTTATATACAACTCAACAACTCATATTATTATGGATCAAAGGTCACGCAAGAATACATGGCAATGAAAGAGCAGATGAATTAGCAAAAGGGCTGTTCAGGCCAACCAAATCCATACTACCTACCAGGGGTGCCCATCCCCCCCAAAGGCTATGGCGCATTCCCCCCCAAAAAATTTACCATTCATGGGGTGTATAAATTATACAGTATAATTATTGTAAATTTTTTTTAATAAAATGTAGAAACAACTCATATGCCATACAAAATAATAAATCAATGTACAGTACTATAATTAAAAGTCAAAATGGCTAGAAAGTGTTGCAAAAAGGTAACTAACTTGATGAACTTAACCCTTGATTACCCTTGATGGCCTTTGTAAAGCAGCAGTTTTTTCCTGTTCTCACTTGAAATGCCAAATTTGTCTATGATCTCACTGTTTGGAATTGATTGTAAAATATCCTTTTCGGATGCCAAAACCAACATATCAGACAACCAGGTATCACCCATACTGCTTCTCAATATATTTTTAACGATTTTAAGTTTGCTCATTGCTCTTTCAGCAGAGCAACTTGTTGCTGGCAGGGCGAGAATTATCTGATACAATGATGTCAAATATGGAAACCCAGATATGTTCAATAAACAGCGATAGGGTCTTATAAAGCCCTTCTTGATCCATTGATCAAGATATCGTTGCTTTGCAATTGTACTTGTACAATCCAATGTTTCATCAGAAGAATCTTGGGTTTCAACTTCAACTTCTTCATTGGTTAGTCTTGCATTTTTGTATTTATCATCTTTTGAAGAAAGGACATCTGACAGGTCAATATTTTTATAGCTGCCTTTGTATAACTGGCTGAAAACATCAAACTCCTCACAAAGTTTCTCGGTATCCAATCCATAGTAACCACACAGGTCACTGACAATGTCTGGGTTTAGGGTGTCGTCCCCAGTGTTTAGCAGCTTTTCGTGAGAAAAATGAGTCATTTGCTGCACAATATTTAATGACCTTTCAGGAAAACGATCATGTAGTTGTGTGATCACGGAGTCAAGCACTTTAAAGAAGACTTCTGTCCTCAGTTTTGCCATAGGATCTAATATTATTTCATCAATGGCGAGTTCGTCCATGAATCTTTTTCTCTTTCGGATTCGTTTGTTTGAAGTTTGCTGGAGATTGTGTTCTTGAGCAAAATGATTAATACTGCCCACCATTTTGTCCCATCCCTCGTCGGTTCTCATAGATTGGAGTTTAGAAATAGTTTCAGACACCACTGTCGGAATCATTCATCATTCATCATTTTTCTTGCCTCTCACAGCTTTAATTTGTTAAAACTACTGCAAACTTGTACATTTTTTTAAACTTTGTAAATAACGTATCCGAAACCCGCTTTTTAAAAAGTTCCCCCCCAAAATTTTCATTCCCCCCCAATCTTTGTTTCAATGGCGCAACTTGCGCCATTGCTCCCCCCCGTGGGCGGCCCTGCTACCTACTATCACAAGAACCGACTCCTATCCTATGATTAAACACCGTATACGATCAGATTGGCAATAGGTACCTATTTATCAACCTTGACAAAAGTCTATTTTATAAACAAATCCAACCGTATATCTCTGTTCGCCCTTGGGTCCCACAGCACGAAGTCTCAAAATAATTTCGTCGAGCCATTACGAGGATGTGGACGATTCACAGATTCTGTGACGCCTATCTACATAAAATCGACCGACAGGACGACCCCCAGTGCAACCGTAGTGGCCAGAATGGACTATCGAACATTTTAAAATATAATGCCCTCTCTTCTACCTCGAAGAGACGATCTGTTTAATCAAATGACAGAAATAGTTGACCACCCGATGAGTTGCATTTAACTTCTATTTCTTCTAAATGAGAGAAATTTAAAGCTATTTATGAATACCCAGCCCCATTCCCTTCTTTCACTCGCTGCTTCCTTACTCAACACCTCCTCCATTTCCTTCAACAAAACACTTGACTTTCTCAGTTTTTTGGTTTATTATTTTCAATAATGAACCATTGGAATCGAGCATGAAAAACAAAATTCTAACCCCCCCCCCCCCCCTCAAAATTTGATGGTTTACGTTTCAAGGTATGTAGAATCCGAAAATGCAATAAAAATATTTCTGTCTGTCCGCCGTATGCCGTACGCCGTACGGGCCACTTTCCTTAGTTACCATGAAACAAAATTGATGAAATTCTGGTTATAGGTTCCGTTCGGGGTCTAGTTGGTCCTCGAAGCTCGACGTTACTGTCAGTCATCTCTAAGGGGTTCAAAATAGGGGTTGGAATTTTCAGAAAGCCTGTACCTTTGTATTACGTGAATTTTTTTACGGTTTAAATAGTTCTTGAACTTACGAGTTGTTTAAGACCACCCGGAGCACCGTACGTCCAGCCGTTCGTTCACAATAAGGCCCCGAAGTTTGCACCGACAGGCATTTTGGACACCAGGGTGAATGAAATTGTATACATCAGACCAAATCTCGTCACCAGGGACGCGCTGGATTCAATCAATCAATCAATTTATTCAATCAATCAATCAATCAGCCAATTTTTGGATTATTATTCTGTGAATAATACACCTATGTATTCGCTCAGCAAAAATTTTTAATAACACCCCCTCAAAATTTTTTCTTTTCCGTTTCAAGGTGCGTAGATTCCAAAAATGCAATGTCCGTCCGCCGTACGCCGTATCACGTATACCGGCTTCATTTTTGGTCTAAAAAAGTCGTTCTTTCGCACACATGCTCCATTTGGGCCCTAGTTGTGTCCCGAAACTTTTCAGCCCGATCGGAATATACCCAGGGGTGTTATGAGTGAAAATGTGTGTAAAAATAGGTACTTTTTGCGTTTTAGCAACATGTTAGTAACATGAGCTTTTGAGGTATCTTTTTCCATGTTTTTGGGGACAAGAAGACCGAATATGAAGTCGATTTTGACTAAAGACGCGGAAATTGAGGTTTTACCAAAGGTTCAGCTCCCAAAATTGGTTTTTTATGAGTCAAAAACCTGAAAAACTGTCTGAAATCACCATCAATGTGTATAATAACATTAGAAAAAGTGTAAACAGGTGAATCAATACCATTAAATGCCACTACCAGTGATCAAAGATGATTTGGAAAAAAAAGTACCTATTTCATGTTTTGGGGGCCAAATTTGGTGGAAATCATCAGAGATAGCTAATTCAATCATTCCACATGAAAGAAACAATAAATTTAACAGCCAACAAGAATCTCTAGAACTCCAATAGAATAATAAACCCATGTGACAAGGACTTTGCAGCGTTTTTCAATTGCAATTGGATTACAATTTCAATTGCACTTTAATTCACTTAGGATTGTAATTATAATCCTCTAAGATTGCACTTAGGATTGTAATTGTAAGTGCACTTAGGAATTCACTTAGAATAGTAAAAATTGGTATACCATCAATCTGAATTGGACTTTCATATAGGTATGGAATTCATTTCGGATTGTCTAATTGGCATGGTGCGCATTGGCATGGTCCGAAATGGTTCAATCAATCGTTTTCTTTTGTTTTTTTCAATAAATTCATTATGACTGGCCTAGGCCATTCCAATCACAAGGGCCGGCCACGGCTACGCGTTCTGCAATTCTATTGGCCAACGCTGTCTGCGATTCACATAATATGTATAGAGCAGTGCATATTATATTATACAGACGGGTTATCTATACAGAGATCTGTGATCTGTAACATAAGGGTATTCTGTACAAAATAATAAACCGTTGTGCAGGGATTTGCAGCGTTTTTTCTTTATAATAGACATGACGGCAGATGGCACAAACTCTTCTATACCATTCTGGCAACCTCACTCGACTGACGCTTGAATGATCCAGGTAGAGTGTTAGAGTCGATTAGGAGTGTTAGAGTGGTCGGTAGAGTAGAATGCACTTTACCACCAATTCGACCCGTGTAAACTGGCCTATAAGAAGGGAAGTAGGCTGTTCGGGTGTACCGAGTGGTGGGCTTTGTGGCCAACGATAGAGCGCTCACGTGTGCGCCCTGTGCGCGAGGCCTTTCACTCATGATGCCGATCTACATCTTCCGTCTTTCTCCAAGCCTGCCATATTAGGCCGTGTCCTACGTGGATCTGCCGCGCGCGTCAACGCGTCGGAGCTTTCGGGCGTTCACACAAATCGCGTCGTCATGCCGCGCGGCGAAAAAAAAGGTGTCCTACGTGAAAACGCGAGACGCTTCGTATTTCAGTGGACGCCGACTGTCAAGTATTGTCACCTGTTCTTTTATTTTTACTGCTTTATTTTTGATTACGTTCAAGTATCAGGCAGACATTTATGCAATATTTTCTGAGCCTAAGTTGTCCTACTACTACTAGTTGATATTGTATAATAATTCTAGGAGACTTAAAAAAAATAAGAGTACCAAATACAGTTTGTTTCTAAAAATCACGTATTGTTATTTTATAAACATCTCATTAAACGTAGGTACATAGGGGGGGTACTTGCTTGCCATCCTAGATTGTTGCGATACTTCGCCCCAAGCAGTTTGCACCAAATCACGGTTTTTATAGTGTTATTTATTTATTTTTTCATTTATTGGCAATATATCATAAATAAGTACATAATGGAGATAAATATACAAAATAATTAAAAATACTAAAAAAGCCGAATTTGGGAGACATTTTAATTAGAGAAATTGCCCACCAAAGGATAAGTTCGGAAGAACTTGTGCTCTTCGGTGTACCGGTTATTCCAAAGACACGGCCGCTTTTGGACTTCTGCAGTTAACATTTCCATCACACAAAATACACAAAAACACGGTCTTCTACACAGCAATTAACAGAACAAACGAGATAAACAAATCAAACGCGGCGTTTGACGCGAGGCGGTGACGGTAAAAATCAAACTAGTTTGGAAATCAAACCGAAACGTTCAACGCTGTCGCGACAACGCGCCGTCCGAATCACGTGACAATTTCCATGGTTTTCATTGGTCTGCGTCTTCAACGCGCCAACGCCCGAACGCTCCGACGCGCGCGGTGGATCCACGTAGGACACTGGGTTAGGTTTGTTTCATCCGCGTCAGTGCGAGTTCATCAGTGCGACACCCGCCAGTACGGAACCGAATGGGGTGGGGGTAGGTGCAGATACGAGTGCGAGTGAGTGCGAGTTCGAAAATATGACGGTAGGAACGCAAATTTGGTTCTCAGTCTTCTTTGGCTCTCAGAATTGAATTGGAGCGCAAGTCACGGTAACGGTGGTCACGACACGGCACCAACAGAACAAATGAATTTTGGGGAGGTTACAGACTGTTACCTCTTGGGTTCACTTCAAAAACTCGATCGCCGTGAGTGCGGAAAAGTGCCGCACTCGGTACGGGACTGTTCTGCACTTGACGCGGAAGGAACACGGTTCGGTACAGTCGATGTAGAAAGTAGAAGTTTGGGTTCATGGAACCGACACGGTAGGAACACAGTTTTATGCGCGGATCGATCTGCGAATAATACGTTCTACTGAACTCGCTCGGATGGAACAAACCTATTGATTCTAAGAGCTGGAAAACCTGCAGGTACCATCTTATCGTTAGAAATTCAAGGCATACATCGCTACATTCTGCAATCGCTGAATGCCGCGATGCAGAATTTGTGTGAAACCCTCGGAATAGACAACGTGGAGAGTCTCAAAAGAATTTGTCTGCTGATAGGCTGTGTCAAAGTTGAAGTGATTATAAGCTATAGTGGGGCAACAAATGGTCTTATCGTCTTCGCTGTCGCGAAGTACCGACTGCTGCTCACTGGGCAAAAATGAGATGTTGGCTGGGACTGGGTTCAAGGCGGATCCGGGTAGGAAAGAGAAAGAACGGGAGGAGGCACCTGGATCGATAGCAACTGCCAGTTATCAATTGAAAGTTAAGAGATTGAACGTATAGAGGTAGAACAGGAGGATATGAAACTCAAGTTTTACGCCCGGAAGGCCCCCATCCTACGACGCTTTGCACGACCTTTCAACTTATGTTCAAGATTGGGTAATAAAAACTTGCCTTTACCTTCTTCTCTTTTTTCCCCTTTAAACCAGTAGAGTGTGCGAGGAGCAGGAGTGGGATGACGAAGAAGGTGAGGAACGGAGGGAGGGGAGGGGAGGGGGGCTGAAGGCAATTTTCGTGCCCAAGTGGGAGGTCTTTTATTGTGGCCCTACAACCGTCAGCTTTATGACTTGGAACAGAAACCTTCTTGACGAATACACATTTTATTCAATCTACCGAACTCCCCCCCTTCCCCTCCGCGCCATCTCATTCTATATTACACTTCACTTGCCGCTTTCTTTCATTTTATCTCATAACATGTATATTGGACTAAGTTTGAAGCGCCCTCTCCTTCGCTTCATCATAACAACCAAAGTAATTACATTGTCCCAAGTTGTTTCCAATTCCATATTTACGTACCTTCAAGAAATTCCACTCGAGGTCTAGTTATTATGTTTTTCTCATTTTATTTCCTAACTTCTCTTTGAAGCATTACTGGAAACAGTAGATCCTGCTTGAGAAATGCTGGACTTTCATTTCTTCATGCACTGCTGTTAACATCGTTTGTAGCACGGGCTGCCACGCAGATAATTTTGGTGCCCAAATCAGCAGTAATTATGCGGGTTATCCCGTTAACGGTCACCTGCAGCTGGGCTCATACTTAGGTTTATGAATGAGAATCCGTCAGACAGTAATTCTTCCGTCTTGACGGCATTTTAAATGCAGAACAGCGATTAGGATCTTGTGACAAAAATAAATAAATAAGAAAAATAAAATAAGTGCACAAATAAAAATTAAAAAATTAGAAAGCGTGAAACTGATGATAGATTTTATCAGCCAAACATAAGCACCAGAACATGACACATAATCCCAAGGGAACATGAAATCAAAAGTCGTAATAGCGCCATTAAATCTTGGCGTCAAGCTCTTTTCCCATGGATGCCACTAAACTCATGTTTACTTAGTATAAGAAATTCTTAGTACGTATTTATTCAGATGCCGCTAAATTCGCTGCTCTCTGTTCTCGCAGACGTGCACGGGAAAACATCTTCGGGATACCAGCTGTCAACACTTCGATCAGATTTTGGTTTCAACAACGATTATTAGACAAAACATACGTGTTGAAATGTGAAAAAACGTGAAAATTATAACTTGACCCTTGAAACCGTAGAAAAAAAAAACATGCATAAGAGCCCCATATTCGACCTTCTTGGTATCACCTGTAAGCTCCATCGGTTGATGTGATTCGTTAATTTATATCTTGATATAATGTGGTTCACCTCTGTTGATATGTCAGAAGGAGACGTGAAAACATTTTATTCATAAAATTAGTTGCTCGAAATGGCCACCCTCTTGATCGATGTACAGTTGGGTCCTCACTGACATGGGGGGGATCTCCCTTATCGAATCCTACGGTAGAGGTAGCTGATTCGGGAAGCACCTACCCCACGTAAAACCTCGTTATTCCTTGCACGCGGTATGATGAGTGCGTGAACATCAGGCTGGCACCGCTGAGTTGTGGCTTCAGGACAGTCAAATCCGCATTTTTAGTGAGATGCATAATATCATTACTTCGTTTTGTAAAATACTGAGATGTTTGAGAGATATTGCATCGTTTGCAATATCTCATCGCAAATCAGTCAAATGAAGTTGTTACTCGTGCAATCAATGAGATAAAATTGATGATTGATAAAACTGGGGGAATCCTCAGACTGGACACAGGTCATCTCGGAATGCTCAAGCAAAACGGAATCAGTCAATGATAATAATCTATCGTTGATAATAATCTAGTTTCCACCATTTTTGGCCTCTAAAACACGAATTAGGTACGCTCCTTTTTTTTCAATTTATCTTTGATAATTGCTTGTGCCATTTAATCGTCTTGATCCACGTGTTGATACTTTTTTTAGTGTTATTCTGCAAATTGATGGTGATTTCAGACGATTTCCCTGGTTTTTGACTCATAAAAAATCAATTTTGGGAGCTGAACATCTGGTACAACCTCGATTTTCCACTCTTTGGTCAAAATCGACTTCATATTCGGTCTTCTCGTCTCCAAAAACATGAAAAACGATACCTCAAAAGCTCATTTTACTAACATGTTGCTAAAACGCAAAAAGTACCTATTTTTACACACATTTTCACTCATAACTCCCCTGGGTATATTCCGATCGGGCTGAAAAGTTTCGGGACACAACTAGGGCCCAAATGGAGCATGTGTGCGAAAGAACGAATTTTTTAGGCCAAAAATGAAGCCTGTACACGTGATACGGCGGACGGCGGACGGCGTACGGCGGACGGACATTGCATTTTAGCGAATTTTCAAAGAAAATGAAGCTATTGCAATGGCTTCGAAATTTAAATAATATAAATTTTTGGAAATTTTCTTCATAGAAATCCGTTTCAGACCATTCTAAAACGATTCCTGAAATTTAACACTTTTTTATATGTATATATATATATATATATGTGTCACTCCAGACGATAACTCTCGATAGAATTGAGATAAACAGCTCAAATTTGCACAAAAAATCTATCTTGGCAATCGAAAGGCTAAGTTCGAAGATGGGCGAAATTGGCCTACTCTAAGGAGGGTTTTGGCGCATTTAAAGTGCGCAAAAATTACCCAAAAATCCCCAAAATGTTATTTTCCAACAAGTGACCCCTCATTTTAAAGGTTTTTGCACGCTGAACACGATGGTGGAATCGGATTTTAGATATCTTGATCCGTTCTCAAATTAGAGCATTTAAAGTGCGCAAAAATTACCCAAAAATCCCCAAAATGTTATTTTCTAACAAGTGACCCCTCATTTTAAAGGTTTTTGCACGCTGAACACGATGGTGAAATCGGATTTTAGATATCTAAATCCGTTCTTAAATTAGAGCATTTAAAGTGCGCAAAAATTACCCAAAACTAGGATAATCTTTAAACTCTTACCCCCCCCCCCCCACCCCCTTAGAGTGGTCAGATTGAAAAATGTGAGAAGTATTAATTGAAGACGAGAGTTCGAAGCAAAACAAAACCATAGCCATTAATTCGAATATTTCTTTGAAAATTCGCTCATTAAGTCATGCTGCATGACTGGTTTTTTTTGAATCTACGCACCTTGAAACGGAAAAGAAAAAAATTTGAGGGGGTGTTATAAAAATTTTTTGCTGAGCGAATACATAGGTGTATTATTCACAGAATAATAAACCAAAACCGGGGTTCTGTTTGGTGTTGTCAGTATTTCTGTAGTGGTTACCTCGGGTCATGACAGAAAAAACCCTGGAAATCCCTGCACAACGGTTCATTATTTTGTACAGAATACCCTTCTGTTACAGATCACAGCTCTCTGTATAGATAACCCGTCTGTATAATATAATATGCACTACTCTATACATATTATGTGAATCGCAGACAGCGTTGGCCAATAGAATTGCAGAACCATTTCGGACAATGCCAATGCGCAACATGCCAATTAGACAATTCGAAATGAATTCCAATTCAAATTAATGAATTCAAATTCAAATTAATGAATTCCAATTCGAAATGGATTGAATAAATTGATTGATTGATGGAATCGAGCGCTTCCCTGGTGACGAGCGCAATGCCAATTAGGCAATTCGAAAAAAATTCAAATTCAAATTAAAGTCCAATTCAGTATACCAATATTTACAATTCTAAGTGAATTCCAATTGCAATTGAAATAGTGGTCCAATTGCAATTTCAATATTTTATTAACACAACTTTGCCAATTTTGGCGAATGTGGAGTGTATGTTTATAGGATTAGTGTGTCGGGAATTTAGATGGGGATGTTAGGTACAGTGGTGAGCAGTGGCCAATTGCAATTGAAAACAACAGACACACAAACAAGCCTATGATTCCCCAATTGCAAACAATAAAGTAATCCAATAATTTACAAACTATTCCAATTCCAATTGAAAATTTTGATTGATTGATTGATCAATTGATTGAATAAATTGGTTGATTGACTGAATCCAGCGCGTCCCTGGTGACGAGATTTGGTCTGATGTATACAATTTCATTCACCCTGCTGTCGAAAATTCCTGTCGGTGCAAACTTCGGGACCTTACTGTGAACGAACGGCTGGACGTACGGTGCTCCGGGTGGTCTTAAACAACTCGTAAGTTCAAGAACTATTTAAACCGTAAAAAAATTCACGTAATACAAAGGTACAGGCTTTCTGAAAATTCCAACCCCTATTTTGAACCCCTTAGAGATGACTGACAGTAACGCCGAGCTTCGAGGACCAACTAGACCCCGAACGGAACATATAACCCGAATTTCATCAATTTTGATTCATGGTAACTAAGCAAAGTGGCCCGTACGGCGTACGGCGGACAGACAGAAATATTATTGCATTTTCGGATTCTACATACCTTGAAACGTAAACCATCAAATTTTGAGGGGGGGGGGGGGGGGGTTAGAATTTTTTTTTTCATGCTCGATTCCAATGGTTCATTATTGAAAATAATAAACCAAAACAGTTGCATTCACGGCATCTGGTTCTTACTCCTCAGAAATTCAGAGTCTTGGTACCTATGTAGTTCTTTTATACTGTTTGTCTGTGACCGCAGTTCTACAAGATACCTCTAACGCCCCTGGTTTTCTCAGCGGTTCCCCGACTGACTGTTGTTACTTAATTCACGCCGTCCCATTGCGGGCAATACTGAAACCGCACTGGATGCTAAAGGAAATCCTAGGCGAGTTGTGGAGAGCATGTACCTGATTCCTAAATCAGAAATAATTATGGCTGTTGGTTTAGGGGCTGAAGATTTAGAGGAGTTTCGGCTTGGGTCTGGCTATAGATCCTAATTAGGAGGAAAAGACACCCCCACCCATCCCCCAACACCATTCCAACTACCGTCATCCAGCCCAAAGGCTTCCAGCTTCATAATCCTCCCTCTCCGCTCCTGTATAAATGTAATGACCTCATTGCAAATTCTAGCGTATTTTATCCAGTTTTTCCCCTCTAGTACTTCCTCTTTGACTCCCACGGGGTTTCTATATACTTTTTTTTTTCTTCTCTTCTCCTGTTGTAACATTTTTCATTTATGCCAAAAGTCTTTTTAAACAAAAGTTCCAAACTGAAGAAGTAATCTAATGAAAATGTATCTTAGAAAACTGCCAAGCAGAAGCACAAAGTTCCACTACGTTCTCCTGTGAACACCACATTGCATCACTACATAAAGTTTACTAATTAGGCATTGATTTCAGATCCAATATCTGATGTTTTCTTTAATCAAGATCTTATGAGTTCAACTGAAGATGGGCTTCCAACGTATTTAGCTGAGAGATGCATTGGGGGGGGGGGGGGGTGTATGGGTGGTGAGAGGGGCTTTTATTGGGCTATGGAATGGGGCAATCAGAATCAAAAGTATTTTATCCCGTTAAAAAAACGCTGCAAAGTCCTTGTCACATGGGTTTATTATTCTATTGGAGTTCTAGAGATTCTTGTTGGCTGTTAAATTTATTGTTTCTTTCATGTGGAATGATTGAAATAGCTATTTCTGATGATTTCCACCAATTTTGGCCCCCAAAACATGAAATAGGTACGCTTTTTTTTCTTAAGATCATCTTTGATCATTGGTAGTGGCATTTAATGGTCTTGATTCACCTGTTTACACTTTTTCCAATGTTATTATACACATTGATGGTGATTTCAGACAGTTTTCAAGGTTTTTGACTCATAAAAAACCAATTTTGGGAGCTGAACCTTTGGTAAAACCTCAATTTCCGCGTCTTTGGTCAAAATCGACATCATATTCGGTCTTCTCGTCCCCAAAAACATGGAAAAAGATACCTCAAAAGCTCATTTTACTAACATGTTGCTAAAACGCAAAAAGTACCTATTTTTACACACATTTTCACTCATAACATCCCTGGGTATATTCCGATCGGGCTGAAAGTTTCGGGACACAACTAGGGCCCAAATGGAGCATGTGTGCGAAAGAACGATTTTTTTAGATCGAAAATGAAGCCTGTACACGTGATACGGCGTACGGCGGACGGCGGACGGGCATTGCATTTTTGGAATCTACGCACCTTGAAACGGAAAAGAAAAAATTTTGAGGGGGTGTTATGAAAATGTTTTGCTGAGCGAATACATAGGTGTATTATTCACAGAATAATAAACCAAAAGATGAGGGCCAGAGGCAGTGGAGTAGTTTGATCGACAGGAGCTTAATTATTATTACTGATCATACGGAGTTCAAGCAAAAGACCCGGAGCGCTCAGAATCAACCCCAGTACCTAGCCATCACGTTACAGCATGATGTGGTGCCATTATGTCAATTTCGGGATTTGTTAAGTGGTTGATAGAAATTCGAGGTGATTTATTAGCTCTCAGGTATTGGCCATACAATACAAATAACCATTTCTGTGATGTACTTATGCATTGGTGTTGAAATACAAAATGCTTTCAACTTAGCTTTCCTGGACAGACCACAGATAGATTTGGGGATTACCTCTGTTTGGTCAGATCAGAGTTGGGGATCCAAGATAAGTTATAGCAATGGCAGGGGAAAGTTCAGAACTGTTACCGACCATAATTTGAATAGTTGAAGTCGAATCATATTATAACTGAGGTAAATCATGAATGTTGCCTAGTCACTGACCGAAGTTTTGATTAAGCACGTACAACGTACTCCTTGGAATGTGTAACTGTTCACTTGGTCATCAATACGATTTTTCGTTAGGTGAACAAAGTACCTACCAAATAATGCTCATGATTCACTGAAAATATTCAATGTGTCCTATATAACGGCATCAGAAAGATGTAGGCGAACCAATAGTGGAAAGTGCAAAAAGGAAAAATGTAAGTGACTACACAGCCGCGGACGAGTCCAAATAATCGATATTAGTCAACAGATCTTGACGGGGGACGAGTTTAACTATCATTTTTCGACTTATGGAAAATTTCCGCGTGCACGAATTTTTTAATTTTTGATCTCAGAATCGGACTTAGCACCTTTGAAAACCCCCTAATGACAGTTTTCATATCAAAACTCCGCGTAGCTTGGGTAACAAACGGATAGAAATAAAACGAAATGACGTCATAGGTGCACCTATGACGTCCATAGACGCGGGGGTGAGTGCCTTCACCTCTGACGTCATTTTGATTTCTTTCCACTTGCTTATCGCCCACTGTCGATCACCTGATACCCCTCATACAGCACCTTTTCGGAAAGCGCTCGCCGAGATCTTTTACTTCAGGAAATAAAATATAACAGGTGAAATTGTCCATTGCCTCACGGGGACGAGCCCTTTCAAAATCAACATGCTTCCGACCCAGGCGCACCGATTTTCGATGTGCGGTACGAAATTAAATTTTGGACTTTTCCTTACTCTTCATAGGTGTTTTGGAAACCACAGCGCCTTAATAACGAGACGAAAGACACGTATACATATAGGAGGAAAGTTTTGGAGAAGTAACGTTGACGAAGCTTCGCACTGATTTATTTAGGGATTAATAATTTATTAATAGTTGGTACTTGTTCGAAACAACTACACTTCCCCGATTCTTAGTCGCTTATAATACAGAGAAAGAGAGAACAATGTCCAGCTACTTAGACGTTGGTCCGATTGTGTACAAAGGCGGACGGCTAATGATATGCGGGTTGCCAGTCAGGTGTCACTTTCAGAGCCTCACTGTGAAAACAGCAAGTTCTTACTATCTTTTGTGTTTCCACCTCGCCTTGGTTCAGACAAACATCTTCTTTCCGCCTCCCATATGAATATTAATACTTTTGTTCGGATACGCGGGTCCAGCTTGGAAATTGCTGGTAACTGTTTCGATGCCGTTTTTTGGAATAATTTCACTCGTCATTTACTCTGGGGAAGGCAGCCTCATACCACATGCAAGTGGCATTATGTCTTGAAGATGGTAATTGTTGAACACTTGGAAAGTTCTGTAGTCATAAGTGGTGTGTAGTCATTTTTGGTAGTCAGTTTGATTGAACAATCAAAAATAAATATTTGAAATACAAAGGTAACTATGTGTACGAAGGCAAGTTGATGTACCTACACATAGCAACTGCGACAATATTATTAACCTGCAAAAAAAACCTCCTCAGTCGCAAAAAGGATTGATATCCATTTTGCCCGCCAAAATAGCATGCTCAGTGCTTCGCACCTCGCTCTTGGATGTGCATATATATAATCCCCTCCTCCTCTTCTCCTTTGTTGGATATGTGTATAGAGTTCGCAATATGAGTATGTATAGAGTTCTAATGTTTGTAGAGGTCGCAATGTGTATAGAGTTCCACAAATGGAGTTCGCAACGCTCCCTGTGCTTATCAACGTGCCATTATTACTGCACTGGGAGACTTGGCTAACACATCTGACCTCTTGGTCGTTGGCACAACGAAGGAGGAGGCTCTTTCTCGCCTAGCGGTCGTACTCAAAGTCCTTTCGAATACTAGTGAACCATGTTTAACCATTTTTAATCCAAAATATCCTATAGAGGTCTGGATGGACGCATCATCGGTCGGGTTTGGTTCAACATCATGTTTAATGCCATAAATAAAAACGCTGTAAACTATACACAACGGTTTATTATTTACCTGTATGGATGCCCCTTCTGCGTAGATCACTGTTTTCTGTGGTCAATACCTACCCTCGAGCTCCCCCCAGGAAATCCCTAAATCGAGTACTGGAGCCGGCCCGGGAATTAAGTTTCATAAAAATGCGCGGGATTCAATAATTCGATCATTATTTATTTATTGTTATTCATGAAGCATAAGCCTTGTTCAAGTTCCAAAATTACCTCTCAACAAAATCCAGAAGATCCATCATTTTTCAAATAAAATAATATCACAGAACAACAAACTCGACTTCATTCAGCCATCCGTGATTATAATCAGGTGATCCCTAGAAATGATATCTGGGCCAGATTCATACCGTTTCATTCACGATCATGTTGATGAAGCCTTTCGGTGCAAGCGAACGGCTGGTCGTACAATGCTTTGGGGGGTCTCAAAAAATGGTTTAGTTCAGGATCAGTTCAAAAACGTAAAAAAACCATACCCTTCTATCGGAAGTTTTGAGGTTCGGCGTTCTGAAAATGTCAACCCCTTTTTTTCACCTCTTAGAGGTGACTGACAGTAACGCCGAGCTTTGCGGACCAACTAGACCCCAAACGGGACCTACAAACCAAATTTCATTAATTTTGGTTCATGGTAACTAAGAAAAGTGCGAAGTACAACCGAGCGTCGGAGTAGAACTAGGATCCAAATGAATTTCCGAATGGGGACCCAAACTGTGTGTGGAAGAACGATGATTTTAGACAAAATTTTAACGTAAATTTAAGGCTGAAGGTTTGTTACAACCTCTTTTACATTCTTTGGCCAAAATCGGCTTTTCGGTCTCCCCGTCCCAAAAAAAACATCGAAAACGATACCTCTCAAGCTCGTGTAAAAAAAACACCAAAAACCTCCCTTTCTACATTCCCATTTTTTACCCATAGCACCCTTGGGTATATTCCAATCGGGCTGCAAAGTTTCGGGACACAACTAGGGGCTAAATCGAGCCTGTGTGCGAAAGAACGGTTTTTTAGACCGAAATTAAAGTATTTATATGGATGATATGGCGGACGGCGGACGGAAATTGCATTTTGGTTTATTATTCTGTGAATAATACACCTATGTATTCGCTCAGCAAAAAATTTTTATAACCCCCCCTCGAACTTTTTCTTTTCCGTTTCAAGGTACGTAGATTCCAAAAATGCAATGTCCGTCCGCCGTACGCCGTCCGCCGTCCGCCGTACGCCGTCCGCCGTATCACGTGTACAGGCTTCATTTTCGGTCTAAAAAAGTCATTCTTTCGCACACATGTTCCATTTGGGCCCTAGTTGTGTCCCGAAACTTTTCAGCTCGATCGGAATATACCCAGGGATGTTATGAGTGAAAATGTGTGTAAAAATAGGTACTTTTTGCGTTTTATCAACATGTTGGTAACATGAGCTTTTGAGGTGTTGGTTTCCATGTTTTTTTTGGACGAGAAGACCGAATATGAAGTCGATTTTGACCAAAGAGTGGAAAATTGAGGTTCTACCAAAGGTTCAGCTGCCAAAATTGATTTTTTATGAGGCAAAAACCTGGAAAATCGTCTGAAATCACCATCAATTTGTATAATAACACTAGAAAAAGTGTCAACACGTGGATCAAGACGATTAAATGGCACTCCAAATGATCAAAGATAATTTGAAAAAAAAAAAAAAAGAAGCGTACCTACCTAGTTTGTGTTTTGGGGGCCAAAATTGGTGGAAACCATCAGAAATAGCTATTTCAATTATTTCACATGAAAGAAACAATAAATGAACAGCCAACATTTCTTTAGATATGTCCAATAGAATAATAAACCCAAGTGACAAGGACTTTGCAGCGTTTTGGAATCTACTCACCTTGAAACGTAAAAGAAAAAATTTTGAGGAGGTGTTGTAAATTTTTTTTTGCGGAGCGAATACATAGGGGTATTATTCGCAGAATAATAAACCAAAACGATGTTAATTTATTACCTCAGTTATTCGAGGAAATTTATGATTCTGACCCCGGTGAGGATTAATTTTTTTTAAAATCATGTGCATATTAAATATTGATTATATTCATATAAATTCCAAATTTATAAAATGCATACGAATATAGTAGCAATTTTGGCCGTGGTTGGAATTTGGCTAGTCAAAATGTCTCTTTGTTGCCTAAGACCACCCTATGGGGTCAGGGTGTTTCTTAGAGCGGTGTGTAGTGCATTATTTTTGCAGCGATGGGCGTTTTCCAACATTTAAAATTTTGGCGTAGGTACGTTGCGTACTTCCGGGGTACGTAAGCAGCGTCTGTATTATAGTGGCCGTGTTCCACGCCAAAGCGCCCAATGTGCTGCACCATTGAGCTGCACCCGTTGCCCTGAGAACGCAACTTTTCCAGCTTGACATTTCCAGGGGTTTGCAATGGCTTCTGATCGGTGACAGTTGTGAACTATGCATGAATAGCACTAGGCGACGCACGTCGGGAACTCACAATAGATCGTAGTAGAGCCGTACATCGGCGCCGTAAAACCAGCAGACCTATAGACAAATATGGGGCAATACAGTATGAGGTAAGATTCATCATCAGGCTGGTGTTAGCCACACCATACCGAGAGTGAACCAAGAATCAAAATGGTTCATCGATCTTTATTTACACTGTTATATTTAAAATAAACTTCGATGCCGGAAACGGTTATATAAAATCCATAATTCCGATGCCGAGACTGGGAGCACTCCACACTTCCATACTTGGATGAATCCCCATTTCATTTTGTCCGTATGCAACTCTACAGAAGTACACCATAAATGAGCGAATAAAGTAAAATACCCCACAACTTTAAATTTATTTTATCATATTTATGATTAACTATGGCAGTCTGAGCCGAGACAGATACTTATAAATTTCTTCTTTTCGGGTCCTAGTTATGCTCCAAAGCTCGGCATCCGGATCGGAATACACCAAGGAGTGTTAAGGGAGAAAAATGGGTGTTAAAATAGGGATTTTCGAGGTTTTAGTGAACATGAGCTTGTGATGTCCATGTTTTTTTAGGGTGAGAAGGTCGAATATAAAGTCGATTTTGGCCAAAGAGTGAAGAATTGGGGTTGTAACAAAGGTTCAGCTCACAAAATACATTTTTTATGAGTCAGAAACCTGGGACATTGTGTGAAATCATCATAAATTCGTGTAATAACACTAGAAGTAGTATTAGCAGGTGAATTAAGATAATTAAATGACACTATCAATGATCAAAGATAATTTGTAAAAAAAAAAGCCTAATTCGTGTTTTTGGGGGCCAAACTTGGTGGAAACCATCAAAAATAAATATTTAAATTATTGCGCATGAAAAAAAAAAAACAATAGGCCAACAGCCAACATTTTTGTAGGTATGTCCAATAAAATAATAAACCCATGTGACAAGGACTTTGATGCGTTTTGGAATCTACTCACCATGAAACGTAAAAGAAAAAATTTTGAGGGAGTGTTATAGAAAGTTTTTGCTGAGCGAATACATAGGTTGTGTTATTCACAGAATAATAAGAATAATGTGCCAGAACTGCAAGACTAGGTATACTTGGACCATTCTAAAAAAAAAAAAATCCATGAAAGGATTCGTAAATTGGTTCCCGATCAGATAAGAAGTAATGGGTATTGAAGCTGTTGCCTCCTTGCTTCTAATTTTACATGTTATTTTATGAACTCAGTCTCCAAAACTTCTTGAGACCCTAGTTGAACCTCATTTATTTAAATTTTTGGTAGAACTGAAGGTCTACCTAACATTACCAAATTCCTTGCCAATATTGGCGAAGTTGGACGAGGAACCAGTTCAGAATGGTCCCGTCGCGTCGTTGTTCGGTTAAAGGCCGTTGAGTTTGACATCATGACCATTTACGGGCAGTTCGAAAGTCGAATGACGTGATACGGGCCACTCAAGGGGTAGTTGTGAAGGCGAAAGAGTCTTCTATAAAAACACTCCGCACCTCCACACACCCTCATCGAACAAGCTTGAAGCTGGAAAGCACCTATTCGAGAGTGTTTATAGCCTCTCTCCCGGTGTCGTGTCTGAGAGGAAACCTGAAAGAAGATATAGCTGTTTATGTTTATAGAAAATAATACGAACGGGAAATGACCGAGTAATCTGGAGGGTGAGTTGACAGTTGTAGCATGAGGAGGTTGGAGCGTGATGGCTGGTTTCGTTAGACCTAGAATGTGATTATCGGAAACACTTATTCCATTACGAAAAAAAACGAGCTTGGTATGTTATTATTGGCGAGCACATACTTTTCATAGTTTTTTTCAGCTTATAAGTTATAGACACGGGAACATGCGGTATATTCCAAGCCAACGGAAAATGACTTATATATAAAAATGGAACATTTTTCGCTCGCTGGATTTGAACTGTTACAACTTATTTGGATACCATATTTTCATGAGTACGCGGTTCAAAGGCAGTTCCATGGGTCCGGGGGTCGACTGCTTAGTGCTGAACGGAATTTCATCGATTTGGGTAAAGTGATAGCTGTGAGGCACCAGAGAAGCCGATTTATTTACTTGCTACAATTTACACGTTATCGAGATTGATCGAGCAAAAGACTAAGTTCTATCCATTTTCTCAACTTTCTAAAATATTTGGAAGACTTATGTTAGGTACCTAAACTCTTCCATTCCAAGTACCAGCCGTACTCAACGTTCAGTTCTAGTTCCGTCACTGACACTTGTGCTAGGTAACAGGAGCTGCATAAGTTGTTAAGGAACTTCTCGAAACCTATGAGACCCAGTAAGTGTGCTATTTGATTGAGTATGGCCTAATTTTCAAGTTAAACCCATTACTGCCTGATATACAGTTTCAACTGATCCTGTTCCTCATAACTAGCATGTATAATGTACCCCAAACTAGCAAAATAATGTACCCCCATAACTAGCATGTATATTGTACAAAAACACCGTGTTGTACAATTTACCCGCCAAGAAAAACCCCTCAGCCGCAAAAAGCATTGATATCCATTTTGCCCGCCAAAATAGCATCCTTGATGCTTTCGCACCTCCCTTTTGGATGCTTGGGGAGCAAAAAGCTGCCTGCCAAACAGCGTTGAAATAAATTTTACGGTTTGTGGGGAAGGAGCAGGTTTCTGTATGCGCATCCAAGAGCGAGTTGCGGAGCTCATAGGGGAAAAAACAAAATTCACTAAGTGATGCACCAACTGGTAGGTACTAACAGAAGCTTATTTATTGGTAGACAGTCGAATCTACTGATTCATTAACACCCCCCTCGATCCCAAAACACAATTTAACCCTAGAATGACAAGGCTGTGATATATCATGACACCTACTGCATTGTTACCCGCGCGTAGGCGCCATTTTTCGCGCTAAGCAGTTTTGTCCCCACTCAAGTCACTTTCCAACCGCGTACTGTAGAAGTTGCGTTGCTTTACGTTCATCCTAAATTGTCGGGGTTGGCTAGTTTTAGCACTTAGTGTCGGTGGTGGACACTGCCTTGTATTAAGGTTACAATTTTCGGCAGTCATCCCAAGATGAACTCGGTTTTCATAAGTGAATGAAGTAGAAAAGTCTCAGTAAAGACTCGTAAGTATGAGAAAATAACTTCAGAGACAGTCGGAAAAGTCAGACGATAGTAGCGGTGACTTTGGAAGTGAAGTTGAAGATGCTATGATTATGTGATCTAGTTCTGCCAAAGTACATCTCCGTATATACCTTCTTATATCGATAGTCGTATTATTTTTCATAATGCCATCTGTTTCTGTATAATTTGGCATTACCGAAGAAGGAGTTATTTATCCATTTTTATGATATATGAAAAGTTTTGTAAGTAACCGAGATATGAATAGTCGCGTTTTCTATACTGCAGTAATATTTAGAGTCCTAAGTTTTCAAATTCAAATTCATTAATTTGTGGCAATAATAGAGGAATACATGTACATGTTATATAAGTTATAAGAAAATATTTCTCCTAGTATAAATGTTGAAACAAAACAAAAAATACATCACTAATAGGTATAAGAGGGATCTTCGTCATTGCCCACATGATGAAGCTTCTTCGGCGGGAAAAATGGATATCAATCTCTTTCGCGGCTGAGAAGGTTTTCTTGGCGGGTAAACGTTTACAAAATTTGGAGGGGGGGGGGGGGGGGAATATCACATATTTTTGCATTGATAAAGTAAACATTTTTTCCCAGTACCTAAAATTTTTTTTACTACTTACCTGCTTACCTAACAAAAAATATCTCCTTAACATTTTTTCGACCAGTCGGGTTCAGATTTTCATCACATCCCCAATGAACAAGCGTGCCAAATTTCAGTCCTTAAAACCCTGTCTAGCCTACTCCTAGAAACTGCAACCCGCATAAGTCCCAAATAAAAAGGGTCCAAACGCAGCAAAACACTTATTGCAGACCAGCCACTCCAGCCGGATGTCAGATTCTCTATCTAGACGAGGTGAGGTACCTTGGCCTGCACTCGGATCAACTGTGTACATGGGCAGCCCACATAAAGTACCTGATCGGAAAAATAAGGACCCGGACCAAGCAGCTGAAGCATCTTTTCGAATCGGGCTCGGAGCTAAGCATCTCTACAAAAATATTGATGTAATTCACCCTGATTAGACCTATTTGGCAATATCCATGTGGCCTATGGGTCTCCACTGCAAACAGTCACATAAAAAGAATACAGTCTACCCAAAGCCGAGTACTTCGAATGATCCTATATGCACCATGGTATGTTCGTGACGCTACAATCCACAATGACGTTCAAATTCCGATGGTTGAAGAAGTGGCTAGAGAGGCATTCTTCCGTCTTCATCAGTAGCTGACGGCCCACTCAAACCCACTAGCCTCTGAAATAGTCAAAATAATCCAAACTTTACAGCGCCACAAAGGCTAAAGAGAAAAACACCGGTAGAATACTAACCCCTGAATGACCATCCGCATCAATGCCACGAACTGTAAATATTAACTCAAGTTGTTGACCATTTCGATGTTTTATACTTCTTCTTAGAACGGCGTCTCCACTCGGAGGTTGATCTTGAGGTTGAGCTTGATGGCAATCTCAGATCGCGATGAAGCGGCCCTAAATAACCCAGCTGATGAGCAGTCGAACCGTTGGCGCAAATCCCAAAGCCATGAGTTTCTCCTGCGTCCCGCAGATCTTCTTCCTTAGATTTTCCCTTGGGGAAATGTTGTTTGAGACGAAGAAACTCGTACCGTTCGCCCCGCATTATGTGGCTCAGAAAACGTGCTTTCCTCTCCATGACAGTGAAAAGCAGCTCTTTCTCTTTCTGCATCCTTCTTAAAACTTCTTCGTTCGTCATCTTTCGAACACATGATATTCGGAGCATTCAACGGTACAGATTTCTTAGGCTTCTATACATTTCTCCAGATATGAATTGGGGGTCCATGGCTCGCAAGCATACAGAAATACGGAGAAAACCTAGGACCGGAGCATACTCACTTTCAACTCGAGGCTCAAATTGAAGTTGGTGAAAAACTTCTTCATGCTAAAACATGGAAAACGATACCTCAAAAGCTTATTTTACTAACATGTTACTAAAACACAAAAAGTACCTATTTTTATACACATTTTCACTCATAACACCCCTGGGTATATTCCGATCGGGCTGAAAAGTTTCGGGACACAACTATGGCCCAAATGGAGCATGTGTGCGAAAGAACGAATTTTTTAGACCGAAAGTGAAGCCTGTACACGTGATACGGCGGACAGCGGACGGCGGACGGCGTACGGCGGACGGCGGACGGCGGACGGACATTGCATTTTTGGAATCTACGCACCTTGAAACGGAAAAGAAAAAATGTTGAGGGGGTGTTATAAAAATTTTTTGCTGAGCGATTACATAGGTGTATTATTCACAGAATAATAAACCAAAACGCTGCAAAGTCCTTGTCACATGGGGTTTATTATTCTACAGAAATGTTGGCTGTACATTTATTGTTTGTTTCATGTGAAATAATTGAAATAGCTATTTCTGATGGTTTCCACCAATTTTGGCCCCCAAAACACAAATTAGGTAGGTACGATCTTTTTTTTTTTCAAATTATCTTTGATCATTGGTAGTGCCATCATTTAATCGTCTTGATCCACGTGTTGACACTTTTTCTAGTGTTATTCTACAAATTGATGGTGATTTCGCAGGTATTTGACTCATAAAAAATCAATTTTGGGAGCTGAACATCTGGTACAACCTCAATTTTCCACTCCTTGGCCAAAATCGACTTCATATTCGATCTTCTCGTCCCCAAAAACATGGAAAACGATACCTCAAAAGCTCATGTTACCAAAATGTTGCTAAAACGCAAAAAGTACCTATTTTCACACACATTTTCACTCATAACACCCCTGGGTATATTCCGATCGGGCTGAAAAGTTTCGGGACACAACTAGGGCCCAAACGGAGCATGTGTGCGAAAGAACGACTTTTTTAGATCGAAAATGAAGCCTGTACACGTGATACGGCGTACGGCGGACGGACATTGCATTTTTGGAATCTACGCACCTTGAAACGGAAAAGAAAAAAGTTTGAGGGGGTGTTATAAAAATTTTTTGCTGAGCGATTACATAGGTGTATTATTCACAGAATAATAAACCAAAATGCGCTCTTCGCCTGTGCAATATGGCTTACCATCTCGCT
Organism: Leptopterna dolabrata; assembly: GCA_954871275.1. NCBI lineage: Eukaryota > Metazoa > Arthropoda > Insecta > Hemiptera > Miridae > Leptopterna > Leptopterna dolabrata. The sequence goes on along the minus strand of OX940974.1, from coordinate 92,653,256 downwards.
TCGTGGGTCACTCTGCTCTTCAATCCGCTCATCCAAATACTTGTAAGAGGTCATCTGCTCGACGACCACCAGCTACTAATGTCGCAGATTTCGGCAATTTGGAGAAAACCATTACATTGGTCTTCTTCACATTTACGCGCACTCCAAACCTGACGCTACTCTCCACGACTCTGTCTATCAAAGATTGCAGCTCTTCTTGGCTATTTGCAACAATCACAGTATCGTCGGCGTAGCTGGTGGAGTTTATGGCAACTCTATTTACTAACACACCTTCTGGTGCATCAGTTAAAGCCTCTCGAAACACGACCTCTGAATATAAATTAAATAGAACTGGAGAGAGTACGCATCCCGTCCTGACCCCCTTCCGTATTTTAACTTCCTCTGGCTGCCCCTGCTGCCCATTCTTAGATAACCGAACTTCTGCCGATTGCCCCTAATACAAGTTTGTTATGACCATTAGGTCTGTCGCATCGAGTCTACTGGATTTGAGAGTGGCTACCATTAGCTCATGACTTACACAGTCGAAAGATTTTTGGTACTCCACAAAACAAGCATAAACATCGCAATTCAGATCGCGACAACTCTGGATTAAGCCACTGAGAGAGAAAAGCGCCTCTGTGGTGCCAACACCGCTTCGAAAGCCGCTGAGTGTCTTGATTTGCTCCTCGCACTTGCGATATTTATATATTCGTGTATGTATTACTCTGAGAAATACTTTAAGAGCATGTGACATCAGCTAATCATTCGGAAGTCGTCCTAGGCAGTGGCATGAACGTCGATCGCAGCCAGCTCTCATGGATAGATTTCATTGAACAATGATGTCAGCAGTGTTTTATACTGCTGAATCATTGTTATCCTAATTCATAAACCAATACTGTTAAAGCCTACATTTTTTTATATAATAATTCAATCTGGTAGAGGATGACTATTGAGTCACATCTCAACTCTGCGTTATCAGCAGGTCTACGTACCTCTTAAAGATTGACAATCACGAGCACAACACTGTATTTTTCATTGAAGAATAAAGTTATGAAATTAAAAATAAAAATAAATCATTTTAAAAACCTGATGATACTGTTGTTCTCCATTTCTATTTTCGTTCTGGTTATACTACTGTTTACCTACGCATTTGCTATTTTATTATAGTGGAGAAGGACTACTAACTGGGCAACTATGGACATCCATATTTCAAGGTAACTGAGTACCTACATGATAATATATTAAGTTACCAGCAGATCTAAAAAGTAACTTGTCTTGTATGTTCTAAAATGTATTCAATACGGGCCTCATTATTACATACGGTTTGGAATCACGACGTGAACAGCAAATAAATTTTACCCGTCGGAGATAAATAGTGGTGGTTAAAGATCCGCTTTTGTCATAGCAGCAAGAAGCCAATTTGAGGCAAAAGCAAGATCGCAAGGTGGGTTGACGGAGCGAGGTGCAATAGCTCCTCACCGCAGATTAACTTGTATTAGTCCCAAAGCCAACCCTCCAAGCATTGTTCCTTAACAACTTGATCTTCCTACTTAGAGGATTAAAACTCTTCCGTTAATTCTGTTACTGGATATACAATTGATATAATTTCCCAGCAGGAATTCCATTCCTTGGAAGACCGAGATATTTGCAACGTCTCAATTGTCTACGGGTTCACTTTACAGATAGGATAAGTTAGGGTAATTACGAACGCTTATAACGAGTTTCAAATACTGACGGCTTTTTAAATCCCACGGTTTATCTAAAAAATTGTAAAACCAAAATGCTGTTGTTTCACACCTAATGTTAATTTATCATCACAAAAAAATAGGAGAGCCCAATTGATAATCCAGTCTGGCTACTTTCTGTTTCACATGTGCCTCTTCTTCTTATTCGATTTTCGGTGTAGAAAAAAATAGATAGTGCTTATACATTTTGGAATTGTATTTTTGTATTTAATGATCCACTTATGACTATCCTCCTAGAGTCTAGTAACATATTGAGGCTCTAAATTAATCAATTAAATTTAATTAATAAATAGATATTTAATTCATCATGACAATAATGCACCCTATTAAGTGCTCATCATAATAATATACCTACATTATAATAATGATTCGGGGTCTCTTATTGCTTAGTGTTGCTTAGTTGGGGTTATTGTTGCTTAGTGTTCATGCAACTAAATCTTTCACAATTATTATTTAGTTTTTAGTATTTGTAGAATAACAACTAATAACTATACTACTGAATATTCTTAGCTTTATTAGCTTCCTTACCAAATAATAATTTAATAGACGGTTTAATACAAGGCAGTAAATTATGACTTTCGGCTTAAAAATACTTGTAAATTTATTGGCAACCAAAATTATTATTTACAAGTTTCAAGCATATGAGTTTTACAGTTCAATAAAGGAGTTAATTATTCGTATACAAACTCGATCCACGGCGTTTATTTCTTGTAGTAAGAAATTCCCCTGTACCGGTCTTGACCAGTAGAGTCTGGCCACCGCGGCGCCTCGCCAAGAATCGTTTTAGCTCCTCTGTACCGTCTTCTTTGTTGTTGCTTTTGAGCCCTAAGACCATTTAACCGTACGGATGTTCCAAAAACACATGTACCTACATCCCCTCATTGATCCTTTAAGAGAAATTTAGATGAGGGGGAGTGCATATCGCTAGTGTTCATCTGAATTTGTACCTATTCACACAAAAAACTCCACAATTTATTGGGCTGCGAGAAGACGAATAACCGAAGTTGCCACAATAGTCGAGGCATAAGATTTTAAAAAAATTAAAAAAAAGAAGTTAATCCGAGTTTTATATCCACAAGTGCGGTCTGAAATTCACTGCGGGAAACAAATGAATTCTTCGCGATTCGACGGGTAAACTTTCGTCCATCTCCACCGATAAGTTCTCTTTGCTGTCGACCACGGAACACATAAAGGATCTTCTCTTTTACGCGTTCCGTGCTGTCGATCAACAACCTACATGTATACCCCATAGTGGCTCTCATAGAAGTAGAAGGGTCCACTGAATTAAACCTGTACTCCCTAATCTGAACTCTCCTCATTCTAATCGCATTTTAGGTTTCTTGCCTTCTTCTGAACCAGTCACAGTCTCCTCATCCTTCTCATCGTTTTCTAGTTTTTCCTCGTCGCTATCATCATCGTTAGTCTGTTCAAAATTTCTTGATTTTGAAATTCAATGTCACAGCCCACAGATGCCAACTGCAGAGCCTGGTTCCGCCTGATACCAGATCTGGAGAAAGATTGTCCAAGCTTTCCGAATTATGAAATACAGCGCCACGAAACTGTACGTCAACAGTTTGCTCAGATGAAAACCTCTTTTAACAATCGGGTCAATACGGTCTCTGTTTTTCCTTGGTTTGCTGGAGCCCCATTTCCTCGCTGTATTTTTTCAAGAAAACAAGCCTTATTGACCGCCGATCGGTATCTCCCAGCCGACAAAAGCTTTGGATATTTGGAAATATTGAAAAAGGATGCACCCTAGAGCGGCTCCTAGTCTTAACGTGAAATGCAACGCACCACGTTGCGGGAGGGAACAGTTATTTGGAACAGGTTTGTCCTCTGAAGCAGGGCTTCCCAAACTTTTTGGCTTGCGGACCCCTTTCACGGAGCAATATCTACTGCGGAGTGCGGACCCCTCTTACTCAAGTATTTAGATTTAGATAACATGACACTAAATTTGCAGTTTGTGGCAAATAAAAGTTTAGTAAATTAGTCAGGCCATGCCTTATTATTAGTGGTGGAGGGGAATATCACTATAAAAACGCTGCAAAGTCCTTGTCACATGGGTTTATTATTCTATTGGACATACCTACAGAGATTTTGGCTGTTTATTTATTGTTTCATTCATATAAAATAATTGAAATAGGTATCTCTGGTGGTTTCCACCAATTTTGGCCCCCAAAACACGAATAAGGTACGCTCCTTTTTTTTTAAATCTAAATTATCTCTGATCATTGATAGTACCATTTAATCGTCTTAATCCACCTGTTGACACTTTTTCCAGTGTTATTCTACAAATTGATGGTGATTTCAGACGATTTCCCAGGTTATTGACTCATAAAAAATCAATTTCGGGAGCTGAACATCTGGTAGAACCTCAATTTTCTATTCTTTGGTCGAAATCGACTTCATATTCGGTCTTCTCGTCCCCAAAAACATGAAAAACGATACCTTAAAAGCTCATGTTACCAACATGTCGCTAAAACGCAAAAAGTACCTATTTTTACACACATTTTCACTCATAACACCCCTGGGTATATTCCGATCGGGCTGAAAAGTTTCGGGACACAACTAGGGCCCAAATGGAGCATGTGTGCGAAAGAACGAATTTTTTAGACCTAAAATGAAGCCTGTACACGTGATACGGCGTACGGCGTACGGCGGACGGCGGACGGACATTGCATTTTTGGAATCTACGCACCTTGAAACGGAAAAGAAAAAATTTTGAGGGGGTGTTATAAAAATTTTTTGCTGAGCGAATACACAGGTGTATTATTCACAGAATAATAAACCAAAACTAACATTAAATTTACAAACTCAACTTTATTTACAACACAAAAATCAAATTGAACAGAACGGAATCGATAGGTAGGTACAACTATTGTAGGTAATCGAACAGAATAAATTCAAACGTAATGATTTGAACATAGAGTCAGCTTGATTAATGGGAAGAATGAGGTTGTTTTAATTGGCACAATTTAGAAATATCTGGTTTAATTTTTGATAGCCGGAGTCGGATGTCGGGTTCAGAATCTAGACGGCTTCGGTGTTTAGTTTTGGTGGCTGCGTAGATAGAAAATCCAGATTCGCATAAATAAGTTGTGGCAAAAGGAAGAAGAACCCGTTTCGCTTTTTCAACAAGCGGTTGGAACTTTTTTGTTTTCCAGGCGGAGCCAAAAATGGGAGTAAGTATCACACTCGAAAGTAGATTTCAAGGTGGAGTCTGAAGTTATATCTATCAGACATTCGTATTCACTTGACGATAGACTAGTTGGCTTTTTGGTTTATTATTTTCAATTCCTAATGAACCATTGGAATCGAGCATGAAAAAAAAAAATTCTTACCCCCCCCCCCCCCCCTCAAAATTTGATGGTTTACGTTTCAAGGTATGTAGAATCCAAAACTGCAATACAAATATTTCTGTCTGTCCGCCGTACGCCGTACGGGCCACTTTTCTTAGTTACCATGAAAAGAAATCGATGAAATTCGGGTTATAGGTTCCGTTCGGGGTCTAGTTGGTCCTCGAAGCTCGGCGTTACTGTCAGTCATCTCTAAGGGGTTCAAAATAGGGGTTGAAATTTTCAGAACGCTGTATCTCGAAAGCTTTCGATTGAAGGGTATGGTTTTTTTTAACGATAATAAATTTGTCTTGAGCTAAACAATTTTTTGAGGCCACCCGGAGCATTGTACGTCCAGCCTTTCGTGTGCACCAAAAAGCTTCGTCAACACGATCGTGAGTCAAACGGTATAAATCCGGCCGGGATTTCATCACTAAGGAGCACCTGATTATAATCAAGGATGGCTGTATGAAGTCGAGTTGGTTATTGTGCGATATTATTTCATTTGATAAGTGATGGACTATTGGATTTTGTTGGTAGGTAGGTACTTGTGAAACTTGAACAGACTTTGAGGTATTATTGATGGGTAAATCATCACACAACGGTAAATTATTACACAACGGCAAATTATTACACATCGGTAAATTATCACATAACGGTAAATTTTTACACAACGGTAAATTATTACAGAACGGTAAATTATTACACAACGGTTCATCTACCAAGAAGGGGCTGGATTTTGTTGATCGGTACTTTTGCAACTTGACTAACCGTTGAAGTATTATTGATGGGCAAGTTATTACACAAAGGTTCATTATACTTGACCAGAGGTCATTGTACAGACCACAGAAAACAGTGATCTACGCAGAAGGGGCATCTATTTCACTCCACATCAACAATTTTCCTTCAGAACTTCATTATTTGCGTTTCTTTTCTTTTTCTTTAGTTACTGTTTGTCATCGACAGAATTATTTTAGCAACATTTAACTCGTGATTTAGGTAGGTACCTAGTAACGAGTAAGGGGTTGGGTACTAACCTACGGAGGGTCTGCGATCTACATAATATGTATAGAGTAGTATATATTATATAGACGGGTTATCTATACAGAGAGCTGTGATCTGTAAAAGAAGGGTATTCTGTACAAAATAATAAACCGTTGTGCAGGGATTTGCAGCGTTTTGAAACTGAAAACGGTTTGACCACCCATTCATGTTCTTGCAGAATTTTATCTCGAGCTGTAGGGAAGTAGTGCTCAAGGGACTTCTCCAAACCGCGAAGATGTTCACATATTTCATCAGTCAAAGTGATTTTCACAAGATCCAGTTTGTTTTCATGTAAAAAATCATTTAACACAGGAAAACACTCCACCTCTTTCTTCTGAACAGATTCAACACAAAACTGGATTTTTCTTTCAAATGCGCGAACTTGGTCATTAGCTTCAAAAGTTGTGATATTCATCCCTTGCAGAGAAAGGCTCATCTCATTCATTTTCATGAAAATATCTGATAAATACGAAAGTATACACTGCCATCTCTCATCATTAAAAACGTTGGCCAATATGATATTGCGGTCGAACAACAGAGATAAGACTTCAGAACGTAACTCCTGTAACCGTGAAAGTGCATTCCCACGAGACAACCACCTCACTTCTGTGTGGAGAAGCAGGGAATTGTGAAGGCTTCCCATATCATCACATAGTAATACAAAAAGTCTTGACTTTAACGGCCGCGCCTTTATATAATTAATCATTTGAACAGACTCATCCAAAACTTTCTTAAAAGAGGCAGGCATTTGTTTCATCTCTAGAGCATGTCTATGAAGAACACAATGACTGCTACTGCAATTTTTAGACTTTTCTTTTATCCTCGTAATCGTTCCAACCGTTGGGCCAGTCATTACTTTTGAACCATCTGTGAACACGTCAATGCAGTTACTCCAAGGAATTTCGTTCATCGTAAAAAAATCGTCCAACAAACGGAATATGTCTGCCCCTGTCGTATTGGCAGGAAGTGGATTGCACAGAAGAAGATCCTCCTCGAAACATCCGGAGTATTCATAGCGGACAAAAGCCAATAAAATTGCCAACCCCGCGACGTCTGTAGATTCGTCGATTTGGAGAGAAAACGGCAAGTGTTTGATGCGAGAAATCAGCGATTCATTCACATCACTTGATAAATCAAGTATCCTCCTTTTTACAGTGTTGTTTGACAACGGTGCTGATGTCACAAGTTTAACTGCTTTATCGTCAAGCATGCAAGAGACAATATCACTAACACACGGTTTTATGAGGGGGTCGGCGGTGGAATGAGCTTTACCTGCCTGTGCCACTCGATAACTTACCAAATAAGACGCTTTTAAAGAATTTTCATTTACAGTTTTTGCGTGAGTTTTGATTAAGGTTTGAGAAGCAGCAAGTTCAGTGTGCTTCCTCTTGAAATAATCAGTCTGTTTTTCCCCGAGTTCCGGGTGTGTACCCTCAAAGTGACGACGCAGTTTAACTGGAACCATTGAACTGTTTGGAAGGACTCTCGCGCAAAACACACACTGAGCTTTACCCTCGTTAGTCTCTACAAATCCCAAATCTAAATAACTGTCGTGGTACTTACGCTTTTTAATTACTCCACTTCCACTGGCTGTTTGAACTGCAGCTATTTGGAGACTTGTTGAATCTGTGAATGCTGGAACTTGCTGCAGTGCATCAACTGAAGATTCATTTGGCTTGTCATCTGTAACATTCTCGACGGAAACTTGTTGTGCAGGTGACGGAGAAACTGATTGCTTCCTCAGGGATCCCGACTTTAGCCACCGATTCATACTGGATTGGAGTAAATAACTAATTAATAAAGAGACTTCGAATAGGTAGAACACTCGCGAAAGAAGCTTGAGCTTGACTGGTATTCTCAAGAAACAATGGCCCTGTTATATACTACACTGGAAAAATCCAGGGTGTTCGAGAAGCTTCCAGCAGAGAGAAGGGAGAAGCAGTTCCCGGTAATGAACGTACACCGCAACAACAACTCTGAAATTTCCGGGAAAGCGACCGAGAGACCAGCCTGGACCCGCCCGCCCGCCACACTATTTTACCCATCAACTTTTGTTTTCAGTATTCATTGTGATTAATTTTTTTTTCATTTGCAGTAAAATGAATTTTAGGGTTTTTAATTGTATTTATTCACTCTACGTTTATTTTTGTAAGAATGTATTAATTTTTCTCGAAGTTCGCCGCGGACCCCCTAGTTATGGTCGGCGGACCCCCAGAGGGTCCGCGGACCACAGTTTGGGAAGCCCTGCTCTAAAGGAACCTGCCCTTTCCAGTACACAGTTCTCATCCTGATTAGCATTTTGTGGCCTTCTCTATTCTTTTGAGTAAAATTGCTGCACTCCACCTTTGTTGTATATTAAACTGGAATTCCTCTGATTGTCGTCAGTATGTCTATCTTACAGCGTTCGTTCGCCTGATTGTTATATCAAGCAATCAATTCGCATACTGAGAATTATCCCTTAAATATACTCGTACTAAGCTTGGAGCTATAGTCACATTCTATGTCATAATATATCAAGTTGCCACCAGGTTATGCATTCTATGCTTTTATATATCTCGATTCTTTCTCCTCTTTATATATTTATATTATTATAAATCGAGTATACCCAATTTCACAGAAAAGGTACACTCGCGACAGGTGTGGAAGGTGGCGTAATGTAACTGAATATTTAGATCATTAAATCGTGGAATTTTTTTCTCTCCCAGCCAGACTCTTGCCCCCATTACGAATAAGCTTACAATGTAGTCCTTTAGTCATTCTTTGAATGGTACAAATTTATAGAAACTATGCTATCGTATGCCGTCCATTATAGGACCTGAGCTACCACCTGAGTAAATCAGAAATCTACTCTGTGCACCTGTTGCCCCATGTTCGGTACATATACAGGCAGGATTAAGATGGTTCCCCAAAAATATGCATTGGAGTCTCCCAACAGCTTTCTTGATGATAAACTGCTCCAGCAAAATACCCGATAACCTGAAATAAAGCAAAGATATTATTTGGAGGATCTCCAAAGGATGAAACCGCACAAAGCCGTTATTCCGGTGGTCGGGGAGAGGTTTGTTTTGCGGTGTAGGCGTGTAATGTTGCAAGTCATATGTTAGGGGGTCGGAGCTGGGCGGTAATAGGCCATTGGGATTCGTATCATTGCCACCAATAAATCACTAAGCCGGGTTAGAGCCGCGCGAGGGGTGAAGATGCTGCTAGGGGTCCTGTAATGGGGACCTGTTCCTATCCGCCTGGGTGGGTGAATGTACGGCGGAGGGGCGACGGGGGGTTCCATCTGTATCAAATCGGCATTAACGCCCCCGTCTCCCCTTTTCTGCTCGTCCCTTCCTTCAATTTGAATTATTTATCCCTAATTATATGCTTATTGTCTACTGAGATTCGGCATCGATGGTTACTGGGTGTGTCGCTTGCATGGTGACGTTTATTGTTATAGGTTCCTACAGATGTAAATTTGTTATTCTTTGTTGGAGGGGTAACACATATTGCAGACTACTGAGTTCAGACAGTCCTGGTATACTTGCTTATTCATTCTACAATTCACACAATAACCTGTAGTAAAGAGGTTATCTAAGAACGAAAAGGAAGGTACAAAGCATGGATCTACACTAAAAGCACCATCAAGGGCCAAACATGGATACGTGAATTTCGAGAATCAACACACCTTTAGGAGGTTCGACGTCTAAAATATTAACGTTACCGAAACCACGAGAATTTCGAACTAACAGAAGATTCTCTATGAACATCTGATAACGTGACCCGTACTCGCAGTATTTACCGACAGATTCGGTGTTCTGAGATTCCCAATTAGCAGGATGTAAAGGTGTTACTGGGTTAATCTCGGAATAACTCACGTCGGTGGAACTGGCCTACAGGGTATTGAATCTAAAGGGTTATTTCCAGTAGTAGAGGTACAATATTGCCATACCTTCCGAAAGAATCCGTCATCACTAGCTTGTCAAGAACTGGAGGCAAGCGTTATCGATGTTAGGACATGAATCATCAGGGCGAAGAAGGATTCCTCCGGAAGGTATGGTAGCCGGTAGTGAATCATACGAGACTAAACCCACATATGATTCCTCTACATTTCATGTAAAACCCGGTGGTATGAGCTATACGAGGGTTTCACATTTGATCATGCTTAGATATTAATTTGTGATATTTTCACTGGAATTTATTCGTCCCATCTAGAAGTCCCCAGAAATTGGTTTCGTTTGGACTTATATTACCTCTTGCATTGAGGTAATATAACTTAATCACAAGGAATAGTGTACAGAAAGTGAGAGATTGATCGATGTAAGAAGAGATAATTTTTTTTAAACTTGTACAAATTGGCGTCTTCGTCCCTCTTAGCATGTATTAGACAAAAAACAAGGTTTGAATTGAAAAAAAAAAACTAGAATACATACCTTTTAGATTAAAATCAAATCAATAATTGACCTTTATCAACGGAGGTCAGATCAGGTTTACATTATGACGGTTCCCGGATCGCCTGCCCATTTCTAGGCTAGCATATTCAGAATGGATACATATATCTTTCTCTAATGCCAAGGGGATCGCCCCGCGTCCCCAGGCCGACAAGGCACCCACCGGGATACCATACGCGAATACCGCACAGGCAGTCGTACTATGATTAATTATGTCAAGGGCACAAGCCGAAGTCGGCCAATAGGCGAATTGCCCGGGCGGTCCTAGGTCTGCCCGAGCGGCCGAAGTGGCATTATGGAGAGTTGCCCGGGAAATTCTCGACCTGCCCGACTTTGGTGGGCAAACCCTGAACACAGAAGCAAAACCGTCATCACCACTAGGGGGGAAAAATGAAGTGTAATTAAGCAGAGCCCTTCACAATATGGCACTTATTTTTGTGAAATAGGGCCCTAAAAAATATGGCAATATGGCACTTATTTTGGCCCAAATATGGCACTTATTTCTCTCAATATGGCACTTATTTTTCAACCCTCTCCGACCACCCCAGCTATTCTGAGACGATAATATCACAACATAAAAGTTATTTATGCTAAATAATTTATTTTATTTACAAAGCTTTATACAAATAATTAATTATTATTATTATTATTATTATTATTATTATTATTATTAAATAACAACATCAGGTGTGCTGCAACGCTTTCCATTGAAAATCCCAGCCGTCGATCACTCAGAAGGTATTTCATTTTTGGGAAAGTCCTCTCCACATCAGCTGATGTTGCCGGGGCGTATTTCATAGAGAGGACATCAGCAGGTTCCCAGCCTTCCTTCAGAGTGGCTTCCTCACCAGACAGAGTGGCGACCCGCGGAAGCACCCCATTCCAAAAGGGTTAGAGGCATTAGTAATCCCTCTACACTAATGACCTCAGGGTTCGAGAAACCTCATGTCATTCAGAAATTTTCACTTCAAAAAATTTTTTTTACATTTTTTTGAAAGAGTTTGGCGAAAAAAAGGCAAAACATGGCACAAACATGGAATTTTCCCAAAAATCGGCCGAATATGGCATTTTACAAACAAATCTATGGCATTTTTGTATGGCGCCATGGCAATATGGCATTTGAAGGGCTCTGGTAATAAGGATGATGGTTTAATAAAATCAAGTTTGGCTAAACCTCGTCAAAGAAACAGCAGTCAAAAAAATACGCCAGTCGTTATGTACCCTAGTATGAGAATCATCTTTAAGATTGCAACACGATAAAACGACGTTCGATAACACGAGGAAGGCATTTGAGAAAGCGAGAATAACAATACCAACGTTCACGTTTGGTTGTACCGCTTGTTGTCTTCATTTCTCTTCGGCTTTGGCCCACTGAGCGCTGGGCAATTGTCGGACTGCCGGGGCAACCCCCAATCTCTCGCATCGTCTTTGAACTGGCCGGCCAACGAGGCCGGGCAGTCCGCCAACTGCCCGGGCATTTCCCGACTTCGGCTTGTGCCCGTAACATATACATTCACACTAATAACAATTAAAAGGAAAACAGTAGCAATAAAATTTTTATGAAACCACTATGTACGACACTGCTAAATAATAACGTTGATTTGTGTGGACGCAGACTCAACTGACTCCATACTCATAGAACATTAGTTGCCTCCCATAATTTATGTAGATATGTGAGGTAATGCTCAATTGAAAAATTTCCAATTATGTCAACTACTCGGTTGATGTGATAAGACACTATTAATTCCAATCTCGGATGATTCGATACTGTACGAGTTGGTACATGACAGGTCCGAAAGTAATTTGATGTGCCACAGCCTTTGATACTGTCAAGCAGTTATTCAGTGAAAGATGAAATTAATATGAAGAATGGCAAAGATACTCATCGCCCAGTGTGGAGCAGGTGAGTATTGAGTTGATATTAAAAGGGTGCATTGAAGATCCATCAAGAGGGCACTCCCTAGTCACTCGTACGCGTTATCCCCGCCTGTTATCGGTGGGGGAGGGGGGCTATACGAGGAGGTCGTAACGTCAAATCCCCTTCAACTCCTCGCATTTATTTATATATTCCCTGGGAATGTTTCAATTCCGAACTGGTTTGTTGAGAGGATTTTCTGGAACGTATTGGTCCGTTCACCTTCTCTTTTGACAAGGGGGCCACGTGCCTGTTAATACGACCATCGCCCCCTGATACCGCCCTCTTTTTCCACACCGATGCAACTGACGTGAGGCCCTCGGGGCTGGTGCTATTCGCAGGCTTAGGTGACTAACGGAATCAATGCCGACTGTCTTCTGATAAGATTCAATCAGTAATTCGTGAACATGGATTGCCAAATTTTAGGAGATCATAACGAGTGAAATAGTTTGTTCAGCATTACGGTAAAGTAATACTACGGAGTAATACTATGTTGGCAAGGAACATACGTGGTAGGGAAGACTCTTGAAGGGGAGTTAACTCCTTGTTTAAGTTGCTACCACCAGTTTGTGGTATAGACTGGAGGAAGAAGGCAGTAGACTGCTCAAGTTTTGATGGTCTATCAAAATGAGAGAGACAATAAAAATATTTTGTTGAATGTATTTGGACGCACTGATCCACAATCTGTAATGTTATAGGTACTTCGTATAGAAATACTGCTAGAGCCTTGTTTGAACATGGGTTGGTTATTTTTGGTTAAAATATCAATAGGAAAATTAAGGTGCTAGAATCAGTCCCGGCCAGTACTTTACGTGCAAATGATTTCAAGTTTCTTTTGATTCCCACATGCCCTGTAGTCCAAACCTACTATATTCTTAACCAAATTTCTTTGAGACGGTGCAGTTTCATTACTACTTTTACTAATTCCAATGTTTTCCAATTCTATTCGAAGAACTGGGCTTCAACGTTCAGAGGAAGAGTGGTGATACAAAAACAGACGCGCGGGGTGAAATTTTGGAGAGCTTTTTGGAAGAATCTGGGCTTTTTGTGGTGAATATGGGAAGTATGGTTCTGGATTAGCATCTGTTCTTCAGGAGACCCAAAATACAACTGGGCTCTACAGTTGAAGGAAATTTTGATGTATCTGGGGTTCGAGGGTGTTTGGTTGGGCCAGGATGTGGGGGGTCATTGCAAATAATAAAGAACAAGTGGTCGAAGCAAACGAAACACGCAAAAGTAATAATGAAATTGCACCATCTCAAAGAAACCTGGTTAAGAGTAGACTAGGTTTGGACAACACGGCATGTGGGAATCAAAAGAAATGAACAGGAATGCAATTAAAGTCTCCCATGATGAATACTTCATGGTTCTTATGTGTTTCTTCGAAGTTTTGTAACAAAATTGATAGCCTAGTTTAAGAACGGTTTTTATTTCAGTTTCTCTGTTGATGTAAACATTTATCAAGATGAGATCCAAGTCTCCTACGTTCACCTCAATCGCTAGCCAGTACAGACTCGGGTCCATGATTTTCGCTTTTATATATTTACGGACAGAAATTGCAAGCCCAGAGATTGCCCTAACTTTAAGCGAATTTTCAACAAAAAAGTAGCTATTGGAAATGGTAGAAAATTTTCAGGCAAATCCGTTGTAGAGCATCCTGAATTCATCCCTAGATTTAAAAAAGTATATATATATATGTCTGACCATAGGTACACGACGAAAACTCCAAATTTCGTCAAAACGTTTGTATTGCCAACCAAAAGGACGAGGTAGAAGATGAGCATTTTAAAAAATTCTAGGGGGGTCAAATTTGAGTTTTTAGGGGTCATAAATCGGTAAAATCAGCTAAAATAGCGAGCAATTGATATAAAATCACTGAAAGTGGTATATAAGGGGAGTAAATAAAGAAAAATACAATTTCAGTTGTTTTTCATACAGAATAGGGGTCAAATTTGGATTTTTGGCGGTCAACAATTTGTATTTAGAGCTAAAATCAATTTATTATTCACCTGAGGTTGTGTGGGATGGTGATTCACAACAGAAAGAGGGACTATTTTGATTATAAAAATATTTTTCTAAAAAAAAAGTGGATGAAATTTGACTTTATAAGGGCCAAAAACAACAATGGCTAAAATCACGAAATGATATAATTTTATGATAAGTGGTAGGGTTTCTCGCTATAAATCATCTTTTTACACAATAGCCCGAATATTTCTATGAAAATTCACTCTTATATAGCCATGCTGCATGACTGGAACTTTTCTTTTACTTTGATGCCATGACTATAGAAACCATTATAATTTAGCAAGGCCAGGCGAGGTAGATTGTATGTGTGTGTTAACCAAGTCTCGCAGATACGAAGTACATCACAACTCGACTGAGGAATGTTAGTTCTATGAATGATACCATAATTACTGTCGCATGTTTGTATTATTTCGGGAGCAGCCCTGGTACTACGACTAAACCTTCGAAGAGAACAGTTTTTATGAGATGATTGATTAGTCACTTGAAAAGCGGCCATGGTCGGCGTGCAGCACCATAAATCGGATGGCTTTATTAAAATTAATATTAGTTTATTCCCCGCAATGTTCAGCTTGCGAGGAAACGAATAGATCTGCCACTTGGTTTTTCGAAAAACAAAATAACACTATAGTAAACGGCGCTACACACATGATGCCCTAAAAACCTGCCAACCTAGAGAGCTTCAGCCTCAACTAACAGAACTGAATTCCACTATTCGTGAAAATTATGATCCCCTTTCAAAAGTTATGTTACTATATGTACAACGTATTTGCCCCGTATATTCATAATCGGGGACTTTTTTTTTAAATTGAAAGAAAGTGGTGGCAGCTTTCCAAAGTGCAATATTCATAGGCACAAAATTCTTGCAAACCGCTGAACCGAATTCGGTGATTATTTTTAGCGAAATTTCAAAGAGAATATTTCATTTCGTTCGTCTGGGTTGGGGACTATCAACGGATAACACACCGGGGCAATATTCCGTTACCAACTTGACGTAATATCTAGTATTTCTATTAGCCTATCAAAAATATTACATTCCGTGTCCTACGGTAATGAGATGCTATAAATTTATACTCCTTTTTGAGTCTATAAACAAAACATTTAAGAAAATTATCAAAATCGGTTCATTAGGAGAAAAATGTACCCAAAACCCCTAAATTATTACCAAGTACTGACACACAAAAAAATCATCGAGAATTGTGGTATGTGTTTTTGAGGAATAGCCCCTGGACCTTCCCCAATTATCCTTCAAATCGGAACATAGTAGGTATCTAACTACCAATAGGCAGAGTTCAATACCAGCTATTGCAATGGGTTCAACAATTTCGGAACATGAATTTTTGAAATTTTTTTTTATAGGCAAATCCGTTTCAGAGCAACCTGAATTGAACCCTAGACTGAAAAAAAAGTATATGTATATTATATTTATTTATAATATAAAATATAGGTATATATATTTGTGTCAGTCCAGAATTATCTGTCCTTGGGTACGATGAAAATTCCGAATTTCGCCAAAACGATCGTATTGCCAAACAAAAGGATGAGTTCGAAAATGAGCTATTTTGAAAAATTCTAAGGGGGTCAAATTTTAGTTTTTAAGGGGTCAAAAATCGCTAAAAACGGCTAAAATCGCGTACAGTTTACATAAAATCACTGAAAGTGGTATATAAGGGTGAGTAAATACAGAATAATACCATTTCAGTAGTTTATCGTACAGAATAGGGGTCAGATTTGGATTTTTGCGGGTCAAAAATTGTTATTAAGGGCTAAAATCAATATTTATTCACCTGATGTTGTTTGGGATGGTAAATCACGACGGAGGGACTATTTTGATGTTGAATATATTTTCTCAAAAAAGAACGGGTCAAATTAGACTTTGAAGGGTCAAAAATCTCTAAAAATTGCTAAAATCACGAAAAAATGACAAAATTTTATACAAAAAGTGGTATGGCTTTTAGCTTTTTGCCATCTTTTTACACAATAGCATGAATATTTCTTTCTCTACAGGAGCGAATTCGCTCCTATAGCCATGCTGCATGAGTGGAACTTTGCAGTTTTTTAAAATTCTGTTGATATTAGACGTAAGTTGGACCACCCTCATTGTTCCTCAAGTTTGAGCAGATTAGCCGTCATGAGCAAACAGTCATACGGACAGAGGAAAATTGAGATGATGGTAGAAATGTTATCAAATAGCATAAAAGGGAAAAGAAACATGACAACCCTATGAATGTACAGATATACGGAATCACGATTTTATTGGCATATATTTCAATTTTGTTTTGTAAACTTTTATTATGCAATAACGTGACATGGCAGTTGGCTGTAAAACTAAAACCAAATAAACAGATTAGAAAAAAAACATTCAACCTAACGTGCGTTGCCATCATCGTTTGGTTAGGCGCGTAGACAGGACCCCGTATCATGGGTCAGAGGGATAAGGATGTTGAGAAGGATGCAACGCACGGATCGCTGATGTGTTTATATGAGAGGTGCATTAAGGCGCTTGAGATTCCAGGGTAGTTCTTGCTATAGAATGGAAATTGAACCGAGATTGCCGACCCATTGAATAGGGTAGGGAGCCAGCTCGTACGCCTAGGGAGCTTTGCAGAATGAGAAGCACTTGTTGTTCTGGCCGTTTACGGCCGGGAAACGAGAGGTAGTATTGAACAACTTTTCCCCAAGTTGGAAACATCGAAGGGCCTGTTTATGCCGCCTCTTTTCCTCTATCGTTTAAATACAAAGGTGGCAAGATAATTTGGATTCTAAACCAAAGAGAGTAGATTTTTTGGCTTATACTCTTTATATCACCAACTTCCTCATAGTAATTCAGGTATCAAACGGTAAAAGATCATATTTATGCAGATGAGGAAATTAAATAGTATATCCACCCCTCACAGTTATTCAGGTGTAAAACGCTAAAATATCATATTTATGCAAATGAGGAAATTAGATAGTTCCATATATTAGGTACGGAGCGCATTTTAAAGGAAGTCACGGGGTTACGCAAAACAGCGTTGTGTGAAATTGTATATAATGTTATGCAGAGATCAGGTCTAAAATTGTACAGTTTGCAAAAATTTCAACTCAGTTTAGAACGAATTTCATACTGGGGACCTGTATAACTATAGAATTGACGCTTGTGCAGTCTCAGAAAAGGTCAATTGGCATTTTACATATCCCCATCGTTCAGCTTTTATTGTTATATTTTGTTCCGAAGATTTTTATTTTTTGCATGGCTTATTATTATTATTATTATTATTTTCGATTAATGTTGTAATTTTTCCTTTTGAAGCAATCTTTTCAAGTTGACAGTCCTGTTGTTATGAGTTAATAATAAAGTCCTGTTGTGCTTCTATTTATATCTATACAGGCAAAATAATGTGGAGTACCCATGACTTCTGTTTATATTTTTGAATGAAAATCGGTTCCATTCTAAGAATTTTGAGACCAACCGCACTCTCCTACAATGAATAGTTCTTTTTCCATGACCTTTCAAACTTTCGGCAACCAGTGACGTCACACTGGGCAAGGGGCAATGAGGTTACTCGTTGACGAAATTTTGAAAGCTCATAGAAAAAAAACTATTCATCTTAGGAGAGTGCGGTTGGTCTCCAAATTCTTGGAATGAAACCTACTTTCATTTGAAAATGAGAAAGTAATATAAACAGAAGTCATAGGTACTCCTCATTAATAAACGCTATAATAAAAGTTAGTTAACCAATATAAATGGCAACAGTTTAATTTTTACGAGCACTAACACGTGAGTGTAACACATGGCTTTCTTAATTTCTATTCTTTTAAATTTAATTGAACCTTCTTTTGCTAGCGACTCTACCAAGGTAGCGGGAGCTTTGTTTCCACTTTTGAGAGGAAATAATTTTTTGTCTCCAATATCAAAATTACCACTCGCGTTTTACGTTTTAAAGTTTTCTGAACAAATTTGTTTTGATGTCTGTCTGCCCGTCTGTGTGTCCGCAAATCCTTGCCAGGCATATAACTTCCTAAATTCAAATCCGATTATGCTGAAATGTTCAGGGATCATGTGGGTTGGGGCCTATATGGACCCGTATGAATTACATAACGGATCAGATCATTGGTGTGGCCACTGTGCATGCGCAAACGCGAAATCCACGGTATTCTATTTCTCAGGAACTTATGGCCCGATTTTGATGACATTTTCAGGAATCATCTTGCGCCCTAGATAGTCACGTCCTCATGCGTATCAACAAATCAAATTATATATATATATAGAATTCTCGAATCCACCCTAATCTATACTGAATTTATTATTTATTATCCGTTTAATTGATCTATACGGCGATTATGTTCCTTGACAGCGGTTTTTAAAAAATATGTACATTTATTTTACAGCTTGTTCTGACAAAACACAAGGACAGATGTTCTACTTGGAGATGTACTTGTATTTATTAGTTTATCACCGATTGAATAGGTACAATCGTTTCTGATTCCGAGAATATTTTATCCTTCTCATGTATGTGGACTTCAAAATATCATTTTTGATTGATCTCAATTTCCAAATAAGCCTTTTGGTTTATTATTCTGTGAATAATACACCTATGTAATCGCTAAGCAAAAAATTTTTATAACAGTCCCCCAAAAATTTTTCTTTTACGTTTCAAGGTGCGTAGATTCCAAAAATGCAATGTCCGTCCGCCGTCCGCCTTACGCCGTACGCCGTCCGCCGTGTCACGTGTACTACCGGCTTCATTTTCGTTCTAAAAAATTCGTTCTTTCGCACACATGCTCCATTTGGGCCCGAGTTGTGTCCCGAAACTTTAGAGCCCGATTGGAATATACCCCGGGGTATTATGAGTGAAAATGGGTATAAAAATAGGTACTTTTTTTGGTTTAGTAACATGTTAGTTAACATGTACTTTTGAGGCACCGTTTTCCATGTTTTTTGGACGATAAGACCGAATATGAAGTCAATTTTGGCCAAAGAGTGGAACATTGAGGTTCTAACGAAGTTTCAGCCTCAAATGTACGTTAAATTTTGGTCTAAAATTGTCGTTCTTCCGCACACAGTTTGGTACCCATTTGGGAACACATTTGAGTCCTAGTTGTGCTCTGAAACACGGCAGCCCGATCGGAATGCACCCAGGGGTGTTACGGGAAAAAAATGAGTGTAAAAATAAGGATTTAGTGCGTGTCCTATTTTATTTGAAATATTTACGAGTGATATAACTGCACGAATTGCGGAACAGAAAGTGAATTATATTTTAAACATCAACAGGTGAGGGATCAATTCCAGGTGATTAATAATTTGGAATTTTGAGTTACCGAAGTATGATTTTAAAAATGAAATAAATGACGCCACAAACACCCCCCTCCTCAATATAAAACCATGTCGTTGAAACGGACTGGCAGTCGGATGGCTCGTCCACTTCGTGTAGTCCTGGGTCTTGTTACCCAAGGGGCTGTGTGCGATGAAGGTGCAGGAGTTGTATGTTGTCTTCCGTCTTCTGTTGGGAATGTGCTTGCTGATTCATGCTGTTGCGTTGGTACGTGTGGCTGCATCGAAGGTCTAGAAGCTGCTGTCTGGTCTGTCACTGATGGTTGGAATTCAATTGTTCTTGTCTCTTCTTCTTTCAACTCCTCATTAGCTATGTAAGCTGGTTTCAATCTTCCGATTTCCACCGGTACTTCTTTTCCTCTTCTGTTAATGATGTATGCTTTATCTGTTCTTCTTATTACTGAAAATGGTCCGTCGTATGTTGGTTGAAGTGGTCGTCTGACTCCGTCATTCCGAATAAATATATGACTACAATTTTGAAGATCAGGATGTACAAAAACTGTATGATGTTGAGCTGGTGTAGGCTGTAATTGGTTCATTGTTTGTTTCAACGTGTCTACAAAAATTTGTTGTGGTGTGGTGGTTGTATTTTCTTCTACAAATTCGCCCGGAATCCGTAAAGTCGTTCCATAAACTCGTTCAGCAGTGCTGCAGTTAAGATCTTCTTTTAGTGCTGTTCTCATACCCAAAAGCACTGTAAGGAGAACATCAACCTAGTGCTCCGTAGCATGAAATTTGATGGCTCATTTTAACTGGCGGTGAGTTCGTTCCAAAATTCCGTTGGCTTTAGGATTGTATGCTGACGTTAACAAATGGTTGATTCCCAATAATGTCATCAGATGACGAAAAAGCTCACTTTCGAACTGTCTTCCCCGATCAGACGTGATTTTCTCAGGGGTACCAAATCTACTCACCCAATGGGTATAAAATGCATTGGCCACTGTTTCAGCAGTACAATCTTCCAAAGGGATCACGTCTGGCCACCGCGTACAGCGGTCTATACAGGTCAAGGCGTACGTGAAACCTCTGCTTGGAGGAAAAGGTCCTATACCAAGTCGATATGGACGTGTCTGAAGCGGTCTGATGGTGGAAAATCCCTATTTCTCCATGCGTGTGTCGCTGGAATTTACATCGCTGACAGTCGTTGCATGTTTTTACCCACTCTGCACAGTCCTTGGCCATGGATGACCATAAAAAACGCTGCTTCAACATCTTGAGAGTGGCTTACCTACCCGGATGGGACATTTGATGAACACTGTCAAAAGCAGCCTTTCTGAACTTGGTTGGAATAAAATGTCGTAAGAATCCTGTGGAAATGTCGCAATAGATCGATACATCCGCTCCTGACATTTTGATTCGCTTCCATACCAATGTTGAACCAGAGATAGAGGGTGGTAGATCTTCCTCTCGGTGTTCCAAACCTACTTGAGAGTAGTCAACCGCTTCAATCTCTAGGCGTGAAACACAATCAGCTACCATGTTATCTTTTCCTGTTATATATTTGATATCTGTTGTAAATTGACCAATGTAATCCAATTGAAGTGCTTGTCTAGGGGAAGCTTTGTCCAATTTTTGATGGAATGGAAACGTCAATGGCTTATGATCAGTAAAGATCGTAAAAACTCTCCCTTCCAACAAATGTCGGAAATATTGCAGAGATCGATCATAGGCACTGTAATTCATCTCAGTTGGGGAAAGGCGTCTAGAGAAGAATCCAATTGGTTGCCAAGCCTCATTCACGAATTGCTGGACACTCCTATTGCTGTATTTGAGGCATCAACCATTAGTGACCATGGAACATTGGCTTGTGGATAAGCTAACATAACAGCGGATTTCAATTCATTTTTGCAGCATTGAAATGCTCGAATGGCTTCATGAGATAACTGAACATCAGAATCCTGTATCCCAGTATATCCTTTTAAATAATTGGATAACACCACTGTATGACGCGCAGCTTTGCTTATAAATCTCCTATAAAAATTAAATAGTCCTAAAAATCGTCGTAAACCCATAATGGTTTTTGGTGGTTCAAACTGGTCAATTTTTTCAATTTTGGAGGGTAGTGGTTTTACCCCTTCCTGGGATATTAAATGTCCTAGGAATTCAATCTCTGTCTTCCCAAATTCACATTTAGTAGGATTTATTACTACCCCGTACTCCCGAAATCTCTGGAATAAAGCACGTAGGTCAGACATATGCTCTTCTTCAGATGCACTTGCGACTAGACAGTCATCTATGTATGTTCTTACGTTTGGGAGTCCCCTTGTCAGCTCATTGATGAATCTTTGGAAGGTCTGTGCAGCATTGCAGAGTCCAAAAGTCAATTGTGGAAATTCAAATAGTCCAAATGGTGTGATAATAGCTGTCTTCTGAATGTCCTCGGGAGCCATTGGTATCTGGAAATACTCTTTTAATAGATCTATTTTTGAAAATACATGCTTACCATGAAGATCATGGGTTAAATCCTGGATATTGGGTAATGGATACCGATCTAGTTTTGTGATTCGGTTAAGAGCGCGATAATCCCCGCATGGTCTCCAGTCACTTATCTTCTTTGGGACCATATGTAAGGGGCTAGCCCATGAACATTTTGACGGTCGGTAAATACCTTGTAGTAGCATAAAGTCAAATTCTTTCTTTGCTATAGCTAGTTTTAGAGGATCTAGACGTCTGAATTTAAATGCAATAGGAGGTCCTCTTGTTTCTATGTAGTGCATTACATTATGTTTGGCTCGTTTCAATTCCAATGCCGGCCTATTGATGTCTTTGAATTCTCTCAAAAGTTCTTCGTACTTCGTGGGTGAACTTTTCATACCTACCTATCGTTGTTATAGAAGGTATCCTACGAGTACTTACAATGCCTCTCCTTGAAACTGTTGTCATTTGATCTCGCAGTTTTTGTTCTTTGAGGTCCACTAGAAGTCCGTAGTGCTCTAGGAAATCGGCGCCTATGATGGGCTTGCTAACAGATGCGATTACGAATGGCCACGAGAACGATCTGCGTAATCCCAGGTCAATGGTAAGTAGTCTAGTGCCGTGAGTTTTTATTTCGGAACCATTTGCTGCAAATAAACGATATTTACAATTCACACGACGATCGGTATCTGAAGGAGGAATAACTGAAATGTCGGCCCCAGTGTCGATGAGAAAACATAGCTTGGTACTCTCATCCTTGATGAATAAGCGGCTGGTCGTTTTCCGATTTCTCATTTCTCCCAAATTTACGTGGAGATTCACTACGTCGTGCCTTGTTTCCCCATCGATAATGAAATATACACATCCAATTATTGTTTTTGGTCTGATCCTGGCGGTAACGCGAGTTTGGTTGTTCTCTAAAGTTTGAATTGCTTCTAGAGTAAGGTCTGCTTTGATGTGTGCCCAGCGCTTCTACTTGTTTCGTTAGTGCTTCACTTTTTTCAAGTATTGATAAGCTTGAATTATCTGAACTAGTAGATTTGCTTTGTGCTGATTCGACAACATTAATTGATGCTTCACTGAAATCACAAGTTTCTTGAATTCGATCAGCTAGTGGTACTAATGCAGCTACTTCAGAACTTACCGATAGTATTTGCAGGAAGATGTTGCATCCACAACGATTTCAATAATTCATCGGAAAATTTGTAATTTGCCAGTTCACGCATCTCCCTAAAGGCTCTGGCACGCAGAAAGCGATCTGTCGCGGCGGGCCGCGATCCCGCGATCTCCTTGGCGATCAGCGATACAGCTACGCCACATACAATGCGATATCTGTGTGAGCGATCCAGTATTGTAGATTTCCACTCAACAAGTAGTACTCGTATCCTAGTGGTTCTCTAGAAAAAAATGAGTAGTTCTGACGAAGAGGAACTCTTGTTTCTTTTTGTGTTAGTACAGAGTACCAGCACAAGAAGACGATTTTGGGTGCACCCAATAAATCAAAAGAGAGAGGAACTTGGTGAATCTCTGTCTCTGTCGTGAACTACAGACTCATGAAGACAGTTTTGTAGTGGTGGTGTGCTGTGTCATACAAATAAACGTATTTTCTCACTTTTTCAATCAACAGCTCGGTTTCATCCCCATCTTTGAAACTGGATCGCCGGATCGCGTAATAATTTTTGTAATTTTGTACAACTGTATCGCCTGTCGCCGCGATCAAGACTGGATCGCTGTGATGGATCGCGCTGTGTGTGACAGGGATGGTGCAATGTTGCATCATACAACCATACCGCCGGATCGCGGCGGTCAGAGATCGCTGCCCGCCGCGACAGATCGCGTTCTGTGTGCCAGAGCCTTAAGTAACTGACTTGGTTTCTTGTCGCCTAATGATATTTCTTTCAAGAGACGTTGTAGTTTCTTATCTTCCGAAACTCCAAAACAAGATATGAGTCTTTTTTCAACGTCTGGTACTTATTCCCTTCAGGAGGATTTATGATAATGTCACTTACTTGTGTACATAAATATATTAGTATCTATTGAGCCAAGGATTATGGTCATATTTGTCTTCATCTACTGTTATCCCTTACTCTGAACTGAGCTTCGACTTGCCGAAACCAAATACCTAGGCACATTCTGCTTCGAGAAAGTTGGAGCCTTGAAATTAATGCTCGATTTTGAGGTCGTTACGGGCGCTTCCGCGGCATGAGCAGATCCATCTCCGACTTCCATGATCACGTCGGGGTCACCACTTTTAGTGCGTGTCCTATTTTATTTGAGAACATTTACGAGTGAGATATAACAACATCAACAGGTAAGGGATCAATTCCAGGTGATTAATAATTTGGAATTTTGAGTTAGGTACCGAAGTATGATTTTAAAAATGAAATAAATGACGCCACAGGGGTTTTCGAGGGATTTTTGAGGTTTTAGTGAACATGAGCTTGTTAGGTAGGTATCGTTTTCCATGTTTTTTAGGGCGGGAAGACCGAAGAGTGAAGAATTGAGGTTGTAACGGAGGTTAAGCTTCCGAAATTCATTTTTATTAGTCAGAAACATGGGAAATTGTGTGAAATCACCATACATTTGTATAATAACACTAGAAGTAGTATGAACTGGTGAATCAAGACAATTAAATGGTACTATCAACGATCAAAAATAATCTGTTTAAAAAACAAACCGACCCTAATTCCTGTTTTTGGGGGCCAAAATTGGTGGGAACCATCAAAAATAACCATTTCAATAACTGCACACGTAAGAAACAATAAATGAACAGCAAAGATTTTCGTAGGTATGTCCAGTAGAATAATAAACCCATGTGACAAGGACTTTGCACCGTTTTTTTCTCACTATAATATTAGTAACGTGAGTTGAGGATAGATTGTGTGCTGAATGAATGTGCAGTGCAAATTGTATGAGGAGCCATCTGTTTTAACCAGATCGTATTTTACTTCTTAACTTGAGTGCTTCTCCTGTATCGGAAACATTCTACTTGCTTTCAATTTCGCATCCTGTAACACCTATACCCAGCAGAAATCAAAGGAGGACGGCTCAAAACCTACTTTATGAAGTCACTATATTCATGGACGTCCGTTTGAAGTAGGTCAAATCAACGACCTTTCTGTATTAGAGAGGATGTACATTTCTTTCTTTTCTATGTCCTGCACTCCGACCAACATATTCTGTAGTATCTTCATGTGGGATTCCTCTCCCAGCAAGCGAACCCTTTACATAAAGATCCTGAGTGAGTGTCCCCTATCAACTGGACCCTTTGGATCCACCTCCAGTATGGTGGGGTGTCCTCGTGCGCACGCCTGCGTGTTGCTCTACCCCCGCCTCCACCGCGTCTCGCACGCCACCCAAACCACAACACGATTCCGGGTCCTGCGCACAGTTTAGCCCTACGATTGACTGACGGGGTGGAAAAGCGAGCACTTCACCCCCGACCGAACCATCACCGAACGTAACCACTCAATTCATATTATTCATTCCACCGAACTTTTATTAGCTCGGAACATCTCTTTCAACTCTTACGCATCTTCTCTTTTGCTTTCCCAGAAATGAAATTTCAACGATGAGAAAAAATCTCAATTCGAAATAGTAATCATCTTCCATGATGTTCAAATTAACCCCATTCTGTTAACATCTCACTCCTCCCAGACGAAATTCATCCCTGCAATATTTTCGTAAGCTATCTGACGCTAAAAGTTGTTTAGGTAGACACCCTAAACAGGTGAACCCCAGGATTTACGGAATTTTATATCCGAAATTCCAGGTGTGGAGAAAATTTTGATTCATCATTGATTTGTATAAGTAGTGATTTATTACTCAACCTCTAATATTTCTCCATTTGACACATTAACATATTTAATATCATGATTGTATAGAAGTAGGTATAGTGAATTGTTAATCCATACTGTACTCAGTTGCCATTCACTAGCGTCCTATCCTCATTGGAGGATCTAAATTTTTGTTCCGATCATTTTGCCCAAGGCCACCCTTTGTCATTGTGCCCTTCTGGGTGGGACGAGGTGTCGAATGGACGACGTCAGTCACCATCCCAATGTCAGCCAACAAGTGACCGAGCAGAAGCCCCAACCCACTTGGCCACCGGCTCACCCCTCATGATTCTATTATATAACTCCTATTAGGTTTTCAAAATTGTAAGTAATGCTACCAATATTTTTGGCGATTTCTCATAGTTACCGGTACGCAGTTTACTATGTACACTGAAATGTTTGATAATCGCTGAAAATTATGGTTAGATGAGGTGGCGGTGTGGAGCGATGGTTGGTGGAGGAAGGAAGGGGATGAAGAGCTCGATTTGGCGTTATTTCCACTGGGCTGGGTATGGGAATATTCCCGACCTCACCTCCACCCAAAATAGCCTAACCATCCCCAACCACCCCAAAATAGCCTAAACCTAATAATTAAATTATAACTAGGTAACGATTGCAAAACAAAGTCCTTTAAGTTTATGTTTCGTTAAAGATGTAAATAATAACATTATTTAATAGTAACTAGTTGTTACATACCTACAGATTTTTTAAATTTTTTTTATTTATTCTATCTTTGAATCACGAGGGTTGGAAAAAAGTGGGGAGTATGATGGTCCAGGAGTTGAAGTACTGCATGATCCAACAAGTTTTTCCTCATTTGTGCCAGGATATCTGTAAATTCATTGGAAAGAATAAGGTACTCATAGATACTACACCCCCTTATTGGATGGCCGACTCCAATTTTATTTCAGTACCTATAGCAGAGCTTGAAAAACGGGCGGCTTCAATGTAGTTTAAAGGTAAACCTAAAGGTAGTTGAAAGGATAAAACTCGTTTTCAGTTAGGTACTAGTAAACTAGTTTTAGAATAATCTAGCTTTATTCCAGATAAGTTGGTAGGTAATTTGTAATCTTGAACCTATATCCAGTACCTATTAGGCAGGTGAAGGCGATTTTTACGTACCTAAGTAATTTCCTAAATACCTTTATTAAACACCTGCGTACCTAGGTACCGTCGTGAAGACCTACCTTGTTTCATGAATCATATTATACCATACTAGACACCTATGTGGACACATACCTTTAGTACATAACTAGGTATTAATCTAGGTATTCATTGGTAACAAATTATAGGTACATATAATTCAATTCCATCTGTAATATATACCCCTACATTTCAAGGGTGAAATAATTTGTTGGTATAAATATTTAGAAAGACACACCTTCAAGGGCTGAGTATATGAGTATTTTGGTTATCAAGTATGTGGCAACTCTCCAAATGATTTTTACATTCCAAGTACCTTAGGGTGATTGCGTTAGTGATAACTTATATACAGTTTCATAATAACCAAGTTCGAATGAGAATAAACATTTTAGTATAAGACAGGAAGAAATTCAATTACTTTCGATGGAAATAATGTTAAAAGTGAAGATCTTTAAATAGGAACAAAAACATGGAGCACAATGCCCTTCAATATTAATATCCTGTTCAACTTCCGCTAGTAAAATATGTAATTTTCAAAGACCGGTTTTGGTTTCTTATTCTGAGAAGAATACACCTATGTAGTCGCTCAGCAAAATATTTTCATAACACACCCTCAACATTTCTGGTTTATTATTCTGTTAATAATACACCTATGTATTCGCTCAGCAAACAATTTTTATAACACCCCCTTAAAAAATTTTCTTTTCCGTTTCAAGATGCGTAGATTCAAAAATGCAATGTCCGTCCGCCGTATCACGTGTACCGGCTTCATTTTCGGTCTAAAAAATTCGTTCTTTAGCACACATGCTCTTCTCGTCCCAAAAAACATGGAAAATGATATCTCAGAAGCTCATGTTACTAACATGTTGCTATAACGCAAAAAGTTATTGATATGAGTGAAAATGTGTTTAAAAATATGTACTTTTTGTGTTTTAGTAACATGTTAGTAATATGAGCTTTTGAGGTATCGTATTCCATGTTTTTCTGGGACGAGAAGACCGAACATGAAGTCGATTTTGACCAAAGAGTGGAAAATTGAGGTTCTACCAAATGTTCAGCTCCCAAAATTGATTTTTCGTGAGTCAAAACCCTGGGAAATCGTCTAAAATCACAATCAGTTTGTATAATAACACTAGAAAAAATTTCAACACGTGGATCAAGACGATTAAATGGCACTACCATTGATCAAATATAATTTGAAAAAAAAAAAGAGCGTACCTAATTCGTGTTTTGGGGGCCAAAATTGGTGGAAACCATCAGATAAAGTTATTCGAATTGTTTCACGTGAAAGAAACAATAAATGAACAGCCATCATTTCTGTAGGTATGTCCAGTAGAATAATAAACCCATATGACAAGGACTTTGCAGCGTTTTCCTTTTACGTTTCAAGGTGCGTAGATTCCAAACATGCGATGTCCGTCCGCCATATCACGCATACCGGCTTCGTTTTCGGTCTGAAACATTCGTTCTTTCGCACACAGGCTCCATTTGGGCCCTAGTTGTGTGACGAAACTTTGCAGCCCGATTGGAATATACCCAAGGGTGCTATGGGTGAAAAATGGGGGTGTAAAAAGGGAGGTTTTTGGTTTTCTTTTTTTTACACGAGCTTGTGAGGCGCCGTTTTCCATGTTTTTTAGGACGAGAAGACCGAATATGAAGTCGATTTTGACCAGTGAATGGAAAATTGAGGTTGTAGCGAAGTTTCAGCCTTAAATTTACGTTAAATTTTGGTCTAAAATCGTCGTTCTTCCGCACACATTTTGGGTCCCCACGTGGGAACATATTTGGGTCCCATGTAGTTGTGCTTTAAAACTTGGCAGCCCGATCGGAAATTCACCCACGGGCGCTATGGGAGAAAAATGGGTGTAAAAATGGGTTTTCGAGGTTTTTTTGAGGTTGTAGTGAACACGAGCTTGTCATGTATCGTTTTCCATATTTTTTAGGGCGGGAAGACCGAATATGAAGTTGATTTGGACCAAAGAGTGAAGAATTGAGGTTGTAACAAAGATTAAGCTCCCGAAATTCATTTTTTATGAGTCAGAAACCTGATAAATTGTCTGAAATAACCATAAATTTGTATAATAACACTAGAAGTAGTATTACCAGGTGAATCAAGACAATTAAATGGCTCTATCGATGTTCAAAATCAATCTGTAATTTTTTACACCCATTTTTCCCTCAGAACACCCGTGGGTGTCCGATTTCAGACCAAAATTTAACGTAAATATGAGGCTGTAACTTCGTTTGAATATCAATTTTTCACTCTTTGATGAAAATCGACTTCGTATTCGGTCTTCTCGTCCCAAAATACATGGAAAACGATACCTCAAAAGCTCATGTTACTACAACACAAAAAATACCTAATTTTATACCCATTTTGGTTTATTATTCCGTGAATAATACACATATGTATTCGCTCAGCAAAAAATGTTTATAGCACCCCCTCAAAATTTTTTCTTTTCCGTTTCAAGGTGCGTAGATTCCAAAAACGCTGCAAAGTCCTTGTCACATGGGTTTATTATTCTATTGGACATACGTACAGAAATTTTGGCTGTTCATTTATTGTTTCTTTCATGTGAAATAATTGAAATAGCTACTTCTGGTGGTTTCCACAAATTTTGGCCCCAAAACACAAATCAGGTAGGCATGCTCCTTTTTTTTCAATTTATCTTCGATCATTGATAGTGCCATTTAATT
This sequence comes from Leptopterna dolabrata, assembly GCA_954871275.1. NCBI lineage: Eukaryota > Metazoa > Arthropoda > Insecta > Hemiptera > Miridae > Leptopterna > Leptopterna dolabrata. The sequence continues at coordinate 92,623,378 of OX940974.1, read as the reverse complement.
GTCCTGATTCACCTGTTGATATTACTTCTAGTGTTATTAAACAAATTGATGGTGATTTCAGACGAGTTTCCAGGTTTTTGCCTCATAAAAAATCAATTTTGGCAGCTGAACCTTTGGTAGAACCTCAATTTTCCACACTTTGGTCAAAATCGACTTCATATTCGGTCTTCTCGTCTCCAAAACCATGGAAAAAGATAGGTACGTCAAAAGCTCATGTTACTAACATGTTACTAAAACACAAAAAGTTCATATTTTTATGCACATTTTCACTCATAACACCACTGGGTATATTCCGATCGGGCTGCAAAGTTTCGGGACACAACTAGGGCCCAAATGGAGCATGTGTGCGAAAGAATGACTTTTCTAGACCAAAAATGAAGCCGGTACACGTTATACGGCGGACGGCGGACAGCCATCGCATTTTTGGAATCTACGCGCCTTGAAACGGAAAAGAAAAAATTTTGAGGGGTTATTATAAAAATTTTTTGCTGACCAAATACATAGGTGTATTATTCACAGAATAATAAACCAAAATGCAATGTCCTCCGCCGTCCGCCGTATCACGTGTACGGGCTTCATTTTCGGTCTAAAAAATTCGTTCTTTCGCACACATGCTCCATTTGGGCCCTAGTTGTGTCCCGAAACTTTGCAGCCCGATCGGAATATACCCAGGGGTGTTATGAGCGAAAATTTGTATTAAAATAGGTACTTCTTGTGTTTTAGTAACATGAGCTTTTGAGGTATCGTTGTCCATGTTTTTGGGGACAAGAAGACCGAATATGAAGTCGATTTTGACCAAAGAGTGGAAAATTGAGGTTCTACCAAATGTTCAGCTCCCAAAATTAATTTTTTTATTACTCAAAAACCTGGGAAATCGTCTGAAATCACCATCAATTTGTTTAATAACACTAGAAAAAGTGTCGATACGTGGATCAAGACGATTAAATGGCACTATCAGTGATCAAAGATAATTTGGAAAAAAAGGAGCGTACCTAATTCGTGTTTTGGGGGCCAAAATTGGTGGAAACCATCAGAAATAGCTATTTCAATTATTTCACATGAAACAAAACAATAAAGGAACAGCAACATTTTTGTTCGTATGTCCAGTAGAATAATAAACCCATGTGACAAGGACTTTGCAGCGTTTTCACGGGTGTATTTCGATCGGGCTGCAATGTTTCGGGACACAACTAGGGCCCAGTTGCAGCATGTGTGCGAAAGAACGAATTTTTTAGACCGAAAATGAAGCCGGTATGCATGATACGGCTTGTGTCATACGGCGTACAGCGTACGGCGGACGGACATTTTCTGAATCTGCGCACCTTGAAACGTAAAAGAATAAATTTGGGGGGGGGGGGGGGGGGGGGGGTATAAAAATTTGTTGCTGAGCGAATACATAGGTTCATTATTTACAGAACAATAAACCACAATTCGTTCTTTCTCAGACGGGCTCCATTTGGACCCTAGTTGTGTCCCCGAACTTTGCAGCCCGATCGGATTATATCCAAGGGTGTTATGGGTGAAAAATGGGTGTAAAAAATGGGTTCTTTTGGTTTTCTAGTACCACGAGCTTGTGAGGTATCGTTGCCCATGTTTTTTATGACGAGGAGACCGAATGCGAAGTCAATTTTGACCAACCAGCGGAAAATTGAAGGTCTAACGAAGTTTTTGCCTTAAATTTACGTTAAATTTTGGTCTAAAATCGTCTTTCTTCCGCACACATTGTGGGTCCCCTTTTGGGAAAACATTTGGATCCTAGTGGTGCTCCGAAGCTGGGCAGCCTGATTGGAATACACCCAGGGGTGTTATGGGTGCGAATGGGTGTAAAAATAGGGATTTTAAAGGTTTTTAAAGGTTTTAGTGAACATGAGCTTGTGAGGTACCGTTTTGCCATGTTTTTTAGGGCGAGATGACGGAATATGAAGTCGATTTTGACCAAAGAGTGAAGAATTGAGGTTGTAACGGACGTTCAGCACCCAAAGATAATTTTTCATGAGCCAAAACCCTGGGAAATTTTCTGAAATCACCATACATTTGTATTATAACACTGGAATTAGAATCAACAGGTGAATCAAGACAATTAAATGGCATTATCAATGATCGAAGGTAAGTTTTAGAAATAATTAAAATAGGAGCCTCATTCGTGGTTTTGGGTGCCAAATTTGTTGGAAATCATCAAAATTAGCTATTTCAATTATTGCACATGAAAAAAAAAACAATATATGAACAGCCAATATTTTTCTAGGTGTTTCCAATATTATTAATAAAACTCTTGTGACATGGACTTTGCAGCGTTTTTTAAAAGTAGTATAGGTAGGTACTTATACTAGTCTATTTATGGTTCTTTTTGTGGGTAAACTGAGTCCTTCTATCATCCACCAAAAATAAGCTGTTATTTACTAATAAACACATCTAACAACAACAGAATAATCATAGTTTTTCTCTGATATAAGGACTTCTGCCAGCTTGTTGGATTTGTGATTGATTTCAACAATGTATAATGAAAAAAAAGCGTTCTAATCAATCTGCCGTTTAATTACGACTTCAAACAGTATAGGTTGGAAGGCAGAGGATTTTCGAAGGCAGACAGGCGAAGGTTGAGGATCGGGCGAAGAAGACTTAGTCGCTCTGATAGTGCGCACGTGCCGGGCTGAGCTGACTTGCTAAACCGTGCCTGAAAGCTAAATGTAAAAGGGGTGTTAGGGGCTGGGCTGGGCCCTTCTTCCTCCTGCCACCCCTGACACACGCCCTGCCAACACAATTAAATCATAGCACGCTCATCCGGGATTCTAATGGAAAAGAGACTCCAAGTAGCTGTCAATATCAGCCCCTTCGCCCTATAGTTGACGTTAAAAACGATCTGACAATCAATTAGACCTGTGCAGGCTAGTAAACCTTCCCGAGCCGATACAAGCCGCATGGACGCAAGCTATGGGGCAATTGTGAGGCAAACATTGGGACGAGTATTACCTATCACTGAAGACCAGGTGGGTGCAGGGCCAATCAGTTGGAAATTCCGCAGGGCCAATCTGTTGGAAATTCCAAGTTCAGTTGGCAAATCTTGGAAAGTCGGAAAATGTGTGTTTAGCTGGAAAATCCTAGTCAAATGGCGCACGTCAGCGTTTTCGAGTTTATATTGTTGGCAACTCCGAATTTGAGTTCAGTTCGCAATAAAAGACAGTTGAAGGTTTGAGTTCAGTAACAAAGATCCCAGTCAGTTGGTTAGGTACCTATTTCAGTTCAAAATCGGAAATCCGTACCTTCAGTAGGGAGTAGGTCCTATCCTCCAAAGTTCCTATTCCTAGTAGCCCAAAGAAGAGTACCAAAACGTGAATATCCATGTAGTTGCATGAATGGTACAGGTCCCCCTAGAGCCACCGCAGAGTGTTCCGAAATACGATTCTAGCTGATCAAAATGGTTTAATAGGATTTTGGGGTCTTACACTGATTCGGATTGTGCCAATAGTGTCAGTACCCAAAATAACACTAACGAATTTTCTCTGAGAAACCTGAAAATACTGTCTACAATTTTATGCCTCCCATTGGAATCATCATTGACATCATTCAAACTATTTTCTGTAAATAAATAGGGCTGCATAAAATCGAATTTTCTGTCGTATTGAAAACTTACGAAGGCAATGGCCAAATTAACAATAAAATATGGTTGGAAACATTAATAGACGGTACGAGCATTTTGGGTACGTACCTATCGTTGCTGAATTTCCTGTTGCGAGTAGATAAACATAGGCATTTAATCATTTGATCAGCTAGAATCGTATTTTGCCATGTTGCTTATAGAGTCTCCGGTAGAAAGCTCACGGCACCCAGCTGACCTGTACCTGCCTTGTATTTTGAGGAGAAGGAAAAAGGGGAGGAGTTCGCATTGGGGATTTCTTAGTCTCTCGATTTCATTTTACTATCTGACACCTGTCCATGTGCTGTGTCTCATGTCCAAGAGCTAGATTTGGTCGTATTTCCGTTCGTACATTGAGTTCATGATCGGGAGAGAGGGGGCGTAGTAATTTGAGAAAGTGGGCTTCCGGGAGTTTACAATGGAGTTGGCAATGCCGTTGACTCCCCCAACCCCTCCACCACCAGTAGATGTTACTATTGACACCCCTGGCTGGATGGTACGTATACATTGCACAGGGTAGTGTTGATTTGAAAGGCCACCGGCCTTATCCGGTAGAATAAACCGTTTCGCGCGAGACCACCGAAAAGAAGGTAACTTGAGCGTGGTTAGTACTTGGATGGGTGACCACCGCGCGGTGACACGTGGTGACCGTCCAAGTATGATCCATGTAGCTGGCAAAGTTAGTGACAGTGGAGTGGACCCAAATTCCTTCCCTTCAAGATGGAACAGTGGGTCAGGGTAGGTCCTGCTGAGGCACTGACGACCGAGAATTGTTTGACTTGTGAGAACTGTCTAATAATAAGAGTATCAGCGGTGAGAGTTCAACTCTTCACAAGTGCGAGCAACTTCTCCAGTACTAGACCCAGCCGATCGCGTGGTTAGTAAATTACAGCTCGACACGAAGTGTACGATGGAGCTCCAATCTGACATTGTAAAGGCGTTGCTGCGATCAGCCCAATCACCCTACTGCATGGGGAGAAAAGATTCCGAATGCAAGAAGGATGCTGGTAAAGACTCCTTTTTTTGAGCAGACAACCAATTTTGATAGTCAAGCAGGAGGGGATGATCATTCGACTGCAACAAACAATTTCCTTACCTTCAGCGTTCTCTGATATTCGGACCTCAGTTCCTCAGCCGAAACTGCTGACTCGCTGCGCTGTTCGTGAGGGGAAGTAATCGTCCCATTCCTCCTTTCCATGTCCTGCAACGTTCAAATTTGAAGTTTCTCGTTAGTTAAATTATAATTTACTAGCCAAAATACCACTTTGTCCTCGAATTCTTCCTATGAAATTGGTTTTGTTGGATTAATTTGATCGGGTTGACCTGATTCAGCTTAAGGTGTACGCCCACTTTTATGAAGGACTGGATGCTCTTAGTGGAGGAATTACGTTCTGCTCACTGCATCAATCTTACAACTCTGAATCATGCAGTGAAGTTACTTCCTATTCTGGAACTCAAGTAAGCAAAACTCAGTAATTATTGTCAAGCACTGATTGTTTTGCTTAGGTAAGTTCCAGAATGAGAAATCAACTTCACTGCGAGATGCACCGCTGAGAAAACCGTAGAGTCGAGACGATCTGAGGAGGTTCTTCTCACAGGTTTGGGCACTTCAAATGTTTGAGGCTGAAAATGTGCGGATGTATCATACCAGGAATCACTCCAAGCGCATAGGAACCCATGAGAGAACTACCCGCTACAATACAGTAAACCAAATCCATCAACATCGGTAAAAGTAAAGATCGTTTCTTACTGGGAAAAACATTAAACTATGATGTGATTTTAGTGTGTTATTGTTTACGGGATCCCAGCAGTCATAAAGAAATTCCATTCCAAATTTCGGCATCATAGGCCATATCGATAGCCATGAATGAAATTTCGCTCAATAATAATCAAGGAGGGTAAGCAATATGCTAAGTTTATGGTGTGTTTAATGAAAGGGAGAGTGGAGGAAGGGGAATTTTGACAGCGTCAAGTTTTGAGATAAACTGAGAGAGCTTTCCAACAAGTGATGAACGATTATGGGAGATCAGAATTTAGGAAGATGTGTGAACATAACAGTATCCCAAGTATTAGCAATGGTTGGCCGGCCTACAAACATTTATTGGTAAGTTTACAGAACATGTTATTGGTAGGACGACTTTCACCGGCTGGTTGTTGACAATAGTACACATAAAATTGGTGCAAATGGAGTAAATCAGGATGGTAATAGGAAACTGGCAGCATATTGGTTGCCTTTGCCTTCTCCCGGCAGTATATCGAAAACGAGGCAAACACATATTCTCATTGATGCTCAGACGTACGGCGAATGTTTTCGTTCCTGGATCCCTCCCATCCACGATTCATGGGCACAAGGGCTGGAAAAACCTCGGGATATGCCCCTTTTCTAGAATGTTCAGGGAAAAGAAGCAGAGCATCCTCCTCCTGTAGCTGCCGAAACACTAAATCTTGTAGGTGGGCCCGGCTCATACCGTTTGCAAATGGGGAAGCCCTAGGAGGAAGAAACATATGTTAAGGGGTGTAATGCTTGCCCTGGCCGCTATTATTTATTGGGAGACTGAGGCGGGTGGCTTATCGTGTAATTATTCCAAGGATCTATGGTAGCTGGGAGGGCTTCCCGCGTATTAGCTTCTCCAAGCTTAGGGGAATCCCGCCTCGCCCACCCCTATACTATGCATTATTAACTTTTGAATCTTACTCCCTTTCTACTCTGCTCCCTAACTTATTTTTTCTGCCGACTTATCGCCTCCCCTTTATTTACATACTTAACGACCAAATCATGAGAAGCTATAGTGGGTAAATTGTATTGAATACGTAGTGTAACCACATGTGTTTTTATTTTTTTTTTTTATGCACAGTCTTTTTTAATGCGTTTGATTTTCAGATTGTTAGGCTTGGCACATGCTTCATGTTTTCAGTTTGGCACTATCCCTGTCAAACTGCGCACTGTTGTTGAATGCACCATTTAGGGCGGGTTTGACCACCTAGAGTTAAAGTACGAGTTACGTTAAATTGGAGTTACAGAAAAATTAGGCATGCAAAACGCATTATTTTTTTTAATGTAACTACAAGTCGACGTAACTCGCACTATAACTCTAGGTGGTGAAACTTGCCCTTAATCTCCTATTTTTGAACCTCCTCATCATGAATACGATGATGAAAACCTTGTTCGTGTCGTTTTGGGCTCCAGATTGTCCCATGTTATCGAGATACCTCCTCGTGCCTGCTTTGTTGTTTTTTTTTTTTTGCATTTATTTATATATGTACTTCATTAATATTACAGAATGGTGTTTAGTACAAATGCTACTCCTCACTGTAAGTCCAGGACTTGTGCTGTGGGGAGGAGTTGCCTTACAAACTAACTTGTCTAACACCTAAAACGTACATTGGAAAAAAATATATTTATAAATAATAAATAATTACTGAACAAAAAAACTTGAACATTTTTTCTAAGGGATGAGATCTTGCTGCTGATAATGTAACTTAAGTTTCTTTTTAAAGACAGTAAGCGAAGAAATTGAGCGCAAGCTGTCGGGCAAGTCATTAAAAAGTTTAGCCCCCCTGAAGTCATGAGCCATCTGGCCACGAACCGTTTCCGAAAGGTAACTTGACAAGATTTTGGTTCCGAGCCCTGGTAACACCCTCCTCCAGGAATTTTAACTCCTTTGTCGTATGTAGTGACCTATGGATCCTAGTTACAGTTATTTTATTAATGAGGGCCGGGAATGAAAGAACCTGGATCCGTCTAAACAGCTCAACAGTGGGGTATCTAAGACTTTTTTTAAGTAAAACTTTAATTAGCAATTTTTGAGCTACAAAAACAGAATCAAGGAGACCCGCACCACATCCACCCCATCCAGAGATTCCATACATCATAATCGGCTGCACTAGGGCGTAGTACAACATTCGGATGGCATCCTTAGAGAGAAAGTTTCTCACCTCACGGCAAATGAAAATTAGCTTACGTAGTCTAGCTACCAACGAATTGATGTGCCTGTCCCCATCTCATGCACTGATCGAATTCCACCCCCAGATAACGTGTGCTCGCAACTTGTCTTATTTCAGGACAAGCACAGTCAATCTGAGCACACTTCTCGCTATGTCATTTAATGTTTCCGATACAGAGGATGTCATTTTCCCTAAAAGCAAAAGTTAGAAAATTAGTTTTTGAAAAATTTACCATCATTCCCATAGATCACAGACAAGAAACTATTTTCGTAAGGCAGGCCTCGGCTTTCCCATTCACAAGCTCCCAAGTTTTATCTGTGACTATAATAGTCGTGTCATCCGCAATAAATGAAAAAACTATCCCATCACACTGCTGTCTAAGAAGCCCATCCATAAAAACAATGAAATAAATGGGTCCCAGAACCGTGCCCTGAGGTATTCCACATAGACAGGGTCTGTCGTCGCTAACCGTGTTACCTACTTTTGTTACGTGGCTTCTTCCTTCCAGATAACTAGCAGTCCACTTGACAAATCCTCTAGCAGCACTAGTTCGTTCAACTGCTGCGAGCAGCTTGGTATGAGGAATCGTGTCAAATGCTTTGGACATGTCCATGCAGATGGAGAGGACCTTCTCCCCGGCATCCAACGCAGTTATTACATTTTGCACCAAAAAACTAATCGCATCATCAGTACTCCGACCTTTACGAAAACCGAATTACCTGTCGTTTATCTTTCCATTTGCTTCCAAGAAGTCAACAAAAAAATTCTTTGCCAGCCTCTCAATTATTTTAGCAATAATTGAGAGGAGAGGCCTGTAGTTGCCCATATCTTCAGGGTCACCTTTTTTGAACAGTGGGATCAGCAAAGCTTTCTTATAGGCCGACGGGAATTGATTCGCACGAAAACTTAAATTTGCAATGAACGTAAGAGGAGGTGCAAGGAATTTTTTATATTTCTTGAAAATTTCCACATTGAAATTGTCCATGCCTGGGCTAGATCCCCCTCTCAGACCGCAAATAACCTAATTCTCTCCTACTGTTGAAAAGTGAGTATTCAATGATTTAGCCACGCCCTTTGGGTTAATATCAGTTCTCAGGACCGTTCCACTTACCGCAACCGAAGTAATGTCCTTAGAGGTCCTAATCCTACCCACACTCTCGTTAATCAGCTTCCAAACTTTCTTTGCGTTACGGCCGGCCTTATGAATTCCTTTTCTGTAGTAGTCATTCTTTACCATTTTAATCAACTCATTCAATCTATTCTTGTATAGCGACTTTTCATTTCTCAGAACACTATTAAATGGTTGCCTACGTAATCGCTCATTGAGGTTTTCTTTGTGCCTAACTGATTTTAACAAGCCTGCGGTCATCCATGGCTTCAACCGGGTGTATTTATGCCAGCACTTAGCCTCAGTCATCTCCTTGGATCCGTTTATTAGTGACGTTAAAATATCTTCAAAGCGTTCAGCCGCTATGTTCACATCCCGAGCTTCATATACCTCACACCAATTTTCTAGTTCCAATTTCTTCCCAGCAAGCAATTCGAAGTCAACTCTTTCTGAAATGCTATTGTTCAATTTTATGCGGTTATTTTTAGGCTTCTGTTGTTTTATATTTGAAAAAAGGATTGTGGTATAATGATCTGTGATTGAAGTTTTCCATAAGATGGATGCCGGCGCCTCTCGGAAATTACCTCTGTAAAAAATGTGGTCAATAGTGGATTTGCTCCCCCCCTGAACTCTGGTGGGCTCACTGATACACGAAACAAGCCCCCTCACAGCCAGCATATTCAAATAGTCGACTTTGAGACAGTCCGATGAGTTACTGTTAATATTTATGTTCAAATCTCCTAATACGATTAAGTTGTGAGAGCTGTTATTGACTATTTTATCAACTTCCAAACCCAGTAGTTGTCTGACGAACTCCAAAGATTCCAAATGGCCACGTGTGTGCCACGTGTGTGTGGCGATATATATAGCCAGCATACATATAATACTACCAAACCACTCAAACTCTACGATCATGCTTGTAGAATTACTTTGTAATTTAATTTCTTTGAATTTAACCTTTTTACAATTTTCATGAAGAAAAACAGCAATTCCGGCGTTTTGATTTACATAGTCTGCGGTACAGTATGCACTATATTGTGGTAGCCCGCATACAATATCGTTGCCTGCATTCCAACACTCCGTCAGTACTATTGCTTGAAACTGCGATTTGCATAGATTTATATTGAGTAATAACTCATCAAAATTCCTGTAAATGCTGCGAATTTTTGTATTTAAGACACTGAAATTACTTCCTCTCATTGTGCGGTTTAGCTCATCAATAGTATTACATACATATTCATCTACCAATACGAAACTATCCACTTCATGTCTCTCCATACCTATTTAATAAAATCCATTAAATATTTAAGAAATAATGTTTAAATTATAATTAGTTTTGATATCGAAGCAAATCTACATACAGTCAATATCGTCGAAAGATTTGATTATTTTGGCACGTTCACCCTCTGCTTTCCTGACATGTACAGCGAAGTTTTTCAGCCACACGAATTTCAGCCCTCTGTCCTTAGCCTTATCTTTGGTCCGACGAAGTAGCTCCGCTCGATATGCTGTGAGATTCTCGTTAACGTAGACTCGTGTCTTTGGCCACTCCTTGTACAGGATGTTCGCAGTAAGGCTTTTATCAGCCTTTGCAGCGCGAACCAGATTTTCTCGGTCGCTAGATCAGCTCAGCACAGCCAGAATTTTACGAGGACGGTCTCTCTGCACATGACCCACTCTGAACGCGTTGGTGATGGTGCCACAATCCACCTTAAGTACTTTAGATACTTCTTGCAGAATATCGGAGCACACCTCCCCTCTTGTCTCTGGGACGCCATGTACCTCAACATATGAATTCCTTGAGTTTTGTTCCAGGTAATCAACCTTCTGCCGCAGTTCTCCAACAATAGATTTCAGGTTACTGTTTTCCTTTGACAAATCGCTAACAGTGGCTTTCAGTTGGGAAATATCTTCAACAAACTTGTCAAATTGTGTACTCATATACCCAACAGATTCCTTAAGATCTTTCAGGTCACCTACTATTGACGACAGTCTATCTAGTTTTGATTTACATCAAAAATGGCACGCTGCGCCGCACTTCCCGATTCAACGGTTTTCTCCTCATCCCCGGTATCTGAGTCCGCAGTATCATCATCAGTGGCCACCTTGACTCCACTGCATTTATCGCACAGCAATTTGTCTCTTGCCTCCTTCCTCAGTTTTTTATAGTTCTCAACTGTTTTTAGTCTCGTACACGATGGGTGGTAAGACGATTGACACCTCGCACATTTCGCTGTTTTTCTCGGTATGTAGAGATCCCTTGCGCACTTTGCACAATCCATCCTAATTATGAATCAGTAGGTGGCTGATGAGCGTGAACTCCGCACCAACAATAAGCGAGCAAAACGGTATAATGAGACGGTCCAAGCGATAAGCGGGGCAAACTGTGATGAAGAGAGACAGAAAATGAAAACAAAAAGAGATAGCGAATCAACAAGACAGAAGAGCACGTTCACACCTCGAGATCAATCGAACAAACTGTGGGCGAGGTTGGTGTTCAACTCTGGTGTTCAACGCTGGTGTTGGGCACGGACTAGGGGAATCCACTGTCTAACAGAAGCAAGCATTGCGATGACTCCAACTGATGTCATGAAGCAATGCCGACTTCTATAGGTCTCGAGGTCCTAATATTATAGCCATACGAAAGAATTATCGTAATCAGAATGAGTGGGCATTTGGAGAGTAGGCCCCCGATATTGATATTCCCCTATGAATTGCATGGGTATGTAACATTAAATTACAATTAAATTAAACGTGATATCCTCGCCATGCACATACAATAATGTTTAGTTTAGTTAGTAAGTTTGAAAATAGAGAGACTAAAAACTGAAGTAAGTAGTGTCCAGCTTTCGATTAAAGGGTCCCTTCGGGATATACCGATTAAGGTACAGGGCTATTAAAAAAACTTCGAACATGCGCTTAAATATGGTCATGCTGCACGACTGGACCTTTTTTTTTATACTTTTCGTAGGCATCGTATACAGTACGGGCGGGTTTCACCACCTGGAGTTAAACTGCGAGTTACGTTAACTCTAGGTCGTGAAACGCCCTACGAGAAATGAAATTGCGTGAGTTCGGCAACGAGAAAAAATATAGACAACTTTCCTAAAAAGTTTACGGGGATCAAATAAAATGAATGTTCCAGTCATGCAGCATGGCTATAAGAGCTTATTTTCAAGGAAGTATTCGTGCTATTGTATAAAAAGATGATATAGTGAGAAACCATACCATTTTTCTTAAAGTTATATCGTTCTTTCGTTATTTTAGCAATTTGTACAGATTTTTTGACCCTTATATTGTCAAAGTTGACCCACTCTTTTTTGAGAAAAATACTTTCATAATAGAAATAATCCCTCTTTCTCTCGCGAATCATCATCCCACACAACAGATGAGTTAATATTGACTTTAGCCTTTAATACCAATTTTTGACCGCCAAAAATCCAAATTTGACCCCTGTTCTATATGAAAACAACTGAAAAGGTATTTTCCCGTCTTTACTAACCCTTCTATACCGCTTTCAGTAATTTTATACCAATTATTCGCGATTTAGCCGTTTTACCGAGGTTTGACCCCTAATAACTCAAATTTCACCCCCCTTAGAATTTTTGAAAATTGCTCATCTCCGAACTCATCCTTTTGTTTGGCAATGCGAACGTTTTGGCTAAATTTGGAATTTTTATCATGTACCCTAGGCATACTGTCTGGAGTGATGTTCCAGACGATATCCCAAATATCGTCAGGAGTGACATAAACATAAACATAATATATATTTGTATTGTGTTGGTACTGCATTTGCACTTTGTACTATTTTCCATAGTTGCTAAGTATTCCCAACATTTCTTTTTCGAACAACATTCGATTTTCTTATCAAGCTCTCGTGATCACCATCTATCACCATAACTGGTACCTACTTACTGAACATAGTCTTAAGTGTAACATTCCTTTCTCGATTCTTTCTTGTAGCCCTGAAGATGGTGTACAAATACATCGAAACGTTGTCCTAAAACTATCTAATTTCTCGACATAACCTCAAGATCCACATCCTTCACCTAAGTCTGAACATCAGCGGTCAAGAACCCAGATCTCATATTGGGATTTGCCGATTTAATTAAATCTTTTACCAAATGAATCAAACCTTTTGCCAAATGAGTTAAACCTTTTGCCAGAATAATTGATCTTTTTCCCAAAATATTTAAACCTCTTCCCAATAGAAGTAAACGGTTTCCCAAAATAATTAAACCTTCTCCCAAAACAATTAAACCGCTTGCGAGAAAATATGGAATTCTATGTATACGAATTGCGAAACAGTTTAATCATGAATTAGGAACTACAGAAAACTTAAGAACAAAGGTGTGGTTAACAATCTATGGGTCAATGAGCAATGTACCAAATTACAGTCAAGGGTAAATGTCACGGATTTTAGTAAGAAATATTTTCAATAGATGGCTGCATCGTCGGGAGCAATCCAATATTCGGTTTATCTCTCGAACGAGTCAACCGATTTTCAGTCTGTAAAATGTTCTGTAATCGTTATAAGCAACCTCAAGAGGCGACATTCAGTTTTGAATTTTAAAATGTTTTTTTCATGGGGTTTCCGAAATTATTTTACTCAATTTCAATTTTTTTGGAAAAAACAGCTAGGTAGTACTTTTGTAGCAAAAAAATTGAAGAATCCAAATCCGTTTTCAGATTGAAATGGGATCATTAGATCGAACGGCATTTGGGAAAATCACTATAACAATAGGGGCCTATTGTTAGCCCTCTAATCCTCTGGGGGGCTCCAACCCCTAGGCTGGTGCGACGTTGCATTTCTACTTCCGCCTGCCGAGGGTCCACCTGGGACCCTTGGGGTCCTGGGAAAGTTTTCTAGAACCAGGGGTCTGGGGAGTTGGTGGATATCCGGGTTCATTATATCTTCTTATTTGTATTATATTTTTCGTTGTTATGATTTAATTTCTTCTTGTTATTGTTATTACGATTATTAAACATTTTTATTGTTATTATCGTTATTGCATGCATTTTTTATTGTTATTGACATCCGCAAAGTAGCAGTTCAACAGCGGGCAACAGGAGGAACATGTCTGTGACGTAGATCACGCAGTCTTCGGGTGGGGGGGGGGGGAGGTTACTGTAGATGTACTCGCTGCAATTACTTGCAGAAGAATGTGCTCTTCTCGGCGGCCTAATGTTCCTCTTGCTGCAAACTTGATTTCGGAGAAAGCCTTTCCCACTGGGTTTAGCATGGGCGAGTATGGTGGTAAAAACTTTATGGTCATTTGTGTGGAAGCCATAAAGTGTTGTGCTTCATTTGCTCAATGAATCCGAGCGTTGTCCATTATAAGTACAACATCCTCTATATCAGATAGTTCCGTTTCGAGTTCCTGTAGAAAGGTAACGATAATTCGGGCAGTCATTGCCCCTGAAGTCACAATTTTCGAGTGAACGATGCCTTGATTGTTCAACGCGATCAGTAGCGGTGCGTGGGCTCTGAAAATGGTGGGCCACCAAACCGGAACACAAATTAACAGCTTTTTCTACAAAATACCTGTAAATGTTTTCCAACAGTGGAGTCTTCTTATGAGAAATGGGTGGATTTTAATCAACCGCAGCTCTTAGCAAGTCAGAATGTAAGCACTGTGTTCACAATAGTTCTGACCAGTACCCGGGATTACCAGAAGCTAAAAGTTCTATAGCTTCATACTGAATAATACTCAGCAAATGCCTAATCTCTTCCTAAACTTTTAATCATCACTCTATCCTCGTAGGAAAACGTCGAAAATTTCGACTGTAAGTTAGTCACCGAATTCATGAGGTACAAAAATACAGAAGCAAATAAACTAAACAACAACTAAAAACAACGAACTAGGACTAAAATACAACGAAGTAATGACCCGCCGGCCAGTACCTACTTGGATGGAGAATCAGACTAGAAGCTAGGTACTTATCTGTGTATGTTGACGTCGATCAATCCACAAGACCACAGACAGGACACAACGCACTTAATTATCGCAAATCCAAATCTGTCCCGTGAACTCGAATGGGAACATACAAAATTCGAAACGTAAGCAGAAAATTGAAAACTTAACATAGGAACAGAATGGCGAAAGTGATAAGAATTTTTAGGGGAGGACAGATCGAAGGACAAGCATCTCGTATCGAGATGACAAGATGAATTGAAACAATCAAATCGATTGTGAACACAAACGATGTTTGAATGGAAATATGGGCCCCGGACCCAAAAGGGGCGTGTCTAACCAAATTTTTACTCGACTGAGCTTGTGCGGACGGGCCACTTTTCTCAGTTACCATGGCGACACCAGGTCCCAGGACCTGTCAGTTTCAGAAGCGTAGGTTCGATTTCGATTGCAAGACATCGATTAGTGTAGCTATATTCCGATAAAATGCTCCATGGAGCTACAGGGGAGCCAACATGACGGAAACACATATTGAATATCCATAGCCAGAGAACTCTGTCGAGTCGCTCTTGAACTTCGTGAAAAATGCTAGGTACAGTATACGGAGGGAAATTCGAATGCCAACTGAACAAATGGTTGGCATTTTTTTGGAGTTTTTTGTGTTTCTGGGTGCTGGGGCAGTGGCCCAAGTGGCCTTATGGACGCAACGCCCCTGGCCCCGATAAGAGATGTGTTTCGCCCTCATACGGTGGGAACAGTGACAACGGCTCTTGTTTCTACTCTTGAGCGAGCTTGACATCGCCTGAGATGAAGGTTGAAGCCACTCTCGTCAATGAAAATGAGTTTCTCCCGGTTTACTGGAGCTGACCGATTGGAACCGAGTGCATATCGTCTTCTGGCCCCAATAGTCACCGCGCTATTCATTTTATCTACTTCCAGCGAGGCTTTTTTAAGAGTACTTTTCAGTTCATTCAAGGCCCTTTGTATGGAGGAAACACCCAAATCGCTCAAGTAGATTATATCTTATTCGTTTAATAATTATACCGGGCTCATTTTCAATCGTTCTTTCGATCATTTCGAGGACGTCGGAAGTGACTTTCCGTGGTCTGTGCCGTCTTGGTCTGTTGTTAACAACCTCGTTATCTCTCTTATATTTGTGCAAAATGGTTTTTCCAGTATTCAAATTAATACCTGACTTTGACGCTGCTTCCTTCACAGAAAAACCTTCTTCTTACAAATTCACGATGAACTTCTTCTTTTCAATAGAAACACTCTGGTATTTCCCACGTCTCCGTCTAACATTCTGATTAGCGACAGCAGATTCTGATGTACTTGATTCACTTTCAATTACAGCTCTACGCCTTCGCCCAACAACAAAAATAGAACTTGAGCTAGAATTGCTAGCACTCATTATAACATTTATTCTAATCGACAGTACAGGAGGAAACTGGTATATGGCTAGGAGAAAGGTGGTGAAACGCTGTTGGGTCATTAAGGAGGAATAGCCTCATACCTAATACGAAGTTGTATCCCTTCCGAGTGACAGGTATCACTCGGAAGGGATTCACCAGTCGTGTCTATTTCTTGAGTTGCTCACTGACTTTATATCGGTTGTTATGTCGTTTATTTATTTCTATTACATTCCCTTTTTGCTAGAGGTTTAATTGCTTCGGGAAAAGGTTTAATTATTTTGGGAAAAAGTTTAATTGTATTGGGAAGAGGTTTAACTATTTTGGGAAAATAGTGAATTATTTTGGCAAAAGGTTTAACTCATTTGGTAAAAGGTTCAATTCATTTGGAAAATGGTTTAATTCATCTGGTAAAAGGTTTAATTAAAAAGGAAAATTATATATATATATATATATGTGTGTGTGTGTGTGTGTGTGTGTGTGTGTGTGTGTGTGTGTGTGTGTGTGTGTGTGTGTGTGTGTGTGTGTGTGTGTGTGTGTGTGTGTGTGTGTGTGTGTGTGTGTGTGTGTGTGTGTGTGTGTGTGTGTGTGTGTGTGTGTGTGTGTGTGTGTGTGTGTGTGTGTGTGTGTGTGTGTGTGTGTGTGTGTGTGTGTGTGTGTGTGTGTGTGTGTGTGTGTGTGTGTGTGTGTGTGTGTGTGTGTGTGTGTGTGTGTGTGTGTGTGTGTGTGTGTGTGTGTGTGTGTGTGTGTGTGTGTGTGTGTGTGTGTGTGTGTGTGTGTGTGTGTGTGTGCGTGTGTGTGCGTGTGTGTGTGTGTGTGTGTGTGTGTGTGTGTGTGTGTGTGTGTGTGTGTGTGTGTGTGTGTGTGTGTGTGTGTGTGTGTGTGTGTTAAAATCTAGGGATGAATTCAGGATGCTCTGAAACGGATTTGCATGTAGACAATTTCAAAAATTCATGTACTGAAAATTTTGGACCCATTGCAGTAGCTTCATTTTCTTTGAAAATTGCTAAGAACACGAGTAAAATCATTCTGTATCATACGAGTGAGATCACCCTTCGGCCTGGATAAGTGGTCTCATCCAACCATTTCGAAATGAAAAAAAAAATAAATAAATAAATTTAAATAACCAGTCATGCAGCATATGGCTATAAGAGCGAATTTTCGAAGAAATAATCGTGCTATTGCGGAAAAAGACGATATTGTGAGAAACCATCCCACTTTTCGTAAAATTATATCACTTTTCTGTGGTTTTTACTATTTTGACCGATTTGTGACCTTTTTTGGCGTTTATAAAGTCAAATTTGATCCACTCCTTTTTTGAGAAAAATATTTTCATCATCGAAATAGTCCCTCTATCGTGAATCACCATCCCACATAACTTCAGGTGAATTACTATTGATTTTAGCCCTTAATACATCCCCCTCATCAATCAGAGAAACATGGATTAGTGGGTAGTATACGTCACCATTGCATTAACATATCCGCAAGAGCTCTCGGAAATTATTCCGGAAGAAACGCAAATACTATTTCATATTTTAGCCCGCTTGTGTATATATACATACATACCAGCAGATGGCGTATCTAATGTAACACAGAAATTGCGAAATTTCGTACTTTGCCTGAGGAAAGTAGGATGAGTATACACTGCCTAGGGATTGCATACCTACATTGCCCACTCTTCATGCTCCATCGGTAACACTTCATGAAAGCGGCGTATTCATGAATGTTCATGCGGTGAGTTCATGCGCTTTCCTTTTCATGAAATGAGAATCTATAGGCAATTTCCCGCATGACCGGTCGGTCTTGAAGGGAGGGTTTCACTGCGCCGTCTCCGTTCAACGGCACTCTGGACCCCTCCGCTTGGACCCTGAGTTTAACAAGATTCTGATTGTACATACTACACTAAGTATAGCATCATTCCTTTCATACGAAAACCAATGGTGAACGCCAATGGGTAAAAATGTCAATTACTTTATTGTTTATTTATTCTGGTTATTCTTTTCTGATGCTAATAAGCTATTTCAGGTAGGTACAGGAACGTGGGGGAAGATTCAGATTTCTTGTAAGCATTCCGATGTGCAAGTTTCATCCTTCTCAGCCCCACTGAGGGTCTGCTGTAGTATCTTGCTCAACCCCGAGTTGTTCCACTGTTGCGTCACGAAGAAAAACATTCGTGTTCCTATCAAAGCAAACTGCCAGTTTCCAATTGCATGAGAGTCAGAACTCGGTGAGTTGGATCTTTCCAGAGCACCTGACGCCTCCAGCTCCCACCGCCAGAATGTTTGCCGGTGCTTTTAGCGTCTTCGTTCGGATCATCTTTATTCATGAGCGTCGGAGGTTAGACCCTTCCCGTTCCGTCTTCCAGCTAACCCCCATACGTTAACTTAGTTCTCTCTCGACTCCAAAGTCTGAGAGGGATTCCCTTCCAAATTCGAAGCAACTGTACTATTTCAGCATGGAAATTGCTTTGTTCATGATTACAGTATTGGTATGTAGTCAATACTATACCTACTTACCTAATCTTTCAATATGGGAAATTTAGCGAATAATTTTTCGGGAGATAAGAACAGACCTTCAACCACATGGCCCCTAAAAACATAGGTTCGTATTTTTTGCTAACTGAAAAAAAAAAAGAACCAAGGCCGTATTTCATTAAATGACCTAGATCTGCTTTCAGTGTCAATTAACGAAATTTCGCAAACCTCGCTTGCATATCCCATGCAATCTAATGGGAGCATGAGCTCTTGCTGTGCCATCATCTGTAGAGATCAACTGTAATTTCAGTCATCTCGGAAGTTAATTATTTTCAGCTCTAGGTCTTCGTTATTTTTCCTTTTCGATGTCAGATACCGTAATTAGCGGAAGCTTTATAATCATTCTTGGGAGGCAAAATTTTGTATATCCATTTTAAAATTTTGTATATCTAAAATATTTGTATATCCATTTTAACAGATTTTTGACCAACATAAACTCAAATTTGACCCACTTTTTGTTTTCAAAAATTGCTTATCTTCGAACTCGTCCTTGCGTTAGCCATTAAAACCATTAGGGCCAGGTCTGTTACATGAAAATATTCAAATGACATTGATGTGTCTTGAATGAGACCTGAAATAAATGTCGCGTCTGAAAATAATAGCAGCTGAAGTGCTACTCATATCTCACCGGTTTTGTTTATTATTCTCTAAATAATACACCTATGTATTCGTTCAGCAAAACATTTTTATAACACCCCCTGAAAATTTGTTCTTTTACGTTTCAAGGTGCGTAGATTCCCAAAACGCTGCAAGGTCCTTGTCACATGGGTTTATTATTATTATTATTATTGCGAAAAGACCGAATATGGAGTCGCTTTTGACCAAATAGTGAAGAATTGAGGTTGTAACGAAGGTTCAGCTCCAAAAATTCGTCAAGAACCTGGGAAATTGACTGAAATCACAATCAGTTTGTATAGTAACACTAGATAAAGTGCCAGCAGGTGAATCAAGACATTTGAATAGCACTATCATTGATCAAAGATAATTGGTAAAAAAGGAGCGTAACTCGTGTTTTTGGGGTGGCCAAAATTAGTGGAAACCATCAGAATAGCCATTTCAATATTATTGCACATGAAAAACCGCTGCAAAATCCTTGTCACATGGGTTTATTATTTTATTGGACATACCTACAGAAATGTTGGCTGTTCATTTATTGTTGTTTTTTGGTTTATTATTCTGTGAATAATACACCTATGTATTCGCTCAGAAAAAAAATTTTATAACACCCACTCAAACTTTTTTCTTTTCCGTTTCAAGGTGCGTAGATTCCAAAAATGCAATGTCCGTCCGCCGTCCGCCGTACGCAGTATCACGTGTACAGGCTTCATTTTCGGTCTAAAAAATTCTTTCTTTTGCACACATGCTCCATTTGGGCCCTAGTTGTGTCCCGAAACTTTTCAGCCCGATCGGAATATACCCAGGGGTGTTATGAGTGAAAATGTGTCTAGAAATAGGTACTTTTTGCGTTTTAGCAACATGTTAGTAACATGAGCTTCTGAGATATCATTTTCCATGTTTTTGGGGACGAGAAGACCGAATATGAAGTCGATTTTGACCAAAGAGTGGAAAATCGAGGTTCTACCAAATGTTCAGCTCCCAAAATTGATTTTTTATGAGTCAAAAACCTGGGAAATCGTTTGAAATCACCATCAGTTTGTATAATAACACTGGAAAAAGTGTCAACACGTGGATCAAGACGATTAAATGGCACTACCAATGATCAAAGATAGTTATTAAAAAAAAGAAAAGAAAGAAAAAAAGAAAAAAAAAGAGTGTACCTATCTAATTTGTGTCTTAGGGGCCAAAATTAATGGAAACCATGAGAAATAGCTATTTCGATTATTACGCATAAAAGAAACAATAAATGAACAGCCAACATTTCTGTAGGTATGTCCAATGGAATAATAAACCCATGTGACAAGGACTTTGCGGCGTTTTTCACGTGAAATAATTGAAATAGCTATTTCTGATGGTTTCTACCAATTTTGGCCCCCAAAACACGAATTAGGTACGCTCCTTTTCTTCCAAATTATCTTTGATCATTGATAGTGCCATTTAATTGTCCTGATTCACCTGTTGTTATTACTTATAGTGTTATTAAACAAATTGATGGTGCTTTCAGACGATTTCCCAGGTTTTTGAGTCATTAAAAAATCAATTTAGGCGCTGAACATTTGGTAGAACCTCAATTTTCCACACTTTGGTCACAATCGACTTCATATTCGGTCTTCTTGTCCCCAAAAACATGGAAAACGATACCTCAAAAGCTCATGTTACTAAAACACAAGAAGTACCTATTTTAATCAGGGTTGGTACTGTTTTAAACATTTGTTTCAAACATTTGTTTTAAATAGTGTTTTAAACACATTTTTGGTAAAAGGGGTGTTTTAAAACATTCGTTTTAAATTGTGTTTAAAACATTGTTTAATACTGTTTTAAACATGCCCTTCGTGAGTTGTTTCAAACTGGACCTGTAGTAGGAAAATGACATTGACCTCATGAGAAATGAGCAACAAAAAACATAATAGGAACAAAAGATTTCCATCGCCATTCGCCAGTAGTCAGAATGACAAGTTAGATACCTACCAGCTACCACCAGCCTGGAAATTCTCGGAAGTAGAAATGAACTTGGGTTTGTTCCTTTGTTCGAACTTCAGGAATTCCGGAGAAATTTACCGATGGGTCATTTTTTCATTTGAATGGTGAATTAGCTATAAATTCACCTCCCCGTTCTGCGAAAGTCAATGCATTACGTGCTCCCCTGAATATTTTTTCTTGGTGGAAGGCACTTGGGAATAAAATTTCTGAAGAAACCATGTCACTGGCCACTTTTCACCGCCACCACGTCGTCAGCAGGCATCGAACGGCTGTTCTCCACATTCGGAGTGGTTCATTCAAAACTACGGAATAGAATGGGGGTAGACAAAGCCGGGAAGCTTGTGGCCGTGCTGAAACACCTGAATTCTAGAGCATAATTTGTGTACCTATACGTATTTTTTGCTTTACCTACTTTAGTTGTAAATTGTGATCGGGGTTTCTCAAAATTACTTTTCATTTTCAACAAATTATGTCGTAGGTAGGTATGAGTTTATTACTAGGTACATTAAATTGTAATAATATAATAATAATAATTAATAATTAATTATTATTATTATTATTTTATTAATTATTTATTTATTGTTTATTTTTTAATTGTAATTGTATTCAGCCATGGTTTAAAAAGAAAAAATTTGGATGGTTTCTTTTTCAGCCCTGTTACCTAAAGCACTATGTTTTGTGCCAATCTTTCGTATCCACACAAGCTGCCATAGTGCTTGACTGCTTGATGAGCGATCTTTAAAAACTTGTTTAAAACAGTTTTAAACAGCCTAAAAAAACCTTTGTCTCACGGAGGAAAAAAACGTTTTAAACTGTTTAAACAAAAAAAACTGTTTTTTTCGTATTTAAATGAAAAAAACTGTTTTTTTCCAACCCCGATTTTAATACACATTTTCACTCATAACACCCCTGGGTATATTCCGATTGGGCTGCAAAGTTTCCGGACACAACTAGGGCCCAAATGGAGCATGTGTGCGAAAGAAAGAATTTTTTAGACCGAAAATGAAGCCTTTACACGTGATACGGCGTACGGCGGACGGACATTGCATTTTTAGAATCTACGCACCTTGAAACGGAAAAGAAAAAATTTTGAGGGGGTGTTATAAAAATTTTTTTTTGAGCGAATACATAGGTGTATTATTCACAGAATAATAAACCAAAAACAAAAAATGAACAGCCAAAATTTCCGATAGAATAATAAACCCATGTGACAAGGTTTTCATGTTCCACTATTTGAATAAATGATGTGCGATCTGCATTGTACATGCGTTCCAGGATAGTATGGTAATAAATCCAATAAATCAAAATGGCACGAAGGTATTCGAGCAGAACTGGACTACTTGTCACATCAGGTGTCCAACCCATTGCTCCAACCATCACTGACACTTCATCGCCGTTAGCACACATAGTAGAGCCTGACCAAACAACTCTCCTTTCATTGCCCCTTTTGTTTGGACCCGACCCGGATTTCATTCCAGCAAGCTCCGGAAACCCTCATATTCCTACAATCAGTGCACCATTTCCATCTTTAGATCACGTAGAATCATGGGAGCGGGATTTCATTCTTGATGCATCGCTCTTTAGAAATAAAATAGGAACCGTAATTGGGCAGTCAACCGAACTGGTGGGTCAATTGATTAGTTGGTAATAGTGGTTCTATTTTGAGTGATACTACTTGGGGGCTAATCAACTAAATGTGATCATAATCCATTTTGATAGTAATGAGGGGTGGTGGAGGGAGGGCTATTACAAGGTAATGCGCCATAATATGCTATATCTTTTAGCATACTTGGTAGGTACATAAGTGTCATAAAAACCTGGGGCAAATTTGATTTTTTAAATTTTTTATTAATTAGGTAACATTACTACTGTTAGTAATTTATTACCTACTTCCGATAATGACAAGAACGTGCAGTTCTCTCTCTCTCTCTCTCTCTCTCTCTCTCTCTCTCCCCCACTAACAATGTAGATGCAGTTTGGTCGGTGGGTGGATTTCAGTTGGGAGAAACACCCAAGAATCATCAGACTCATGCAACCGTGGTGACCGAAATACGCATAGAAAAGCAGGACAGACGAAATTTTATAACACTAAGAACTATCGTAATACTGAACAATGCAGGTACTTACACCTGCTAGATTTTGACTTTAGTGATGTTCATATGCTTTCGCTATTTACTGATACCAGTACTTTTTTCGATACTTCCGATTTCATTATTCGATACCAGATGGTCGAGGATCGATTATCATGATTGTGATTTTGAAAAAATAAAAAAATACATGCTCTTCCGGAAGGATATTGATGTTTCAAGTGTCTCCATTTTCTTTTCTTCCAATTTGTAAACGCTTTGTTGATATCTGTTTCTTCTGTACTATTGAAAAGACTACCTACCAAACATTTTATCTGAACGTAAATAAAAGTTTTTTCAAATTCTGAAAAAGTCCGCCATATTTTATTAAAATCTCTAAAATATTAGGTAGTTGAATGAGTCGGAAACCCCTGTATGAAATCAGTTAAATGCCTGAAATATGTACGCAGACCGAGAAAAATTGAGACGAAGATCGTCTTGAAGTGGTACAAAACGAAGAAACAAATCTCACGATTCTAATCAATTTACAGACTGACGATTTTATTCCAAATAACATAATATATTGGAGGAACGGTAAATCTGTGTATAAATAGACTTGATCTCAAACATTTAAACACGTTTTGTTTCGTCTGTTTGATAGGTAGTTGAGGTGGTTAGGTTGATACCGCATACTGGGATCTATTGAAAATACCTAGGTACCAGCCGCGTGTACTAGTATCTATCAGGGACTTTATTTGAATAACTAACGGCGTGAGAAAACTATACTGCCCACCTACTTGGCAGACTTTTTTTCTGTCACATAGGGACAGCCCACACATGGGACAACGGTGAAGGGGAGGGAGGGGGGGCTCAAATGAATAAACAAAGTAGGTGAACCACGTTTGAAAGTTCTGGAAAAAAGGTAAGAGACGGCGTAAGGGAAAAAAGTAAGTTTTCCCCACCACCTCAGCCCGTTTCCTAGTCATAATTTAGAGGCGCATATTAAAAGGAAAAAAAAGGGAAAATGCCAGAGCGGGGGTGGGGGAGGGCTGGTGAGTAAAGCTGAACTCCAGCAGTGATTTGTAGTTTTAATACGTGTCGTGTTGTATGAATAAGACTGGGGAAGCCTATCATTCCCCCATCCTCACGCCATTAGGGGATTAATAGCTTAGCTCACTGTATATTACACGGCCAACTGCTTTATATTAGCTCCTGCCTCCGGCTCTCCCTAGACTCCTCTGGCCCGCAAACATGGTACTATCCTTCCGAACCACCCCACAAATTAATTCGTTTTTCTCTCGCCCATTTCGTACCCTTCGCTTAGAACGGCCCTGATTTCTTGGGAGCTCGCTCTTCTTCCTATCAAGTTTTCAAACTTCATTCCTCCGGCACCTTTATTAGGATTCCTCTTCGTATTTTTTCGCATCCTTTCTAAAAAACCACCGAGCAAAACATGAATTCGTTTGGTGGTTGTTAGTCTCTGTCATATTTAAACATCTGGTCGGTAAAATGTATATTTTTCCAATAATGTGGCACAGATCACATCACGCGATCACCGTCATCAGTCGTCTTTGCATATGGAAAATTAAAATAATATTTACCGTGCCAGCTGCTAATAATATTAATTATCCGTAAATAGCTAAAAAAGTATCACAACTCGGGCACATTTTAATCAGCGATGGTTACGGGGTTTTTTGGGACGGCCAGGATGTGGAAGAAATATTTAAAAAAGCGTGCAGTTATCTTATTCATTCCGAATAAGATGATAAGATGGTGTGCGAAGGCTACGGGAGAGTAGTGCAATCCTCGCAGTGAGCTGTTCCATTCTGAGGTTCAACAGAGCAAGCGATTAAGCCAGTTTGAACCTATGGCTGCCAACTCTGGGGCTGCACCAAGAATAGCAACGCTCCGTGGTATGTACGAACAGGTATCTTCACCGAGGCCTTGCCAAAGATAAGGCAAATGATGTTATTTAAATTTTTTTTAAACGGAAATGATGTTATCTAAATTAAAAAAAAACGCTGTGGAGCACGAAATCAGACTCCACAAACATCAAAATATCGAAGTACTGAACCTTCTGAATAACAGCGGAGTCGTATGACAATTGAAGAGGACCAAGCCGTTGGACATTGCCACGACCCGCGCCAGTGTGTGAACGTGAATCATGATATAACTGATAAACACAAGTGTGAGTCCACAAACGCTATACAATATTATGAATGTTATACTGATATGAAAAGATAAGTTACTAGATGTTTATACAGTTTATACAGATGTTTATACAGTTGTAACAATAACGATTAAACACATATTACAACAACAACAAAAACAGTTTTCTATCGGAGCCATAGGTACCTAAATTCGAATTTGCCAACTCTCGAATTGCCTGGCGTAGTAAGAATGTCGAATACCTAGTTCATTGTTGGGGGGCTGGGTTCTAAGTAAGCCAAAGGGTCACATGTAATTTATGTAATAAGATAAGTATAGTTTCCAATTACATAAATTACATGTGGCCCTTTGTGAATGCCCAGGACCTTTCTCATGCTCTGCTGAAACACTAGGTTTTAGGAGGTTAAGCCAAGAACAGGTGGTAAATCAATTGCTCCATTAAAATCAACACATATCTACCTGATTGTCATATACTACCCACTTCCTGAACCACGTACGGGTCATTCAGTTAGCAAATTAAATATAACATTTTACACAAGCCCTTCTCATACCTTCACACTGCCGCTACAACCCTAATGACCCTAAGTTGGTAATAACATTAGGTGGACGGGGGTGTTCGACTAAGCAGCTGGACGTGTGAAACCTTTAGGGTGCGCTGGGTTGAATAAACCCATCGACTAATTGATGCAGTTGATCGGCTCCGCACACGTCACTTTTTAATGCCCTCCTCCTCTGTTTTCTTGACTCATTATCCGGTGGTGAGGGATGATCGCGGCCGCCCTCACATATCGATTTCTAAACGCGAGCCCATCCATTTCGGCAATTTGAAGGACGTGCCGATTTTTAAATGGTTGTCTGATTTAACTGGATTAGCTCAACTATTCCAGCTGTCGTCAGACTGTAGGCCTTTAGGGGAACCATCCAAGGATCTGTTCAGATAGTTGGATCCCCCTCACCCCATCCTGTTGTTTATTTACCCACCAAGATCCTCATCAGCCGCAAAATGGATTGATATCCATTATGCCCGCCAAAGTAACATGCCCGGTGCTTCGCAGTTTCTATAAATACACTCCCAAGAGCGAGGCGGCCCGAAGCACCGAGCACGCTACTTTGGCGGGCAAAATGATATCACCCCTTTTTGCTGCTGAGGAGGTTTTCATGGCGGGTACATGTTTGCAACAGGGTTGGGGGGGGGGGGGGGGGGGGTCACGTATTTTTTCCATTGATAGTTTTACGGTTCTTTCTAATCAGTGAGGAGTACCCATGACTTCTGTTTATATTTTTGAATGAAAATAGGTTCGATTCTAAGAATTTTGAGACCAACCACACTCTTCTACGATGAATAGTTCTTTTTCTATGATCTTTCAAACTTTAGTCAAGAAGTGACGTCATACTGGTCAAGGGGGCCCCGCCCAGGCGGGAGGGGTGCAATGACGTCAGTTGTTGCCGCAAATCTGAAAGCTCAAAGAAAAATGGCTATTCATCGTATGAGAGCTTGGTCTCAAAATTCTCAGAATAGAACCTACCTTCATTTAAAAATGGGAAAGTAATATAAACCCAAGTCATGGGTAGGTACTCATCATTAACTACCTAACCAATGAAATTTAATTAAAAGAACTATTCGATAAAAAGTAAAAAGTTTTTGCCAGTAAAATTTTTTTTCTCAGTAATAATTTTTTTCCCATTAAAAATGTTTTCCCAGGTAAACGTTTTTCACCAGTAACAACTTTTTTCCTTAACAATTTGTTCCGAGTGAAAAAATTTTCCCAGTAAAAAGTTTTCATTGGGGACGAATTGCACAAAAGGCACTTCCTTGGGGTATGCAAAATGCAAAATGTGTGCAAAATTTCAGCTCGATCCGTTATATGTGTGTGGCTGTAGCCTTATCAAATTATAAAAACAAACTAGAAGAAGAACAAGAAGTAGAAAAACTTGAAAAATAGCGATATTCGCAGTGTTCTTGGTCGCTTAAAATTTTCCGGTTTTCTTGGCGGGCGGGACGCTCCTGCTTCCCTAGATATGGGTGATGAAAAATTGATTTTTCTGTACCTTGCTGAGTGCGCGTGGCTAATGGGGGCCTCTACAAACGTTGAACAGAAGGAAAATCCCTGCAATGCGCAAATCATGGTATCCCCGTGGGTCATGTGATTTCATGATTATAAACTGTTTGTTGGTTGGGGGAGTCAGACTATTAAGGATAGTGCATGACAGTTGCAGTTAGGCGATGTGAGGTAATTTTATAATCATGCGGTGAAATGATGAAACTAACATACTTCACGCGGAATATGAAAAGACAAGGATAAATGTTATTATTATTAATTTAGTGGCGATGATGAGTCATATGCCTGACATTTGGCAGCCGTTGAGAGACAGGAGTAGTAAAAGCTTTCATCTGTTGAGTCGGTGTATCCATAATGAATGGTGGAAGGATGATGGGAGGGGCAAAATAGGGAAGGGATGTGATAGATGTTAGAAAGAGAGGGAGAACAGAGCTGTGGAGGGATGTGGAGGGAGCGAGAAGAAGAGTTATACCCCAAGGGAAATGCGACATGCAGGAGCACTCCAGTTCCTGAATTATACACCCCAGAGTCACCCCCGCGAGTGCCCGCCCATCGACCGGACCAACCACTTTTTTACCCTTAAATAGACCAATATCGTATCATTCATAACTCCTTAGCCTAAATTTCTCGCAACCATCCTGTCTCTCTGTAACCCATATTTAAAGTTCCTCGATGTTTCAGAGGAGCGAGTCCCACCCTCATCCATTGCGCATGGCGTACTCCTTCCACACGTGTCCATGTCAGTACACTTGACCCACTGTTCCAGGGATTTTGAGTCAGAATTAATTTGAACTGTCAAGCTATAGATGTCCAACCCTAGAACAACAATGTCAAACCTGCTTATTGATATCCATCAAATGTCCATAACTTGCTTCGCTACATGACGCTGGAAAAGTGGAAGGCTTCGAGATTCTTTCCAGTTGGCTTTGGTTGATTTTTTTTCACAAACTCGACGTCAAAACTAGTTTTTTCCTTTAAGCTGACGATTTTTAGATCCTATGATCTTACCCAAGTCTTACACGTGTATTGAAACTTCGCAAGCAGAAAGCTGGAGGGCTTCGGGATTTTTTATAATGAGCAATCAAATGCATTACACCCATCGTCTTAGGAAAATTCATGTCGGAATTATTTTTTCGTGGGGCAATTGGCTCGTTTCAATGGTTACAAGTTGTACTATCCGACTGAAAATCGTGGATATAAATGCGTCAATGGTGGAGGAAAGAATCGAACGCCAACGAAGGCAAATGAAAATAAATGGTCACCTTGAAAAATTAGTGATTAAACCGGCGGGATCGATCAGTCAGGGAGAGCGAAGGAAAAGGAAGATGGGATGGGTTACTGATGTGGTAGAGCGAGTAGGAGAGGGGATGGTACTGGTGAGACGAGGGAGGTGGCCCTTATCCACCACTAAGGGTGCACTTTCCACTTCCGATACAAATTCTTCATTGGACAACAATTACTCAGGTACCTATCCTGACAGTAATGTTTTTCGAAGTTCACGTTGAGCGATAGATGGGTAGGTCTGGTTTCTTACGGTCAATGGAATCGAAATACAATTTGAATACAATCTATATCAATTTCAAACTAACAGAAATATTTATAGAGTTACTAGGCAACTCTGGATATTAAAATATCTGGCTATATACCTATGCAATGCAAGCACGAGCTAGCTCTCTTCCGAAGCCCATGTTACGTAGACAGCGACAGGATTCATGGATTAATTGTTCTTTATAGGCAATTCATCATAAACCCCGAGATTATTGACCATATTGTTAAGATTTTACGCACAAAACAACTAGATACATTTGACATTTGAACCATATCTGAACGGTTATTCTGTGTAACACAAACCGCGAGTAATTGATAAGAATCAGGTGTCCAGGATTCCTATTAACAATCCGCCCATCATTCCGTTGAGGCACACTGTCATCTCTTGTAGCTGATTGAAACCATCACGCCATCTCTTAAAGGGATTACCCCATTGTAATAGCGTGAGACCACCTTATAAGCTTCAACGTGTATTGAACCACTGTATATCCGTGGATATGCCTGTGCATTAAACCTATAGTTTTGAGAACCCACCGTATAAATTCTGAGACGTGGATAATATGTTTTATTATTTTTACGTTACCAGTACCAACACCAACAGCTTGAATTTTGTTTGCAGGTGTGGTTTCAAAATCGGCGAGCGAAGTGGAAAAAGAGAAAGAAGACGACGAACGTGTTTAGGAACCCCGGGTCTCTGCTCCCGTCCCATGGTCTCCCGCCCTTTGGCTCCATGACCGACTCGATCTGTCCGACCAGCATGTTCGGCTCGGAGAGCTGGAGAGGAGTTTCCACCGTTGCTTCAGGTACCTACATGACGTTAGTATTACAAAACTGGGACCTGTTATTAACATTTCATGAGTGTATCTATAGCGGCCCGCACACGATCAATATTATTGCCAATATCAGTATTGTCAATACAGCTATCAATACTCGAGTCAACCCTTTTCAATACTACCCCACCGCACACGATCAATAATATTGAAAATAATTTGGTCAATAAATGTTCTCAGTTCCTTTTTCTGCCGCGAACGAGCAGTGTGATAGCTGCGTGGATTTTCTGGTTTTTTGGTGTTTACTGGTTTTACTTGTAATGGACAACCGTAAAAAAGCATGCATTGCCATAATTGTGGCAATGGGAATGGCAAACCATCGAACAACAAGAAAACGCTGGATGAGGGAGTGGCTCGAGAAGAGAGAGGAGTACACTCATCTGGTTTTGTTATAACAAAACAGCTCTACCGATGAAGATGACTAGGTACAATAATTATTTCAGGATGGGCGAAGACAGTTTCCAGAAGTTGCTCGGGTTGGTTCTACCATTTTTAAAACGAAATGATACGAACATGAGAGATTGTATTTCTGCTGATGAGAGATTGGCATTGACTCTCCGATATCTGGCTACCGGAAGGACTTTTGAAGACCTGAAGTTCTCAGTTATCATGTCGCCGAGAACCATAGGGGAATCGTCGTCAAAACTTGTGAAGCGCTGATATATATGTATTACAAGACTAAGTTTTTCATATGGTTATTTATTTATGTTTAAAATTAAAATAAGGAGATTTGTTAACTTTAGCGAATTTCCATGATCATAGGGAGTAAAGTAGGTAGGTACCTACGCACTAAATGTAAAATGTGAAACCGAAAAACAACCTGTTGCTCAGACCACCTTCATCGCGTTTCGATTCGAGACGAACTGAGGGTTGATGAAAATATTGACGTTCACCCGCACACGGTCAATAATATTGACAATATCCCCTCCACTTTCCGATATTGACGACCGAAGAACAGAAAATCTGGATATCGTCAATATTCTCATCAAGACCGACCTTGAAATCCACTTTGCGCCCGCACACGGTCAATATTATTGACAATATATTTTCATATTGACAATAATATTGATCGTGTGCGGGCCGCTTATGATTGGCACTTGGAAATTAATTTCGGAAATTTCCTTCTAATTCGATGGTGGGGGTGTCATTTGCTGGTTGAGATTGGGTTAGCGACTGTCGTCCCCCGCGCGCCACCGGTTCGTATCCCAGTTTCAGTGAGGTGATAATACTTATGTAGATCAGCCGTGAACAAAATGAGGATCAAATTCAAATTCCGAAATTGGCTCAAATTTTGATCCTTCCGAGAGGACAGCTGATCACTTCCGCGACATTGGCAAGGCAGTGCAAAGCACCAGTCTGAAATGGCTGTTTACCTCACTTTTACTATGTACCAACCCTATCATTGCATACACTTTTTTTAGGGGTGCAATCCGATTTTGCAGTCAAAAATTGAGAAATTCCTACCCAAGCAAGTTATCAATTCAAATAACTCCATGTTCACATGGCTGGATGGATACCTTTATTATATACCACAAAACTCTATTGACTGCGAACCCTTGGTTTATAAGTATTGTGATAGAAACCATCACATGTTTTTGTTGTTTTTTTCTGGAAAATTGTGGTTGTCCTGTTTTTGATGTTGATTGTGATAGGTTCGGAAAATATACGAGCTCATTATAGCGCGATTCCGGAGCGAATCTGTGCAGTATCAAACCGAATTCATCAGAAAGCTAAGTGCATGTGAGCCATGTACCTGGTGTTTCAGGAACAATATTCAGTGAGCAATATATTCAATTCAATGAGCAATATATGAAATTCAATGAGCAAGATATTTGTTATGTTCTGGTTACTTGATTGGCTGAATGTGTTCTTGAATTTCGTGAAAATGTGATTTAGTATAAATTTAGAAAAGGATAGGTTTGGTTAGGTGACCTCAACGTTGGCCAGTCGGTTCCGTAAGGTTGAAGGATAGTGTACCCTGGACGTCGACCGGTGTTCATGCGGTCCAGGGAGGATCAGGGATATTTTGCTATCCGCCGACCAGAGTCCGTAGGGGATAGGGGATACCAAGGGCGAGGGAGAAGGTGAGATAGAAAAATAGTGGGAAAAGAGAAGGTAGATGGTGAGAGTTGGATGTGCTTGTTGGATACTGGAGATTTTATAGAAACACTAGCGGTTGCGATACTCGGACAGTTGTGGTCGAAACCCTGAAGGCGCCCGCTTTTTACAGACTACCCCCAGCCGGGGGCGAGTTCCTCCCTTCCTGACTTTCTGCGGCGAGTAAAGGCAGGCCGAAGCAGCCAGGCGAGTCCCCATTGTTTTATTTGAACATTGGAGAATATGTAAAATTGTTTAGAAGGGCACGACGGTGTTGAAGGAGCAATATTATCCCATTTCCATGATCTAGAGACGCGGGTGCGCCCGCCGAGAAAACCGAGACTCAAGTCGACCAAGAACACTGTTTGCACGACAGAAGTTGGGGGCCTTATGGTGGGGGGGGGGGGGGCTGTTTCTAGGAGTAGGTAAGAGAGGGTTTTGAGAGCTGAAATTTGGGCACAGTTGTTCACTGGGGCTCCCTGAGGAAGTGTTGAAAATCTGAACCCGACCGGTTCTGTAGAAGCCGAGTTATTACTGTTTGAAAATGCTGCAAATTATGGTTAAATAACCTGATTGAAGGCGTCACGTTTGGAGCGCTGTAACTTTTGCGAATTATACTTTTCTGCGGCGCTTTTTAAAAATAGTTGAGAACAAATTTTCAAAAGAAATTACCAACAAACATTTCTGACAATTTTCAAAAATTTGTTGAAAATTGAAAAAAATTATGTAGGTATATTTTTTAGAAAAATTTCAAGAAAGCAATGAAACATTTTGAACGGGGAAAAAATTTTGACTGGGGAAAAAATTGAACTGAGAAAACATTTTTACTAAAAGGAGGGAAAAAATAAAAATAAAAATACTGGGAAAAAATGTTAAAGTTACTTTGTTAATACAAAGATGTGATATCCTCCCCAAAAACCCTGTTGTAAAAATTTACCCGCCATGAAAACCTTCTCAGCCTCAAACTGGATTACTACCTATATCCATTTGGCCCGCCAAAGTAGCATGCTCGGGGCTTCGCAGCTTTCTACAAATACACATCCAAGAGCGAGATCGTAAATGTTAACGGTACCTACTGATTAACTCTCAAATTAGGACATAGGTTGGATTCCAGAAAAGAGATCCAACACATTGTACACAGTGAGCTGTATTCAGATTGGCCACCAGATCAGATCTAATCACCCATCAGAGTTGTATTGTACACGGGTATGTGAGAGGGGGGGGGGGGGGGGGTGGATCCGGGTGTCTCCTTTATAACAGTCGAAAAGAGGTCAGGTTCGGGGTCTGGAGTTAATTACACAACCCAGCAACCGCCCAACTCTCCTTCTCGTTATGAAACACCTTATGGTGCAGGACTTGTACCATCTACCAACCACTTCAACGCCACTCACGACCTTCAAAAAGATGATATTGATCGCAGGTTTCGACTTACGTATATAGATCAACGATGCAGGTACTCCCAGTAACAGATCCCAAATGCTCCTCACATTTCACAAAAAAAGAGATTTGGCAATAACTGTACTTACTGACGAGCACTACAGGCCTATGGCCCTTGGCTTCCTGAACTCCTATTTTCCACCTAACCCGGTCCCAGGCTCGCGTCCTTCTTAATCTTACTGTGCGTACGTAAATCGCGCGACACCTCGTCTAGCCACCTGTTTCTAGGCCGTCCCTTTCTTCTTCTGCACTCCGCACTTCTGCTTTCTCTTCTCCTAGTCTTGAGTATTATAATCTACAGTTATATACTCTATACCAAAATATAATAGTTTCTTCACTTCATTAGTGTGACTGGTACTAATGGTACAGATGTCATTACAGAGAGCCTAATAGATACAGAGATGAACCATACAGGTGCCCAAACAGTCACTCGAAATTGGGCAACATCGGACGATTGGTCTCCGGTCTCGTCATCCAGCCATCGGTTCTTTTGTCCCCTTCTTCTTCGCGGCTCCATCCCTGATGCTTTCGTCTTGTTCTGGATGCATTGGTACCTATAAATTGCGGATTCCCAAATCAGTGAATTAGGTATGTGAATTAAAATGACGATATGCGGAAGGCATACTGCACTCACTCCCAGTTGGCACATTTTCTGATACCAAATTCATATGCGGCTGTCTGTTGAACGACACGCGCGTAGCCTCAAATTTTCAGCTCGTTTTGATTGTTCTTTTGAAAAAATATGGTGATTACAAGGTTCTGCATACATACAGACACGAAACCAAACTGGTTTCTTGGTATCTAAAACGAAAAAGACGAAAGGAGATTTGGAATCTGTTGAACTTTATAACTAGAGATTTATATAATTAACTGGGGGACAATGAAAACGAGTATTCATATGGTCCCCAAAAATTATTCATTGCTATTTGAGTTAACTTCGCTTTCTCCTCGATGTTTTTTTTAAATTTTATTTGGCATTAATGGAGCACATTTTACAGCCATATGGTTATGTACAATTATTTATAAACAATTCTAATAAAATTAAACAGAAATATTACATTCGGACAAATAATGAAATATAGCCTTACCTATATATGTTAATATTTGCAGATCGAAGCAAGGACCTATAATTAAATGGTTGGCATACTGCATTAGTATCAATAATACAAGCAAATAAAACGTCTCTTTCACATTAAAATAAAGGGCACTCCATGATCAGATGCTCGAGTGTTCCGACTTCTATTTCGCAAAATCTGCATTGAGGTAGGGTTTCAGGGTTCCTCGAGTTTAATTTTCGATATAGCAAGAGCACTACAAAATTCAGCAACAGACTCGATTGTAGTTCAAGAGGCCCCTTCTCCGTCAATCTTCCTTTAAAGTTTTACATCACTCACATAATGGAAAGAGTTATGAAAAAACCTCCCATCCTTGATTACCCAGAAAATACAAAGTCCACGCTAGTTCATAAGTATAATTACAGGAAAAACTAAAGTTGTTACCTTACAAACCTAGTTCTACGAACTTTGTCGTATATGAGGATGTGAATGAAGGCGTAGAACATGAAATCATTGTCTGCCCCCTCAAATCCAAAGAACTACAACACTTTGAAACGATAAATATTAGAACCTATTATACCTCTCCCATGTGCTCCAAACTGATGAAGTAGACGGGACTTCCTGAGTTCTATGGCAAGTGCCTCTTACGAATAAATGAAATATTTAGGCAGTGTAAATACAATGTAATAGCTTCTTTCTTAGAATAATTCGTCAAAAAATCTATGTACAACCATTAATGAACAAACAAAAAGTACTTCGCTTTAATTTATTCTCCACTGTGGATCCTCAATCTTGAAAGACGGGATATTGAATAATTTTGTTATGTATCCTCAAAAATAAATCCTTGATTGTCTGTGGTCCGTGCCTTGTACTTTAATCCTTATTTCCCCTATCAGCGAAACTTATAATTTTTTTTTTTTTTCACATCGTTTTTCCGTTTTCAGGTCTGAGCCAATTGAATCAGTCTGCAGTTCCTATGAGTGGGTTCGCACAGCTGTCATCCCACCAGACATCGCTAGGCTCTTCGCTCCCTATCTCAACTTCGATGGCGTCCAACGGTTCCGCCGTCTACCAAGCGCATTACGGTATCAACCCTCTAGGTACCTACCTATATTGATAACGCTTCTATGATAACGATCTATGATCGATCATTCCAGCAAGCCGGTGCGCTACATAAAATTACTAGGTACCTAACTTCTGGTTGGTATAGAAGGCTACTGAAAGCCTCGAAGTTGATTACGACCAATTTTAATATAGGTATGAAAGTTTCAACGATTTTATTTTTAATCCTTTACTCACACAGGCATGTCATGCTCAACAATCATGAAGTCAGCTCTGATATTTCCCTGATTTCTTTAAAATTTTATAGCCTAGGTAGGTGGAATTAGTTCATAGATGACACATAGAAATTTATTTCCGGGGAACTATTTTGTAATCAATTTTATTTCGAATCCACAGTTTTATGACGGGTTGATGTATAATATGTATATATATATATATATACATACATAGGTTTATACGTAATAGGTATATATAAATGTGTGCGTCCTTCCAGACCATTCCTGACTTCGGCTACAAGATAGAAGACTGCAAATTATTACACAACGGTTTATTATTTACCCGTATAGATTTACCTTCGGCGTATACCTACCCGTGTGCCCCCCCCCCCCTCCCCCAGGATAGCCCTTAATCGAGTACCTACTGGAGCCGGCCGGGCTATTACAGTTTCATAAAATATGCGGTGGATTCAAGAATTCTGTAATCATTTGCTGTTACTCATGAAGCATAACGTTTGTTCGAGTTACAAAAACAACTATCAATAAAATCAAAAATAACCATCATTCTTCAGATGAAATAATATCACGGAACAACCTACTAGATTTCATACAGTTATCAATGTCTAAATTTTGGTTAATCTAGAAAATTACACTACCAGATGCTGCGCTGGCAGCTGGAGCGTTTTACTTGAGACCATCTCTTAATGATAAAGCAGCTATCAATATGGTGGGTGAAGCATTTTATGATCTGCGACCACTTGCCCTGCTCAGTGAAATTGAGCGTGGGGATTACCCTAGATGGCATCAGTGTTAAGAGATGCCCATCTGCACAGCTGCTTTGGACCCGCCTTGAGCAGCCAACTATCCGGGTGAAGCACCATACAGTAAACACGTAGAGACAGGCTGTTGGCGCTAGCGCTGGACTACTGAGATCCAAATTTGGGAAGGTGGGAAATTCAGGCACCTTTCATCAGCCATGATATACATCAAAGTGCTACAGGTACGCCAAATATGTGGTCAGAAAGTGCTGTAGGAGAAAAAAGAAACGGCTATCCAGATTCCCTTAGAAAAGAATACTTGAGTCTCAAAAAAAGTACAGAATTTTAAAAAACAGGAAGAGAAAGGAGTATGCTAAGGAATCGCGTGACTCGATCATCAATAGCAGAAATCCCGGGGAGTTTAGGAGCGCAGTTCGGCATATACAGGGTGTCTCAAAAGTTGTTAACCCCCCTGCTAAAATCCTTACGTGACAAGGAAAAAAAATCTTTCTTTTCGGAATCTATGTATTTTTTTGTGAGGATCTCAAATATCGTATTTTTGTGCATGTGCGCATGCGCAAAACATGCGCAATGCGCACCAACTTTCTTATTTCAAATGGGAATCCGAATTTTTTATTGCAGATTCGGATTCTACGTAAAATTTCATGAATGTTTGACTCCTCAGTTGATTTTTTTACTGCGCGCAACCCGCCTCCCTGAGCGCTCAAAGTTGCGCAAACCAACGATTGGGCCCAAAATCAGATTTTTGAAAACCCCATTATTTTTCGACGCTGAATCACGTGGTGGTATCCATTTTTGAATTTGATTGGAATTTTTGAAATGGCGGCCGAAAAATGACTTTTCGCTAAAAACAAAACAACAAGCCGCCATTTCAAAAATTCCAATAAAATTCAAAAATGGATACCACCACGTGATTCAGCGTTGAAAAATAATGAAAAAACATGTGCCACACTTGGGCTTTTCAAAAATCTGATTTTGGGCCCAATCGCTGGTTTGCGCAACTTTGAGCGCCCAGGGAGGCGGGTTGCGCACAGTAAAAAAATCAACTGAGGAGTCAAACGTTCATGCAATTTTACGTAGAATCCGAATCTGCAATAAAAAATGGGGGTTCCCATTTGAAATAAGAAAGTTGGTGCGCATTGCGCATGTTTTGCGCATGCGCACGTGCACAAAAATACGATATTTGAGATCCTCACAAAAAATACATAGATTACGAAAAAAAAGATTTTTTTCCTTGTCACGTAAGGATTTTAGCAGGGGGGTTAACAACTTTTGAGACACCCTGTATAGAGAGGCATAAGTAGCAACCCGATTCCTCTCACCGAATGGAACACGCATTTTGGGTGAGTACATGGAGGAACGACTAGTCAGCAACTTGTGGGACGTAGTGATCCGTCGCCTTGGACTCTGGTTGATGGTACGCGGGTGGGAAACCATCCTCTTGATACTACGATCAGTGAGGCCGAGCTCGAGCAAACCTTGAGTAGGTTGAAATCAAGGAAAGTCCCGGGGAAAGCTGGAGTTCCTAACGAAATCTTGAAAGCCTTGCCTAGTAACAGGAGAGAGGGCTCCTCAACATATACACCACCATTCTGGACCCTGGGCGGGTGCCCCGCTCGTGGGGTAACATAGATGCAGTTGCTGTTCAAGAAGGATGACAGAAACGACACCTCTAATTACTGCGGTATTGCCCTAATAAACACATTTGTTAAACTCTTCACTGGCGAACTGGCTGAGAGACTGTCGAACTGGATCGAGTCAAATAAAATACTCCCTGATGAGCAGGCGCGGTTCCGGACTGACTGCTCAAGTGTGTTGCCTGCGCTCCATCGCTAGCAACGTGAGAATGTGGAAGAATCAGCCCACAATAGAAGTTATGGTCGACTTTTGTCGAGCATTTGATTCCGTGAATGCTCTGGAGAAAGCTGATAACACAGGGGGTTATCATTCATTACAGTGTCATACGTAAATATGCGGTGGATTCAACAATTCTATATTTAACTATTTGTTCATGAAGCATAACGTTTGTTCAAGTTACGACAGTAACTATCAATAATATCCAAAGTAACCATCATTCTTCAGATGAAACAATATCACGGAACAACCAATTCGATTTTGTACAGCCACGCATGATTATAATTAGGTGTTCCCCAGCTTCATTCAAGATAACGTTGGAAAAGCTTTTCGGTGCAAATTTCAGGGCCTTGGTGTGAACGAACGGCTGGACGGACAATGCTCCGGGTGGCCTCAAAAAATTCCTCAGTTCAAGATCAATACGAAAACTTTTTTTTTTTTAAATCGAGATTACAGAGTCCTGGAAATGTAAACCCTTATTTTTCACCCCTTAGGAATGACTGACAGTAACACCGAGCTTCGCGGACCAACTAGACCCCAAATGGGAACCATAAACTAAATTTAATTAATTTTCGTTCATGGTAAATAAGGAAAGTGAGAATACGGCGGAAGGTAGACGGCAAGTGGACAGAAATTTATTTTATTCCATTTTCGGATTCAAGGACGCCTTGAAACGGAAATACTAAAATTTTGAGGGTGGGGGGGGGGGGGTATTTTTTCCCATGCTTGATTCCAAAGGTTTATTATTCAAGATAATAAACCAAAAGAAACTTGCAATAGGTACTCAAATATAACTTTCCCAAAATAAGTAGGTCAAATTTGAGATTGAGTGTCAAAAATGACCAAACTTCTTGTAATTATGGTGGCTATCATCACCAAAATTTATAGAAGCCACCAAAAGTGGTATAGAATGGTGATTCGATATGTAAAAATTCTGTTTCACTAGTTTTGAAATAATCCGAAAAAGTTGGTCAAATTCGAGTTTTAGGGAGTCGAAAATGAATAAAAATAGCTTGAAGTCGCCAACTTCGAAAATGCGCACATATGGCCACACTGCATGACTGGAACTTTCATTTCTACCAATTAGCTGTACTGAGAATGCTTATGCAAATCTGGTTATAAGTTTCGGTCCTATATTATTGTAGCGAATTGCTCCAGATCCAGAGAAGTTATATACATATAACCATATTCGATCCAACTGCATGTTTCTAATTGATTCTCTCATCTTGGATTTTTCATGTCGTTAGAAAGAATCACACACCTATAGAATGGGATGGGAACGATGATGGATCAATTAGTTTTAGAAGGCAAAATGTCTAATATGACGTGGTGACAAGTTTTCGGTGATAACAAAGCTTACATCCGTAATAAAGAAATCTGTTTCTTCGAGTTTTTTATGGTAATTTTATTACGTGGTCAAGTACAAGTTCTCTGTTTTATTTGGCAGCGACATATTCACCATATTTAAAGTAGAGTTACTCCACATAAAGAGCAATTCTGTCTTTCAGAGCGTCGATCGATCTGTGTAGGTATATTATATTAATTTTTCCATGATTCAAAATTCGCATTTATTTTAAATACCTATACCTACGTCGCCAATTTAACTTTTTGTTTGTCTTCTTTCCAGATCCTGTGTTTTATGGACATGAGACCAGCGCAGGGGATAATATCAACTAGTTGCTAATGCTCTGCAAAGTCAACGTAATATCGTTACCTAAGGTTTTCATTGTGTCAAAGATTATTTTATTAAAAAAAAAAGAAAAAAGGTGTTGATCTTGTGTACAGACGGCGATCATGTGATGCGGAGCTTCAGTTCTGAAATTTGGACAATACCGAAGAAAGTCATTTAAAAAAATGTGAAGAAGATTTTAATATTCAAATCCGAAAAATAATAAGTTTCATCAATATTAGTCAAGTAATTCCTATAGAGTAGAAAAAACTATAATGAATTTTTCAGGCATGTTATTAAAAAGCATGATTTAAAAAGGAATTTTAAAAAGCTTTCCACTTTTCAATAGCGGTGTAAGAGTGGAAAAAATGTACATAAATGCTAGTGATAAGACTGTACTATATCTTGAACTTATTACTGTTTTGTATGTGATGTGAAAATAGTATAAGCATTCATGTTTATAAAAGGCAAACACAATAGGTATACATGTAAAATTTGTGTAACATATTTCGAGTGTGTTTCGGCCCGTATGGAAATGTTAGTTGACAACGAAAATCCTCCATGACTTTTGTCGGATCACACTAATGATGGAGGAAACCAAAATGACTCACATTTCCTGGATAAACTATTATTATTTGTACTTCCTAGGTATAATACACCTCATTAGTTCTGCTTCGTGAAATTTTCAAAAAGGTGGTTATGCATACTGGATCAGCTGTTTGTTTCAACAACGTTTAGTAACGGATGTTTCGTTTGCAAAAAAGGACAAAATATTTCGAATGAAATACTTCACCAGTTAATTTAATCATAACAAGTTTTCAACTGCTGATTATTCATTGATCCTAACTAAATTTCTTGAGGGATGTATTGTATATTTAGAATTATATTGGGCCATTAAAATTCAGTTCTCTCGCATTCACCAGCCGCTTACTTTTTTCGCAATTCTGCTACATGGGACAACTAAAACATAGACCTGGACTATTATTAAAACTGTAAGTTTCCTACTATTCAAGAGCATCAATAATTATAAACAGAGAATATACTGCCTACGTAGTTCGTGACTTAACTACAAATCCAACCCCTCCTGGACTTCGAAACTGAACATGTTCGCTCACAGTTATCAATTGTGTGCCTACATACTTACTTGATATTTTGCCCTAATATTGAAATTTCGTGAATTTTGAGTTTTATGGGACCTTTTGTACCGATAAAAGTTTCATGGACTCAATGGGCGATCGGGAATAAGTAATTCATTGATACTGTACTGTGAGTAGGTGCTTAGGGTTAGCAATTAATAACCATTGCCTAAGTACCTCCGAAACAAATGTGTGAAATATTTCAGTGACCCATAACAATTTTTGTCTCAGTTCCTGAATTTTCATTTGGGGTGGAAAGAAGAAAAATAATCGTAATTATACGCATCTGTTGGTTTGAATGATATGTTGGATCACACAATATGGAAGAGATCCAAAAGATAGGTGTGCAACCTACATTTGTAGGGTACCCACACTCAATTTTTTGATCGTACCATCTTTTCATCTCTGTTGCCACATGATACCGAAAAACCTATGTGTAGAAAACTATTCTATGTTCTATCGGTGTGATGTATTTTTTCAACGGATTGTTTGTGAAGGGGAGAAGGTGTACATTTTAAAATGCGAGCAAGGATGATCTCTACAAAACTTGAAGAATTCATGGATGCACCATTGAAGTGATGAGAATAAGGTAAAACGGTTACTTGGAGCAGTTGCGTGCGCTAGTATGTGGCTCATCCGCTAGCTTCTCCTCCAATACCAATGACGGTAAAAATGGATCTCAGTAGGTAGTATGAGAAGGAAACTCAGGATGTTGAATCAAAGCAGCATCTGGGCATGTTACTTCAAACAGTTCATTCATTATTGCCATTGTTACAAATACCTCCGCACACACAAAATTAGGTCGGCAGAGAAATAGTAAATTGAACGTGGGTTTCAACTCTGCTGGCACAATCAGGAATTTCTTCTATATGACAGAGAAAATTGGGAGATTCGGATTAACAAAGAAATATTTAAAAAATTAATAAACTGTGTAGTGGATTTTATATATATCACACCCGTTTTTTAGGGCGAAAATCACCAAAAACTCGTATATAGTATATAGAAAACTCGTATTCCCCAAAAGTGGTGCAGAATGGTGAATCGAAACACGAAAAAACGAAATTGGGTTACTAAAAACTTTGAAAAATTGATTAAAATGATTGAAATCAAAGAGGGTCAACTTTGAGGGTCAAACATTTATTATACTGAGAAATACCTATGACTTCTGTTTATACTTATTTCGTATTTTAATGACAATAGGTCCCATTCTAAGAATTTTGAGAACAACCGCGCTCAATAGTTCTCTTCTATGATGTTCCAAATTTTCAGCAACAAGTGACGTCATCGCAGCCCTCTCGCCTGGGACCCCCTAGCCCAATGTGACGTCATTTGTTGCGGAAAAGTTGAAAGCTCATAGAAAAATAGCTATTCATCAAAGGAGAGTGCGGTTGGTCTCAAAATTCTTAGAATGGAACCTACTTTCATTCAAAAATATAAACAGAAGTTATGGGTAGGCAGGTACTCCTCATCGGTAAAAATTAATGACAACCACCATACCTTGCGATTAAATAGTCAAAAATGTTATAGGATGGTACTCATGATATGGTCATGCTGCGTGAGTGGAACTTTCTGCGTAGTTTGTGCTTATATTTAGAACATTTTGGTATGTTTTTTTTTTAATTGCATTCTAGGAGCGTGATTTGTTGTGAAATTTTCCGTAATCCGAATTTACGATTTAAAAAAACTGGAGGGGGGGTTCTCATCCGAAATAAGAAAATGCGCAAGCATGACTATTTGAAACTTCATGAGAAATTATTGGACACTTGTTTTTTTAGTATCTGGAATATAGGTAGGTGCCGTAGTTAGCAGAAAAATGGTCAGTATTTTTTACGCACGCGGCAGGTGAAAACATGAAGGAACTAAAATTTATTCTATAGATGTTATTTATTAAGTATCACACGTTTCATCATATTCTTCAAACCAACAGTGTTTCAACTAAATTAACAAATTGAGTGAGGCTGCCGTAAAATGAATTCAAATGGCCCCTCGTGCCAACCACAGGCGGTAAAACAATGAGGATTGCCCATATGTATATATATATATATATATTTTTTTTTTTTATGGATAGTACACTAGATGCCTCTGGTAGATCTCGGCAGATACATAATCCGTGACTCTGTTAAGGCAGAAGTATCCAAGTTCGCTTACCAAATCCATGATATTGTTTCAAGCTCATTATCAAATATAATAACTTTTGGACCGTTGTAACAAGGCTACTGAGTCAGCTGAAAATAGGTTGGAAAAAAGAAAAGTCGTAAGACCAGCTGCAAGTCATACTTTGGCCAACATCCACACTGTGAAGAAGGAACTCTTCACTGGGTGACGTCACTGAAAATAAGTTTGGCAACGAAAATTCTCGTCACTTCTCTTGAATGATTATAATTTCCTTGTAAGTTAACAGCGTTAAAAAAGGAATGGTTGTTTACTTCTATCGAACTCTTTCGTAGAAAAGCCCACCAGTACCCAAAATTATTTCCTAGCTTGTATTCATATAATGATCCTGAATTGATATCGGAATAGAAAACCTGGTGAATGCAAGGGTAATACGTGTGTTTGAAAAAAAAGTGTTTGATATGGGCGAAAATCGACATGTAATCTACCTACATAAAATCATAAACCGTTTTATCGCTAATGTACCTCTATTGTTCATTTATGAAATTTGGAAAGTACAAACATAATTGTATAGCACATTGTGAAGATGGAAAAATAAATTGAA
This sequence comes from Leptopterna dolabrata, assembly GCA_954871275.1. NCBI lineage: Eukaryota > Metazoa > Arthropoda > Insecta > Hemiptera > Miridae > Leptopterna > Leptopterna dolabrata. The sequence goes on along the minus strand of OX940974.1, from coordinate 92,579,542 downwards.
TGTTTTTCAGAGATTAAATCCATTATCTGTGATTGAAATGATTTCAAGTGCCATTGAATTGTTCCAGTCATGAAGCTATCCGCAGAATAGTTATGTTGGACCATCTACGGGTCAAGTGAGTCACGAAAGGGTAGGTAGGTACTGATAGTAACGTAAAAACGTTTATTGTACACAGAACAAACAGCTCCTCGTAGTGTACACCATTAACCTTTGTTTACGAATTGTCGATAATCTAATTTAATAGAAACGCAGTAGAAGCGAAATAGTAGGACAGAGAAAATAGAAAAAGTTAGAGTCCAAAAAAAAGAAAGAAACAAGGCCAATAAAAGTATAAAATTAATATTTCAGATATAGTACTGCATATAATTCAACATTTGAACAAATTAACATGACCTATAGGAGCTCCTATTTGATTTGGTTGAATAAAAATTAATAAAAGAAAGTGTCACTTTTTGTTGATGAAAATATGTTGCCGGTGACGGGCCTCGAACCGCAGACCCAGGGTTGACACGGGGAGGTCGAGAAGAGGATCGCCTGCCGTCCGAAGTGATGGTAAGGAGGGGGCCGACGTGCAAGCAGCAAGCACTGAGCGGAGGGGCGACTTCGAATTTCGGCGGCCTCAGGGCTATTCGGCGGGACTCGAGAAACTTCGGCTGCGATCGGTTGGATTGCCCGGACTCGGACTACGAAGTCTCGGCGGACGGTCGCACTCGGAAAATCCCGGCTTATTTCCGCTCGTGGCGGGTGGAAGGAATTGGTTACGGTGTGTGATCCTTTTTCCCGACTTATTTCCCTGCGTGGCGGGGGATAGAAGCCAACGCAAGGGTGAACGAAAATCGTGAGCGACAATTCGTACCACAAGAGACGGAAAAAGAAGAGCCGATACGATCGTAATAGCGAACTAGACTGGACTGGTGCAAGGAGGCATCAGGCGATGGGCGAAAGATCACTATCGCTGTGTACTTCGATAATCCAAAAATAAACACTGCCGTCGATTACAGATGACAATGTCTCTCTCCACGACTTGAAACTATCGCAACACTTCCGAATAGGTATAAAGAAAGAAAAAAAAAAACTAAATTTAAAATAAACTAGACTTGTGTTTGGCTCCAACATGCCGCCCACCAAATTTAGCATTAAATTTCTGGTATAAGAGGGTATGATGGGTAGGATAAGGGAAGGAGCGGCACTAAATTGCTTGCTGCACGCTTATAGGTCGGTCCGTTCGATGTTTTGATGGTGACGACTCGAACAACGCCATCTTGGCCCGGGTGAGTAGCAATGACCTTGGCTACAGGCCACTGCATGGGAGGTGTGTCTCCTTTCACGAGGACAAGGTCGTTAACTTTCAAGTTATCCGTAGCCTTGAACCACTTGGGGCGACGCTGAAGGGTAGTCAGGTATTCTGACCTCCAGCGGTTCCAAAACTGTTGAGACAAGCGTTGAACTAGCTGCCAGCGAGACAGCAACTAGTGGACCGCCCACCAAGAAATGCCCAGGGCATAAATAATTAGTTTCTGATGGGTCTGTTGAGAGGGGGCATAAAGGCCTTGAGTTCAAAATAGCCTCGATTTTTGAAAACAAGGTCGCCAGCTCTTCAAATGTGAGGGGAGTGTCTCCACCTATTCGTTGAATGTGGCCTTTAACAGACTTGACTCCCGCTTCCCAAATTCCACCCATGTGTGGAGTTTGGGGTGGGTTGAAGTGCCACGTTATGCTGTGTTTCTGAACATAGGCAACAATCTCGGCTTGGGAGTCACAGGTGCGGAACCATTTATGAACTTCCTTTAAGTAGTTGGAGGCTCCCACGAAGTTTGTTCCATTATCAGAATACACATCAGAAGGCAATCCTCTCCTTGCTACAAATCGGTCAAAAGAAGCTAGGAAGGCCTCAGAAGAGAGTTTGGTCACAGCTTCTAGATGTAAGGCCTTAGTGGCCATACATACATAGAGGCACAAATATACTTTTCCAAGAGCTGCCTTCCTGCGATTCGATTCCTTCAACAGGAATGGTCCGGCAAAATCTATGCCCACATGTTGAAAAGCACGTGTTCCATTTACGCGGCACTTAGGCAGATCACCCATCACTGGAGCAATGGGGGCAGCTCTGGAGCGGTAGCAGTTGACGCACAAAAATCCACGTGAACGAATGAGGCGCCTTAATGATGGGATCCAGAACATTGTTTGGATGACAGCTTGCAGAGTTGCAGTACTCGGATGGAGGTATATCCTGTGATAATGGTCCACGATCAGTGCAGAAATGTGGGAGTTGTGAGGCAATAAAATAGGGTGCTTCTTCCTATAAGGCAAGGGGGTATTACTCAGTCTCCCACCAACTCTCAAGATACCATCCGCATCAATGAACGGCCGCAGGTTAGCGAATTTCTTCATAGTTTGATCCAGTGACATAGACTTATGAAAATGCTGCAACTGCACTGCACTGATACAAAAAGTTAGACCAAGATCAAGCTCAAACAACTGTAGCGGGCCAGTTCGTAATTTGCAGCAACAGCACCCCACATGCTTGATGTTGTAAAGCCATCGCTGTAGCCAAGCCGAGGAGCGCATGAGATTTTCATACTTGGAAAATCTGCTAATCCACTGAAAAGTTGGCTGTGGAAAGGCAACTGCAACCATACCTCTGGTTTCTGTTCGGATCTCCGGCAGTTCGTTGGGTATCATAATTGGTGACACAGGCCAATTGGTTTCTGGCTGTGCAAACCAGGTTGGGCCTTTCCACCACTGATCGTTCTCGATTAGTTGTGATGGCGTTAATCCACGTGAACCCATATCACTGGGGTTGTCTGAAGAACTTATATGACGCCAATAGTGCAGCGAAGTAGATTCGAGGATTTTGACGACACGGTTGCACACAAACACGTGCAACTTGTAGGTTGGTGTATGCAGCCAACCAAGTACAATGGATGAGTCGGTAAATAAAATTGGGTCTCGCATGCGTTCCGAGAAGGGTTCCCAAAATTTCAATGCTGAGGAATATAGTTGTGATAAAAGGAGGGCACCGCTCAATTCAAGTCTTGGAATAGTTAATGTCTTGACTGGTGCCAACTTTGACTTGGACGTGAGCAGAAACGTATTCCAAATGCTGGAGTTCGGCTTGCAAACTCGAATATAGAGACAGGCAGCATATCCCTTCTCGGAAGCATCAGAGAATCCAATAATTTGACTTGTGGCGTCCTTGGTTGTACCTACAAAACGTGGGATTCGAAGTTGATCCAAGTTGTGCAGCTCGGAAATGATGTTGTCCCATTGTGCTTGGAGATGAGGGGGGATGGAATCATCCCAGTCAAGAGACAATTTCCAAATTTCCTGTATGAAGTTCTTCATGTAGAAGGTAACCGGAGTGATCAGGCCAATGGGATCATACAACCGAGCGATTGTAGATAGAATTCCTCTTTTGGTGTTTGTTGGCAATGGCTGTTTGGTTGAGAAGCGAAATTCATCAGACCGAGGATCCCATTGGAGCCCAAGGATTTTTACACAGGAATCGTCATTGTCAAGTGAAATAGGTTCTGATGAAGTTGAGGTATTTGTTGACTGAATGAGTTCAGGGATGTTACTGGCCCACTTGCTGAGTTGAAAGCATCCCCTGCTCAGAAGGTCAACAATCTGCTGTCGCAGAGTAATTGCTTCTGCAACAGATCCAGCACCGGTCAGTATGTCATCAACATATATGTCAGTGGTGAGAGCTTTGGCAGCCAGTGGGTAATCACTGCCGTGGTCTGTCACCAACTGTTTGATGACACGAAGGGCTAGGAATGGGGCGCAGGCCTGGCCATAGGTTACAGTGCACAACTCGTATGTTTTCAAGTCATCGGTACCTGGACTCCTCCATAATATATGCTGGAATGGACGATCCTTCTTGTCAACAAGAATCATACGATACATCTTGATGATGTCCGTACTGAAGACAATGGAGTGTCGTCGAAAGTTGAGGATGATGTCTCTTATTTCAGTTTGGAGTTTTTCCCCAGTCAGCAGATGGTCATTGAGAGATCCAGTGTTCAGTCGAGCACTTGCGTCAAATACAACTCTGATCTTCATACCTGCATTTGTATCCTTCATAACACAATGATGTGGTATGAGGAATTTCGAAGGGCTTGTAGTGAGTTCCATGTGCCCCATTTGTAGGTATTCAGACATGAAATCAGAATAGAGGTGCTGCAATTGGATGTTATTGGCCAACCTTCGTTCGATGCTATAGAGCCTTTTTGACGCCATTGTGAAGGAGTCACCGAGTTGCGGCTCTCCATTCTTGAAAGGAAGGCGTACAACATACTGTCCAGTAGGTAATCTGTAGTGGGTTTCTTGGAAATGTAGTTCACATTGGACATCATCAGGTTTTAGGGGAGGTTTTGATAGCTTGACCTCTTCGAGTTCCCAAAATCGCTTGAGTTCAAAATTAAGGTTGCTGACATCAGGTGATTCAGCAGTGAACAATGTATTTGATGCCCCGATGTTAGTTGTTGAGCCAACCTTTCCAAGGACTATGTTGCCGAAAAGTGTGGGAAACAATTTTGCACCAACACCATCCAGGGATGTATACGGTCCATTCCAGATCGTTGAGAATAGGTCAGCCCCCAGTAGGAACTCGATGGGTCCCGGCTTCCAAAACTGGGGATCAGCCAACTGGAATCCACTGCAAGATTGGATGAACGAAAAGGGTAGTATGGTCGTGGGTAGATAAGATGTAATATTGTCAACCACAATAGCATCAGTGTGTAGCACCGTCTCGTTAGTATGACGCGGTCGAAGTGTACAACCGACCACACCCTTGGCACCATCGAATGACGTTTGCCCAATCCCAGCTATCCTCCTTTGAGCTCGTTGCATTGTGAGTCCCAGCTTCTTGAGGCATTTGGCGGTAATAAAAGATGACTGGCTACCTGAATCAATTACTAGCCTGACAGGCTGATACAGCCCTCGAGAATCCTTGAAGTCCGCGACTGCAGTGCCCAGAATGACTTGAGAGGTGTGGTTCTCGATGGCACTTGAACTCGTGGAATTGTTCATCTTGGAGGTGGAAGGGTTGCAGGTAGAGTTCGTCTTCGATTTGTGAATATGTAACGATGAATGATGCTTTTCATCGCAAAACCTGCAATTCCACTTGGATTTGCAATCGCAAACACCGTGATGCGGAGAGAGGCAGTTCAAGCAGCCTTGCCATCCCTGCAGAAGTCGATGTCGCTCATCTACTGACGCCTGGTCAAATTGTTCGCATCTCAATAGGTGATGCATGGACTGGCACACGGGACACGGGTGTGTGGTCACAGAACTAGAAGTTTTGGCCTGTGGAGGTTTGTTTTGAGTGAGGAGAGAAGCTCTGGATGCATTCTGAGGCTTTGGACATTTATTTTTCCCCAGTTTGGGATTTGTGTTGCTGCAATCTGAGGAGGTCGATGATTGTGTGGTTTGTGACAATTGAAGAGCTAACATCCTGGTTCTGACGAATTTGGCCAAACTGTCAAACGATGGGAACGCGGTTTCTTGATGAGTCATCTCAAAGATCTCGCGAGTTGATGAATCCAGACATCGCAGGCCAAGGTGGAAGAGTATGAACTCTCCCTCACTGGGTACCTTTAACAATTTCAAAGAGGAAATTGTATCAGCCACGTTGGACAGGAATGCCTGGAGGTCTTTAGCTGATGCCTTACCATGCAGTGGTTTAAAGTTCAGTATTTGATCCAAATACGATGAGGCCAATCTTCTATCATTATCATACACCTCTTTTAATGACTTCCATGCAACAGGATAATTTGCAGCTTCGAGAGAAATATTAGCAATCACACTGAGGGCTGGTCCAGTTAATGATGTTCTTAGGTAATGAAACTTTTCGGTGTCAGAAAGAACAGTGTCATTATGAACAATTGACATATAGATGTCGCGAAACTTAGGCCACTGGAGGAGGGTACCATCAAAGGCAGGGAGTGTCAACTTTGGTAGCGATTTCGAAGGCTGGGATGGAGCCAATGAGGTGTTACCAAAACTCAATCTACTAGCAGCTTCGGTAGACAGTCGCCTGTTTTCAGCCTCAGCAGCTGCCCGCTGGTTCAGTATCTCAAGGCTGGCGCAGGCAGCAAGGTAGTATTTTTCAGCAGCAGTCTTCACTGACTTGTCGTCATTGGATGGAATTGTTTCACCTTCCGCAGCAGCAGCCATTTCATCGCCAAGCTCACAAAGTTGGTTCCACAGTTCATCTAGTTTAGAGAATGAACTGTCCAATAGTTTGGTCATGCCTCTAAAATAAGCTTCACGCCCATCTTCAGCACCGGGAGCAGATGCCTTCTTTCCTGCGTCAGAAGCGTCCCTGAGCCTCATAGCACACTCTTTGATTTGTCTCCTGAGAGAAGATACTCTGGTAGCTGGACTCATGGCGAAAGGCGAAGCAACAGAGAAAAAAAAAACACAATAGCAAGGTAGGTAGGGTATAGGTAGGTAGGTATAGATTTAATGTGAAGAAAAGAAGAGATTAGGTGGAATAGATAGGAGACCAGAAAATAGATTTAAGTAGGTACAAGTTAGACAGACCTGAAAAATCAACGATAGGTATAGTGTTATAGTAGTTGGCTTTAAACCATGCTCTGCTACCAATGTTTACGAATTGTCGATAATCTAATTTAATAGAAACGCAGTAGAAGCGAAATAGTAGGACAGAGAAAATAGAAAAAGTTAGAGTCCAAAAAAAAGAAAGAAACAAGGCCAATAAAAGTATAAAATTAATATTTCAGATATAGTACTGCATATAATTCAACATTTGAACAAATTAACATGACCTATAGGAGCTCCTATTTGATTTGGTTGAATAAAAATTAATAAAAGAAAGTGTCACTTTTTGTTGATGAAAATATGTTGCCGGTGACGGGCCTCGAACCGCAGACCCAGGGTTGACACGGGGAGGTCGAGAAGAGGATCGCCTGCCGTCCGAAGTGATGGTAAGGAGGGGGCCGACGTGCAAGCAGCAAGCACTGAGCGGAGGGGCGACTTCGAATTTCGGCGGCCTCAGGGCTATTCGGCGGGACTCGAGAAACTTCGGCTGCGATCGGTTGGATTGCCCGGACTCGGACTACGAAGTCTCGGCGGACGGTCGCACTCGGAAAATCCCGGCTTATTTCCGCTCGTGGCGGGTGGAAGGAATTGGTTACGGTGTGTGATCCTTTTTCCCGACTTATTTCCCTGCGTGGCGGGGGATAGAAGCCAACGCAAGGGTGAACGAAAATCGTGAGCGACAATTTGTACCACAAGAGACGGAAAAAGAAGAGCCGATACGATCGTAATAGCGAACTAGACTGGACTGGTGCAAGGAGGCATCAGGCGATGGGCGAAAGATCACTATCGCTGTGTACTTCGATAATCCAAAAATAAACACTGCCGTCGATTACAGATGACAATGTCTCTCTCCACGACTTGAAACTATCGCAACACTTCCGAATAGGTATAAAGAAAGAAAAAAAAAACTAAATTTAAAATAAACTAGACTTGTGTTTGGCTCCAACAACCTTATTCAAGAAGACAATGAGTTAAAAATAAAAAGATGAAAATATACAGGTATAACGGATTTACGCGAAAAACTATAACTAAGGTATAAGTAAAATAAAATAAAGATAGGTAGGTAGGTGATAATAACAGTAGTAATGATAATAACAGATACATCCTACTAAAAAAAAATTGTTATGAATATAAACCAGGTAATAATATAATCGACACGTAATTCCGAAGTAAAAGATGTTTTGGAGCCAAACAGGTAAAATACACTGCCAAGGTGATGGCACAGGAGCTTCCTCGTCACAATCAGAGTGACCCATTATAAAATAGAACAGACTCGGAAGCAAAATAACATAACATTACATTACATTACATTACATTACATTACATTACATAACATTACATAACGTTAAATATACATATTACATAACATTACATTACATAACATAACATTACATAACATTACATGAAATATACATATTATACATAACATGACTTCCATAATACATTACGTCCATTATACATAACTAGCCTGACCGCTCGCTTCGCTCGCTATCCGAGATTCGCTGTACGCAGTATCGTGGATCCAACAAACGACGGAAAAATCCCATACCCTACCGGGTATTTGTGCCCAATTTTATCAAAATCCGTCAAGCCATTCAGGAGTTGACCATATTTCCGCTATGGTCAGGGAATTAAAAATGCGCCTACGTTCAACTTGGGAGGCTACCGGATATTGGTGCCAAATTTGGTCGATATCCGTTGAGCAATTCGGGATTCGACCATGGAGGGGCCCATGGATGCGCTAAGGTCGACCGCGGGGGTAGTCCGAAGGGTCGATCGTAGATAGAATTTCACGTAGATTACGAATACGCGATAAAAAATAGGGGTTACCATTTCAATTAACGAAGTTGACCATGGTCGACCATAGTTCCGCTATGGTCAGGGAATTAAAAATGCGACGTTGCACAACTTGGGAGCCTACTGGATATTCGTGCCAAATTTGGTCGATATCCGTTGAGCAATTCGGGATTCGACCATGGAGGGGCCCATGGATGCGCTATGGTCGACCGCGGGGGTAGTCCGAAGGGTCGATCGTGGATAGAATTTCACGTAGATTACGAATACGCGATAAAAAATAGGGGTTACCATTTCAATTAACGAAGTTGACCATGGTCGACCATAGTTCCGCTATGGTCAGGGAATTAAAAATGCGACGTTGCACAACTTGGGAGCCTACTGGATATTCGTGCCAAATTTGGTCGATATCCGTTGAGCAATTCGGGATTCGACCATGGAGGGGCCCATGGATGCGCTATGGTCGACCGCGGGGGTAGTCCGAAGGGTCGATCGTAGATAGAATTTCACGTAGATTACGAATACGCGATAAAAAAAAATAGGGGTTACCATTTCAATTAACAAAGTTGACCATGGTCGACCATAGTTCCGCTATGGTCAGGGAATTAAAAATGCGACGTTGCACAACTTGGGAGCCTACTGGATATTCGTGCCAAATTTGGTCGATATCCATCAAGCCATTCAGGAGTTGACCATGGTCGACCATAGTTCCGCTATGGTCAGGGAATTAAAAATGCGACTTTGCACAACTTGGGAGCCTACTGGATATTCGTGCCAATTTTGGTCGATATCCGTCAAGCCATTCAGGAGTTACCATGGTCGACCATAGTTCCGCTATGGTCAGGGATTGAAAATGCGACGGTGCACAACTTGGGAGCCTACTGGATATTCGTGCCAAATTTGGTCGATATCCGTCGAGCCGTTTGGCCGTGCATAGAAGGACAGACAGACAGACAGAGCGCATGCGCAGGGCGAACCGCTGGCTCTATCATGTTGAAATTTATATGGGACCTCAATGGGCCCTACCCGCTTAATCCCTGAGAATTACATTGAATTTGGGTGAAATCTTTGGTTACTACGGCTGTAACAAGGAAATTGAATCTATTTCACGCCAGCGCATGCGCAGAGCGCACCGAGGGTCCGATCATGCTGAAATTCATACTGGAACTCACTAGGCCTTGTCCAAACAACCCTTGAAAATTTGAGCGAAATTGAATCAAAATTGTGAAAGTTATGCGTGTTTGTTGAATTTAACGTTAGCGCATGCGCAGGGCGTACCGCTGGATCAATCATGTTGAAATTTGTATGGGACCTCAAGGGGCCTTATCCGCACCATCCCTCAAAATTTGAGCTGAATCAATTCAAAATCGTGGAAGTTATGGCTGTAACAAGGAAATGCGGACAGACTCACAGACTCACAGACTCACAGACTCACAGACCGACAGACACGGAACCAAATTTGTTCAGTAGGCTTTGAAACGCAAAATGCAAGTGGAAATTTTGATTTCTGAAGACAAAAATTTTTTGGCTCACGAAAGTGAACACAAGGCTTCCGCTGCTTCGCAGACTCGGAAGCAATACACTGCCAAGGTGATGGCACAGGAGCTTCCTCGTCACAATCAGAGTGACCCATTATACATTACATTACATACATAACATTACATAACGTGAAATATACATATTACATAACATTACATTACATAACATTACATAACATTACATGAAATATACATGTTACATAACATTACATGAAATATACATGTTACATAACATTACGTCCATTATACATAATTGCGAAAGTTATGCGTGTTTGAAGAATTTCACGTTAGCGCATGCGCAGGGCGAACCGCTGGCTCTATCATGTTGAAATTTATATGGGACCTCAATGGGCCCTACCCGCTTAATCCCTGAGAATTACGTTGAAATTGGGTGAAATCTTTGGTTACTACGGCTGTAACAAGGAAATTGAATCTATTTCACGCCAGCGCATGCGCAGAGCGCACCGAGGGTCCGATCATGCTGAAATTCATACTGGAACTCACTAGGCCTTGTCCAAACAACCCTTGAAAATTTGAGCGAAATTGAATCAAAATTGTGAAAGTTATGCGTGTTTGTTGAATTTAATGTTTGCGCATGCGCAGGGCGTACCGCTGGATCAATCATGTATAAATTTGTATGGGACCTCAAGGGACCTTATCCGCACCATCCCTCAAAATTTGAGCTGAATCAATTCAAAATCGTGGAAGTTATGGCTGTAACAAGAAAATGCGGACAGACAGACTCACAGACCCACAGACCGACAGACACGGAACCAAATTTGTTCAGTAGGCTTTGAAACGCAAAATGCAAGTGGAAATTTTGATTTCTGATGACAAACATTTTTTGGCTCACGAAAGTGATCACAAGGCTTCCGCTGCTTCGCAGACTCGGAAGCAATAAGAGAGAGGGAGAAGAGAAGAGGAACGAAGGAAAAAGAGTAGAAGCTAGCTGTACTTACTTGTTTTGACCAATCTCACCAAGTGAGTGGAATGGGCAATTCTAAGAGATGTGGGAATTTTTAAGAGACATAAATTGCATTACCCTGTCCGTGGGTTGAACCAGACGAGAGAACCTTTAAAGTTGATGTAAGATAGCAAATCTAAAAGTCAGATCATTACGCGTGACACTTCAAGCGTAATGGGATCAGAGTGGAACTCCCCTGTAATGCATATTGCTTCCGAGTCTGCGAAGCAGCGGAAGCCTTGTGTTCACTTTCGTGAGCCAAAAAATTTTTGTCTTCAGAAATCAAAATTTCCACTTGCATTTTGCGTTTCAAAGCCTACTGAACAAATTTGGTTCCGTGTCTGTCGGTCTGTGAGTCTGTGTGAGTCTGTGAGTCTGTCTGTCCGCATTTCCTTGTTACAGCCATAACTTCCACGATTTTGAATTGATTCAGCTCAAATTTCGAGGGATGGTGCGGATAAAGCCCCTCGAGGTCCCATACAAATTTCAACATGATTGATCCAGCGGTACGCCCTGCGCATGCGCTAACGTTAAATTCAACAAACACGCATAACTTTCACAATTTTGATTCAATTTCGCTCAGATTTTCAAGGGTTGTTTGGACAAGGCCTAGTGAGTTCCAGTATGAATTTCAGCGTGATCGGACCCTCGGTGCGCTCTGCGCATGCGCTGGCGTGAAATAGATTCAATTTCCTTGTTACAGCCGTAGTAACCAAAGATTTCACCCAATTTCAATGTAATTCTCAGGGATTAAGCGGGTAGGGCCCATTGAGGTCCCATATAAATTTCAACATGATAGAGCCAGCGGTTCGCCCTGCGCATGCGCTAACGTGAAATTTTTCAAACACGCATAACTTTCGCAATTATGTATAATGGACGTAATGTATTATGGACGTAATGTTATGTAATATGTATATTTCATGTAATGTTCTGTGCCATCACCTTGGCAGTGTATTTTTCAGCTGCAATCCTAATTTCGCCAAATTGTTTGTAGGCAACAAAAGGATGAGTTCAAAAAAGAGAAATTTCCGAAAACTACCCTAATGATTGTCAAAAAAAGCTAAATGTCAACACAGAAAATTTGCTCATATTGCTATGAAGGATGAATAGAACTTTTTCTCACTTATATGTTTGCATTTTGCCACGCCCGAAAAAGGTCTGCTGTATAATCGTGACGCCCCCGATTGAAAAAAACTGTTGAGTTGTTCATCAAATTCTGGATACCCATTATAAACTGCAAATACGTTATCGAACAATCAAGGTGAGTCAGTAATTGGTAAATTCCGTCAGGGTTTCTCCAGAACGTGAGCTTTAGTTTCTGCTCAAACCGTACCTAAATTTCACACATATAATTGAAAGAAAATACAGAACGAAAGTACTGTATTTTCATAATCAAAATTTCCACTCGCATTTTGCGTTTCAGACAAAAGTGGGTACCTGCCTGCCGGTCAGTATAGTACGCCTCTAGGAATGTGATGGCGAGTGCTGTGAGGTTCTGTAATACCACGGAAAGACGTCAAGGTGCTGTTACTAGAGAGTTTTCGCAAAAGTTTGGCCACTAGGTCGTTGATGGACTAAGGATCTCCGGGCTAACGATCTACGGGAAAAAACGCTGCAAAGTCCTTGTCACATGGGTTTATTATTCCATTGGACATACCTACCTACAGAGATGTTGGCTGTTTATTTATTGTTTCTTTCATATAAAATAATTGAAATAGCTATCTCTGGTGGTTTCCACCAATTTTGGCCCCAAAACACGAATTAGGTACGCCTTTTTTTTTTTTTTTTTAAATAAATAAATCATCTCTGATCATTGGTAGTGCCATTTAATCGTCTTAATCCACCTGTTGACACTTTTTCCAGTGTTATTATACAAATTGATGGTGATTTCAGACGATTTCCCAGGTTTTTGACTCATAAAAAATTAATAAATGCTTCACATCATTACATAGATTAATATAGGTATAAAACATTATGCAAATATAAATAAATAAATAAATATAAACACAGATTGTTATAGTAGGTATACTGATAATGGACTGTAGAAGTTTTCAGCCGCTTCCTAGTCTTTTTTCCACCCAACAGAATCAGTCCCTGTAAGTAGTTATTCAGTTTATACTCGGATGGTCCTCATAAATGTCATTAGATACGTTCATTTCCTTGGAATGTTAAGGAAGAATACGTAGCTATCTATGATACATTGCCTTGATATAATCTTGACCACAATCTATCAATTGAAATCAAACATTCATTGAGTGAAAGGCAAAAAGAAAATCTTAATTAATTGTACCTAGCTAGCCTATGAATAACTGTATAATTGTACTACGGAAGATGAAAACTAAAAACGGCTTTTTAAACTGAAATCTTCAAGTGATGAGAATATGATGAGGACAGTAAGTTCAACGTTAACGTTAGCTTCACCCATCGAATCAGCTTGGATCGTTCAACGACCTAACTTTCACGACCTTAGATCGATTCACGATCTAAGAGGTTAGCATCCGGTTTTTGGTTTATTATTCTGTGAATAATACACCTATGTATTCGCTCAGCAAAAAATTTTTATAACACCCACTCAAAATTTTTTCTTTTCCGTTTCAAGGTGCGTAGATTCCAAAAATGCAATGTCCGTCCGCCGTCCGCCGTATCACGTGTACAGGCTTCATTTTCGGTCTAAAAAAATCGTTCTTTCGCACACATGCTCCATTTGGGCCCTAGTTGTGTCCCGAAACTTTTGAGCCCCATCGGAATATACCCAGGGCTGTTATGAGTGAAAATGTGTGTAAAAATAGGTACTTTTGCGTTTTAGCAACATGTTGGTAACATGAGCTTTTAAGGTATTGTTTTTCATTTTTTTAGGGACGAGAAGACCGAATATGAAGTCGATTTTGACCAAAGAATAGAAAATTGAGGTTCTACCAGATGTTCAGCTCACGAAATTGATTTCTTATGAGTCAAAAACCTGGGAAATCGTCTGAAATCACCATCAATTTGTATAATAACACTGGAAAAAGTGTCAACAGGTGGATTAAGACGATTAAATGGTACTACCAATGATCAGAGATGATTTATTTATTTAAAAAAAAAAAAAAAAGGCGTACCTAATTCGTGTTTTGGGGCCAAAATTGGTGGAAACCACCAGAGATAGCTATTTCAATTATTTTATATGAAAGAAACAATAAATAAACAGCCAACATCTCTGTAGGTAGGTATGTCCAATGGAATAATAAACCCATGTGACAAGGACTTTGCAGCGTTTTTTCCCGTAGATCGTTAGCCCGGAGATCCTTAGTCCATCAACGACCTAGTGGCCAAACTTTTGCGAAAACTCTCTAGTAACAGCACCTTGACGTCTTTCCGTGGTATTACAGAACCTCACAGCACTCGCCATCACATTCCTAGAGGCGTACTATACTGACCGGCAGGCAGGTACCCACTTTTGTCTGAAACGCAAAATGCGAGTGGAAATTTTGATTATGAAAATACAGTACTTTCGTTCTGTATTTTCTTTCAATTATATGTGTGAAATTTAGGTACGGTTTGAGCAGAAACTAAAGCTCACGTTCTGGAGAAACCCTGACGGAATTTACCAATTACTGACTCACCTTGATTGTTCGATAACGTATTTGCAGTTTATAATGGGTATCCAGAATTTGATGAACAACTCAACAGTTTTTTTTCAATCGGGGGCGTCACGATTATACAGCAGACCTTTTTCGGGCGTGGCAAAATGCAAACATATAAGTGAGAAAAAGTTCTATTCATCCTTCATAGCAATATGAGCAAATTTTCTGTGTTGACATTTAGCTTTTTTTGACAATCATTAGCGTAGTTTTCGGAAATTTCTCTTTTTTGAACTCATCCTTTTGTTGCCTACAAACATTTTGGCGAAATTAGGATTGCAGCTGAAAAATACACTGCCAAGGTGATGGCACAGAACATTACATGAAATATACATATTACATAACATTACGTCCATAATACATTACGTCCATTATACATAATTGCGAAAGTTATGCGTGTTTGAAAAATTTCATGTTAGCGAATGCGCAGGGCGAACCGCTGGCTCTATCATGTTGAAATTTATATGGGACCTCAATGGGCCCTACCCGCTTAATCCCTGAGAATTACATTGAAATTGGGTGAAATCTTTGGTTACTACGGCTGTAACAAGGAAATTGAATCTATTTCACGCCAGCGCATGCGCAGAGCGCACCGAGGGTCCGATCATGCTGAAATTCATACTGGAACTCACTAGGCCTTGTCCAAACAACCCTTGAAAATTTGAGCGAAATTGAATCAAAATTGTGAAAGTTATGCGTGTTTGTTGAATTTAACGTTAGCGCATGCGCAGGGCGTACCGCTGGATCAATCATGTTGAAATTTGAATAATTCGCCTAATTAATTTGCCTAATTCGAAATAGCTATTGCACTTATTGCAATCATTGCACATGAAAGAAACACTAAATGAACAGCCATCATTTCTGTAGGCATGTCCAGTAGAATAGTAAACCCATGTAACATGGGCTTTGCGGCGTTTTTTCGAAATGTTAGCAATTTTTATCGATTTTTGATCCACTCTTTTTTGGGGAAATTGTCCCTCCATCGTGAATCACCATCCCACACGTCAACTTCAGGTGAATTATTATTGATTTTAGCCCTTAACAACAATTTTTGACCCCCCAAAAATCCAAATTTGACCCTATTCTGTATGAAAAACAACTGCAATGGTATTTTTCTCTCTTTACTCACCCTTCCATACCACTTTCAGTGATTTTATGTCAATTTTCCACGTTTTTTTTTCTAGCAGTTTTTAATATTTCTCACCCCCCTAAAAACTGAAATTTGACCCCTTAGAATTTTTGAAAATCGCTCAGCTTGAAAAATTCGCGTTCTGAAAATTTTGGACCCATTGTAATAGCTTCGTTTTCGTTGAAAATTCGCTAACATTGTATAGTAATTTTATCAGTTTATCTGACCTAACGTTACCTAACATTTACTTAGTGCTTTGTTAAATTTACATTCAGCTCTGTCATGTAAGACCTTACATTTTCTATTTCCGATCCCCCAACAATCTTGGTCTTCCATCAATCCTGGCTACGCCACTGCATGGTGTTGAAATTAATTTGGCTCTGCGGTCCGGTCAATTCTCTAGTTTCCCAGTCATAACTCTAGTACCCAGTCCCAACTCGGGGAGCGCTACCTCATCCACTCAGCGTATCTCCTAACCAATAGCTTCTCAATGATCGTAGCCGTTGTAGCGACAGAGAAGGTGGTTAATGTTATCAGTTATCAGTGTTATCTCTTATCACTCAATTGACTTCTCATCTTGTTTAGTTAGTTTGTTTGAATACCGGGTCAACGGCAACGAACAAGGGTCGACAACGATAGTTTCATTGTATGTAATTAGCGATCTGCTAATTGTCGTTCCTTCCGAGCAGTTTCAAAGCAACTTCTCAACAGTTTCTCGACGTGTCAAGTGTCAACATTGCCATGGCTCATTTATTACCTCGCGTCCGAATCATCGGTAAGTACCTACGAGTATATTCATTAAATCGTATTGCAACATTCCCCTTGTAGTTCTGACATAAGTTTCCTTAAAAAGAAGGTTTGCAATAGGACCGTGAATCCAATTTGGTCAATAGATCTCCAACTCATTTTTGTTTCATTAACCTGATTTCCCTGTGGAGGTTTGATGCAATTAGTTTCTATTAATAATTCATCTATAATTAGTCAGTATCTTCTTTATCCATGACTAACCTTGATGATTATGCCTGCTGAAAATGGTTATTCTATCTTATATTGTTTTGCAATAGCGTGGGTACAGTTCGGTTCCAATTCGGAAACTGGTTTATTTTTGCACAAAAGGTAATTAAGTAATAGTTCATAAGGTGATTTTCATATGCATGCTAGTTTTGTAAATTTGAAATTAAGAACGCAACTCTCTCATACCCTACGTACCCAATGATTTACGTATGCGTGATAGTTTTGTAAATTTAATATGAAGAAAGCACATCCCACATAAATCTAAGTTCCCCTGTTCGTTGAATACGACTATTCGTTGAAGCTTTCATGTTTTGTTGTTTTGAGAAAATTGACCAACTCTTAAACTCATAGTACAGTACTTATAATATTTCAAGTTATACAAAAATACCATTTTGTATGACGAAATTGTAGCCCGTAAAGTTATTTCTACGGCAACTCAGTTTTTGCCCTCTCTCAATGCCGAGAGCAGCAGAAGACTACTCCAGGTGCTGGTTAATTCATGCACTAGATTTGTGTTTAGCTTGAAGAGTAGGGGGCGTATCTCGGGTCACAGAAATAAAATCCTAGGCACTGAGGTAGTTTCTTTTCTCCAGAATAGAACGTTCATACTGATTTTTAAGTTCATAAACCATACTAATATCCCTCAGTACTCTAAAAAAAATCATAATTCTCATTAGTTCTAAAAAAATTTATAATTTAGCGCGTTGTGAGAGGCTCCGTACCATCATACTGATTCATACGTCATGTAGACATTACTACAATTCATTGAAGGTAGCTGGAGCAAGGCTCTGGAATGCTTTACCATTGGTTGTTCGAGCCCTTCCTACCCTGGCTCGCTTCAGAGGGGCATTAGCCCACGACACACCGAATGACCGACCTTTCTTCATTCCATTGCTTTCTCCTTTCCTACTCTCCACTCTTTGCCCCCTTTCTGCTACACCTCTTCTTTACCTGAAAACGGGTTTTCGTAATACCTGTCATTAGGTATACAAAAACGTACTTTTCTATGCGACATAAGGATTCGTTTCTGCTAAATGATCTGTACTCCTCCTAATTACTTGTATTAATTTTGGTTTATTATTCTGTGAATAATACACCTATGTATTCGCTCAGCAAACAATTTTTATAACACCCCCTCAAAATTTTTTCTTTTCCGTTTCAAGGTGCGTAGATTCCAAAAATGCAATGTCCGTCCGCCGTATCACGTGTACAGGCTTCATTTTCGGTCTAAAAAACTCGTTCTTTCGCACACATGCTCCATTTGGGCCCTAGTTGTGTCCCGAAACTTTTGAGCCCCATCGGAATATACCCAGGGGTGTTATGAGTGAAAATGTGTGTAAAAATAGGTACTTTTTGCGTTTTAGCAACATGTTGGTAACATGAGCTTTTAAGGTATCGTTTTTCATGTTTTTGGGGACGAGAAGACCGAATATGAAGTCGATTTAGACCAAAGAATAGAAAATTGAGGTTCTACCAGATGTTCAGCTCCCGAAATTGATTTTTTATGAGTCAAAAACCTGGGAAATCGTCTGAAATCACCATCAATTTGTAGAATAACACTGGAAAAGGTGTCAACAGGTGGATCAAGACGATTAAATGGTACTATCAATGATCGAAGATAATTTATTTTTAAAAAAAGAAAAAAAGAGGAGCTTACCTTATTCGTGTTTTGGGGGCCACAATTGGTGGAAACCACCAGAGATAGCTATTTCAATTATTTTATATCGAAGAAACAATAAATGAACAGCCAACATTTCTGTAGGTATATCCAATAGAATAATAAACCCATGTGACAAGGACTTTGCAGCGTTTTTTTTTGTGTTTTCCTTTTAAATAATCCAACTTGAAGTGAATCATATTAATTTTCGGATTACTCCAACTCTGTGGGACTTGTTTCATATATGGTTGTGTAATAATAAATAAATAGATATTTATTTGAAACCCAACGGGAAAATATGGTGGTTTATTTAATCTCTAAGCTACAGACGCTGCTTTGCGTTTTGAGTAGGTAATCAATATTGAAAGTTTCTGACCGTTTCTCAATAACCTAAGATGTTCAGTTGGTCCCGTTTTCTTTTTAAATTTCAAGTACCTACTGTAAATTTAATAGTCTGAATCTAATTCTCATTTTGAATTTCTTCCTGGTAGTTAACAAATTTTTTTTACCCTTTGGTGCCCTGGGACTCACGGCATGGGCACCCATTACAGAGAGAGAATATATAGGTACTGCTTCATTCACAGAATATAAAGATACGTAATAAACAATAATATACAGGTAATTATTGTGTTTACTAACAGTAAGTTAATATGAATAATGGGGGAAATGGTTCTCAGTAGTTCTGAAATAGTTGATTTTTCCAAAATTTGCTTTTTATGTTGTTTGTTGATGAGAAAAATTGAATCGGTTCCCCTGAATGGTCAAAGACGTTTGTATGTAACTATTTTCTATAAGGTCCCTAAAACCGATCCCCGGGGGATACTAAATTCCAGTCATGCAGCATGGCTTAAGGAGCGAATTTTCAAAGAAACAGTTTTGGAAATTGAGAATTTTAATTAATGATCATCTGCCAGAGCACTCATTACTGCCTGACTGGGCACTTGTTGAAACCAGCGTGGTACGTCTTGCAGGAAAATTATATCAAAAAATCATTTTTGGGTTTTTGAACAAAAAAATTGTGGTTTTGATCACTCGATGTAGTCTAAACGTGCTGACATTACACGCAATCGATTCAAGACAAAAAAAAAACGTGGTAAACGACACCTCACGTGCCTACATAAAAAGTATGAATTTTTTTTTGGATTTCGGATGATAAGTTTGTAAATTTGGTATGGTAGGTGCGCCTAGTCGGACTGGGACTAGTTGCAGTCGATTCAGCGCCCAAGAAACATGATGGGCAGCACCCCGCATGGCTGTGTTGCTGAAATCCTTTTTGTCTTGATTTTTTGGACCGAAGGTTTCTAAATTCAGACCGCTACGCACAGTGCGATCGGGATGGGTAACGAACTCATCATTACTCTTGCGGAGACAAGTTTTTCTGCGCAAGAACGATTTTTTTACTATGGAAATTAAGGGATTTATCGTGCGGAATGACACACACTCGCGCGCGCATGACGCCAAAAAGTGAACAATCTTAATGGGCAATTTTTTGGGTTACAGATTCTCCTTTTTTGGCCAAATTCTGTTCAATAACGGAAATTAACACTTATTGACCACATAATGAGGTGTTCATTTCGAAAAGTGTAGGCAGAAAACGAGTGTGAAATTTGAATTTCACAAATCCCGCTTAGAGCGCTAGTGCGTCACTTTGAACGATTCACAGAAGCGCAATGGATGGATAGATGGAACCACTCATTTATAAATAAATTGGAAAACACGTTTTTTAGGGCGAGAAGACCGAATATGAAGTTGATTTTGACCAAAGAGTGAAGAACTGAGGTTTTAACGAAGGTTCAACTCCCAAAATTCATTTTGTATGAGTCAAAAATCTTGGAAATTGTCTATACTTACCATAAATTTTTATAATAACACTAGATTAACATTTAATGATAACACTAAATTAACAGGTATGAAGTTTTTATAACATACGAGAAATAGCGTCTTTACGAAGAAATAGTCTTTCACATCGACATGTCCACGTATCAGTTGCTGTATAAATCGAGCATTACAAGGATCCACATTAGTCATTATTGGTCCCTTTGATTGCGAAGGCTGTACTATGATATATTTCAGGTCAAAAACTTCTCTCAAATAACGTGCATCCTAATGGAGTGACATACTTTTCAAGTATATCAGAGACCCACGAAATGTTGAAGAAGACCTGCAGAGATTTTGCTGAAGGAGAATTGATTCCAAATGCCGCCAGATTTGATAAAGAGCACCTTTATCCAAAGGATCAGGTATGATATTTTTTCGTAATGGCATTCTATAGTGACAGTTGTACTCGGCATGTAGCGTACAGACAATCCTGGAGGACTAGGTGGCAAAGAGCAGGAAAGCCCCTGGTTCTGGAGGGATAGCCATGGAGCTTTGGAAAAATGGAGGTTAGCAGCGCTTAGAGTTCGTTATTTGGTGGTGGGCGGCCTTGGATCTGATATGAAAATCCCTGGGATTCGATTCTGTCATGCTGCCGACTCTTTCAAGTACATATGGTAGGTACTACGTTCATGAGTCTGGTCCACATGACCGGGATGTGGATACACAAATGTCTGAGGCAAAAAGCACAATAGGTATGTACTTCTAATTGAGTATTATGGAACAAAGAGATTTTTGGGTGGACGAAGAAGCGAACAGCCATTTTTGGCCAGGGTTTTATATCATTCTCTCATGGCTACCTGTTGCCTCATACCCCTAAAGTGTGATGAAAGGCTTTGAGATTCGAACATGCAGCATGCAGACCTGAGTCCCTGTCCCATTCCCAATCACCAAGTGACAGAGTTTTAACACGCTCGGCCACTGGCTTACTCACACAGTAGATGTCCTCACTATGGTGGCAAATCCTAGTCCCTGACCCAGCCAAGGAGCAGCGGTTCAATGCTGCTGAAATTGATGGGCTGTGTCGAAGCTGTCAAATTTCTGGATTAGAAAGGGTGCAAAATGAGACCATAAGAAATAGGATAGGTCAGGAGAAGACTAAAGTAGAACACTTGGAGAGGTGAAAGCTCAGGTGGTATGACCACATTTGTAATATGCTCGTGGACAGGTTACCAGATGAAGTCCTTGGATGGTGAAGGCCAAAAATGGTCATTTAATATGAATGCCCTGCGAGCTTCGCGGACGTGATGAGCTATCCTCCAGTGAGGATCACAATTCGTTCTGATCATTTCGCTCTTGGCTACCCATTGCCTCATCCCTGTGAGTAGAGAGGTGTTCCCCAACAGCTAATGAGTCATGCTTGGATATGTCACAGCAGTCACCCTTCCAAGTGACACTTGAGGTATCCTAACTGCAGTGATCTCATGGGAATCGGTTTATTCCACCAGGTGGGTCCTTAAACGAGAAAATGACCACATGGAGAGAAGGGGTATCAAAGCCCTGTGACAAGTCAACTTAGCTAGTCACCAATGGCAAGACTGGCGAGCATGGAGGGAGGTTTTCGATTCAGTACGTTTATTTTCATAAATATTAAGGGAGGGGTTAGGCAGTTAACCTCTGGCAAAGGGAGTAAACTATAATAAAAAATGTCAGTGTTTCTATTCAATCTTAGAAGAACCTCCGAGCAGGTAACATCGGTCGGAGCTCCAGTGAAAAGAAAATGGTTAGTGATATTATTTTTCGCTGTCAGTTATTGTGTTTTGATGAACGAGAAGTGAAGGCAGCAATGGATCAATTGCTGCAATTGTTGACCAAACAATGCTAAAGGTTGTGCAACACCGAAATGCTACCACGGTGTTCTGTATTCAGTATGAGCATATCAGCACGGTGTGTGGTGAACTCTATAATATCGTTGTTTCCCTAACCGATCATTTGAAGCTAGCTGATCTCAAAATTCACGCTATGACTAGCAAAATGAATAAAATAAACATTAGCAAGGAACCTCTTAATGTTGAACCATAAGAGTATAGTACGGAAGAGGGTGAGCTCGAATGAGAGGCAAATTGGAACCTCAAAAGGAACATTAAGTGCCGGTTTCACCAATGCGGACTATCAGAGATTAATCTTGGACGACGTTTAAGCCATCGATTCTGAGAAAAGACAGTTTCACAAACGCCTAATCTCAGAATAACTTGCACTGTCATCGGTACATTAAGTTAATACCTCCGTTCAGGTAGTTTGAACCTCTGATCTACGGTTGATCTTCGATTCTCAGCGAACCATTTTTAAAACTTTTTTGTGTGTTTCGCATACCCGTAATTTTCATCAAACATTTTGTGCGATGAATCATTTCATTCAACAACAAGTGTTTGAGTCATCGTCATCCTCCGATGAACATTTCAACGAACTTATGGAAGTGGCCCTGCCAAGAAGGTGGATAATTCGCGAAAGGGTCGACCATTTCCAGAAATGGGATGATCCCAATTTTGTTTTGCTATGTTCCGCCTTCCCAAGGAATGGATGAGCTTTGTGCTCGACTTAATAGAAAACTTTCTAGTTTTCCAAATAAGTAGGACCAAAAATATGTAATAAATGTAATTTTACACGAAACCAGGTAGACAACAACATCGGACCCATCATGACAGTTTATTTCCTCGAAAACCTAATACACAAACCTTCTTGTAGTATGCGGTAGGCACTTACACACTGCGTTAATAAGTTTTTCTGGGGCATTTGTAAGGATTCATATTTCGAGAAAAAAATTGGTCAGATTTTGAAAAACAGGTCGTTGTATTTGTTGAATGGGTTGTTTTTTCTTGAGAAGTTGGTGATGGTTCTCAGCTTCGTTTTCCTCCTTTGGATGTCGGACATAGAAGACGGAGTCGTTTTGTTTGTATATTACTGTATTGTATTACACAGTTCAATGTCTCCACAACAATGGATGGCGGACATAACGTAAGTATCCATAGAAGAAATATCACAGATCCACCACTCATTGATGAGCATTCCTCCTCCATGTCATTTGCAGTAAGGGACTGGTGTTTCTGGGGATAGCAATGCTGATGCAAACAAACAATCTCGGCTTAAACCCAGGATCGTTAAACTGCTTATCAAAAACGTTGGTGAAACTGTCGAAGCTCTAAACCACAGATCAAATTTGAATCCAGGATTTATTGATACGAGGTTTAAACTGCAATGGTGAAACCGGCCCTAAGAAATAAAAAGCATCCTCATCTCCGTAAATAACCAATGATTCAACCAAACCTACTGAAATAAATGATGGACCTCCCGTAGTCCAGTCAAAAAGTAGTATAAAAGAAGCAGCACTAGTACAACTACAAATAACAGTTACTGGTGTTGCTGAATACAGTACAATGCACAATTTCATTAAAAGTGTGCAGACAACTAAAGAATGCACCATTAAGGCACTTTCAGACAATGTTTGGAAAATTTTTGCCAAAGATAGCGACTCGTATCAAGCACTCACGAAACGACTGAATGAGCAGAGCCTCCAGTGGTATACCTACAAGAACAAACAAAAAATCGAACCTTCAGAGAAGTTGCTAGGGTGCTCCACCACTCATGTGTAACGGGCCGGGGGTTGTGCGTGGGGGGTTGGGTATGTGTGATGGGTGGTTTAGTACCTGATTGTAATGAAGAATTGACTTTTGTATATAATGTTAGTCCTATGGCCATCAGCATATGATTTTCTGCGTTATATAAGAGATTATAGATGTTCAGTTCTTACTTCATTTATATAGATACATATTTTGCTTTATACATTGTTCAACTCCTCCCCTCAGCTCAAGTTTCTTAAAGAGGGGAGTAGCATAATTGCAAAAATTGTACTTATTGTATTTGTAATTATAAATAAATGCATAAAAAAAAACTGAGGATATAGTAACTGGCCTTTGGGAGAAAGGATATAAAATTATGAATGCAGTTCACCTGTTTAAACAAAAAACAGGGAGCTTGTCTTTAAAGGTGATTCCGTTTTGGTTAAGCTATTTATTTTCAGCTTCGAAAAAACTGAAGAGATCGGAAGGGTATATGAGACCCAGACAATCATTAACATCAGGGTTAGGGTTGAGCCGCTGAGGAACTCAAACCTTATTCCACAATGCAAAAAATGCCAGTGTACAACCACACCAAAACCTACTGTCAAAGAGAAGCAAGGTGCGTCAATTATGCAGCAAAGCATGATGGCAAGAGCTACTCTCACACTGAGGCCTCAGCAAAATGTGTCAACTGTGGGGATGCCCATCCAGCGACCTATCATGGATGTGAAGTAGCCAGAGAGCTGCAGAAAATGAAATACAAGACAAAACGCTCTAATGTTGGGAACTCTGAAGTGATTCAATTATCAAGAAAAGTTCAACAACCCCAAACAGAGGTAGTAACTTGAATAAAAATTGATGCAAGTAAAAAATCTGTTTCTTACACTGATGGTGTGTGCAGCTCATCATACCAGCTCATCAGTTGAAAAATGCTTACTTTGCAGTTCGAAATGGTTAACAAACCCAAGTCAGTCAATAAACTCCTGATCGAGAGTGTTAACGTACTCGAGAAGAGTAAGAAAACCAAGCCAACTGTAATGAAATCATGAAAATGCAGAATACATTCAAAATATCAGCATAGAACACGAATGGACTTAGGCAATGTGCCAGAACTTGAGCTTTTTCTGGAGCAGGAAAAAAATAGGCATTTGTCTGATTTCAGAAACACATCTCACGCTGTCATCCCACATCAAAATCAAAGGATATGAGTGTTACCGTGCCGCCAATCCCTCTAGAAGTGCACGAGGGGGCTCTTTGTCAAGAAAGCCATTGACCACTATGTGCAACCCACTATCCAAGAAGAATGTATGCAAGTAACTACAGTAAACGTTATAGTAAACAACTAAAACTGCAACATATCTGCCATCTACTGTCCGCCATGCTATGATCTGAAAGAAGGTGATTACTTATCACTATTAACAAGTTAGGGTTCTAATTTTGTCATTGGTGGTGATTTCAATGCAAAGAATACACAATGTGGTTCACGCCTCTCGACAACCAAAGGCCGAGAGTTATTCTGTGCTGGTAAAAAAAATCCACTGTGATTTTACTCCTCAGGAACGCCTACTAACTAGCCAACAGACCGAACGAAAATCTCAGATCTCATTGATTTTTTGTTACCAAAGGAGTATCGACCAATTTAATTCATGTGGAAGACTGTGGAAGTTTAATGTCAGATCGCGCTGCAATCATGGTTACGATTAGTGACTCATCCATAATTATAGAAGATGTGCAAAAATTAGGACTGCTATATAAACTTAATAGAGGTTTACCATTCCAATTCTACCTGTTGTTAAAATCAGGACTGCTATATAAACTTAATAGAGATTTACCATTCCAATTCTACCTGTTGTTAAAATCATACCTCACAGAACGGCACTGCAGAGTGAAACATGAAGGAGCCTACTCTAGCCTTGGGAAAATTAAGGCAAGTGTTCCTCAAGGAAGTGTGATTGGGTCACTGCTATATCTTCTTTATACGAATGATGTCCCAGGCAACGAGGACCCAACCATTGCTACTTTTGCTGACGATACTGCCATACTGTCGGTAGGGGAATCTGTCGAAGAAGCAACTTCAAAATTACAGCATACCATTAACGATATCAATGAATGAAATGGCGGCTCAAACTGAGTGAACTAAAATCTACTCACGGCTAAATACTTAGGAATGACTCTTGATACAAAATTGAAATGGAAAGAGTATGTTAAAAAGAAATTAGAAGAATTGAAGATAAAGTGTAGAAAATCGTACAGATTATTCTGTAGGCAGTCTTAGCTTTCCATGCACAACCAACTGCTAATATACAAACAAGTTTTTAAACCTGTGTGGACATACAGTGTTCAGCTCTGGGGCTGTACAAAAAATTCGAACACCAAGATTATACAGACTTTCCCAATAAGGTATTAAGGAGCTTTGTAAATGCCCCCTGGTATATGCTCATTGACGACCTCCATGGTGACCTTAAAATGGAAACCATCAGTGAAGTGATCAAGCGACATGCAATCAAATACGAACATCGGCTACCTGGACATACAAACTCCAAATTTGTTAATCTACTAGACAAAAGCAATGTCGTCCGGCAACATGATAGTGACATCATGTGACACAGTGTAGTGTGGATGCTCTCTTCCAGAGCTCAGCCATTGGGCTGTTAACTCTAAGAATATTGTACGAAAGTAAACTGACTTGATGGGCTGCTCAGTTTTTACGTTACTGATATTCAGTAAATAATATCGATGAAAAACTAAAAAAAGAAAATATTATTGATTCTACTACCCGATAAAGGTGAACAAAAATTTACAAGCCGCTAACATAGTTTCCAGTTATTGAAACTGTGGAGGTCATTGTATTAATATTTTTTACCATTCATATATTTTTATATTTTGCAGATTAAGACAATGGGTGAGCTCGGTCTGATGGGAATTTCAGTGCCTGAAAAATATGGTGGCTCTGGCTTAGATTATCTCGCCTATGCGATTGCCATGGAGGAAATTTCTAGGTAGGTAGGTAGGTTTATTGTGAGCTTTTGTAAGTTTTCATTACATGAGCTGACTCAAGAAAATATGCCATGATTCACAGCCTCATTGTGTTCCAGAGGTTGTGCCTCATCTGGAGTAATTATGAGTGTTAATAACTCCCTGTATCTTGGACCAATATTGGCCTTTGGAAGTGAAAAACAGAAGGAAGAATTCATCACTCCATTCTGCGATGGCTCAAGAGTTGGTTGCTTTGCACTTAGTGAACCAGGTGAACCATGGTTTTCTTCTAATTAACATTCCCATACACATTTTTTGTTTTTCTTGTCTGTTGATATGCTTGTGTGCCTGCGAATTTTATTTTTTCAATTAGAAGTTGATACCCCCTATTATTTTAAATAATGAGCCAGACCCAATAGAGACAGACTAACGCCATCATGTATGTGTCAGACTAATGTATCATTTTCCCCACATATTCAAATGTATAATTAATGTTCTTTATTAGGTAATGGAAGTGATGCGGGAGCTGCAAGTACTGTAGCCACAGTGAAAGGGGATAAATGGGTAGTGAATGGAACAAAGTCCTGGATAACCAACGGTTTTGAATCTGAAGCTACCATCCTTTTTGCGACCACAGATAAGGCGAAAAAACATAAAGGAATCAGTGCTTTTCTTACTAAAAAGCCAGTCCAGGGTGAGAATTCTCTCTAATGTAATATAATTTACTTGGATAAGAGTGTATTATTTAACTGTCTTGCAGAGCTATACGAAGTCTAATAAATACACAATACTGTCATTGCTCTTGGTGAAATGTACGAAATTTATTAATCAAAACACATATTGTAAGACCACACCGAAACTTATAATTTCAATCTTAACAATTTTTCAACTTGTATGATTTGTCAAGTAACTTATAAACTGATACTTGTAATTTTAATCTTAACAATTTTTCGACTTGTATGATTTGTCCAGTAACTGTTAATAACTCACAACAGCTAGAGGAAACCCAATATTATATAACTCTATCCCATTCTTCCTTTCAGTGAGCTGGTGACGTGACCCATATTAAGCTCTGCTGTTTACAGGTCCTGTTATTGTTGCAAACATCAAGTAGTATTCATCCTCTTTCTGGATCCTTCTTCTTTTTTGTTCCTTTTACCTTCAGTTAGCTCCCAGAAGTGTTTCAGGTTGTTCCAATACTCCATATCTTCAAATCTCCATTAAAGCCTGGCAAACCTGAGAATCTCAAAATTTGAGCATCACCTCCACCAGGCTTGATGTCAACACCTCGCCTTCCCTCCACCAACTTATCATCCACAGTTCTTATAATCAGCTCGTCCAGCTCCTTCTGTCCATGCCTCTTCTCTTCATATCTCTTCCCTTTCGTCACCTGGTCCTGTTTTGGTTTATTATTCCGTGAATAATACACCTATGTATTCGCTCAGCAAAAAAATTTTTATAACACCCCCTCAAACTTTTTTCTTTTGCGTTTCAAGTGTGTAGATTCCAAAAATGCAATGTCCGTCCGCCGTACGCCGTATCACGTGTACCGGCTTCATTTTCGGTCTAAAAAAGTCGTTCTTTCGCACACATGCTCCATTTGGGCCCTAGTTGTGTCCCGAAACTTTTCAGCCCGATCGGAATATACCCAGGGGTGTTATGAGTGAAAATGTGTGCAAAAATAGGTACTTTTTGCGTTTTAGCAACATGTTGGTAACATGAGCTTCTGAGATATCGTTTTCCATATTTTTAGGGACGAGAAGACTGAATATGAAGTCGGTTTTGACCAAAGAGTGGAAAATTGAGTACTACCAAACGTTAGCTCCCAAAATTGATTTTTTATGAGTGAAAAACCTGGGAAATCGTCTGAAATCACCATCAGTTTGTATAATAACACTGGAAAAAGTGCCAACACGCGGATCAAGACGATTAAATGGCACTACCAATGATCAAAGATAGTTATAATTTTTAAAAAAAGCGTACCTACCTACCTAATTTGTGTTTTAGGGGCCAAAATTAATGGAAACCATCATTACGCATGAAAGAAACAATAAATGAACAGCCAGCATTTCTGTAGGTATGTCCAATAGAATAATAAACCCATGTGACAAGGACTTTGCAGCGTTTTCTTATTAGTACTTCCCACCGCTCCACCTTCTGTTGAATCAGTTCTCAGTATAATGGCTTTCTCTTCTTTCCAACCTCTATTTTGGTTTATTATTCTGTGAATAATACACCTATGTGATGGCTCAGCAAACAATTTTTATTTTTATAACACCCCCTCAAATTTTTTCTTTTACGTTTCAAGGTGCGTAGATTCCAAACATGCTATGTCCATGCACTGTATGCCGTCCGCCGTATCACGCATGACTACTTCATTTTCGGTCTAGTAAAATCGTTCTTTCGCACACATGCTCCATTTGGGCCCTAGTTGTGTCCCGAAACTTTGCAGCCCGATCGGAATATACCCAGGGGTGAAAAATAGGTATAAAAATAGGTACTAAGTATTTTTGTGCTTTTTGTGTTTGAGTAACATGAGCTTTTGAGGTATCGTTTTCCATGTTTTTTAGGACGAGAAGACCGAATATGAAGTCGATTTTGACCAAAGAGTGGAAAATTGAGGTTCTAACGAATTTTAAGCCTTAAATTTACGTTAAATAATGGTCTAAAATCGTCGTTCTTCCGCACACAGTTTGGGTCCCCATTTGGGAACACATTTGGGTCCTAGGTGTGCTCCAAAGCTCGGCAGCCCGATCGGAATACACCCAGGGGTGTTATGGGAAAAAAACGCTGCAAAGTCCTTGTCACATGGGTTTATTATTCTTTTGGACTTTTGGACATACCTACAGAAATTTTGGTTGTTCGTTTATTGTTTCTTTCATGCGCAATAATCGAAATAGCTATTTCTGATGGTTTCCATTAAACACAAATGGCCCCTAAAACACAAATTAGGTACGCTAATTTTTTTTTTTTTTTTTTTTTTAATAACTATCTTTGATCATTGGTAGTGCCATTTAATCGTCTTGATCCACGTGTTGACACTTTTTCCAGTGTTATTATACAAACTGATGGTGATTTCAGACGATTTCCCAGGTTTTTCACTCATAAAAAATCAATTTCTGGAGCTGAACATTTGGTAGAACTCAATTTTCCACTCTTTGGTCAAAATCGACTAAATATTTGGCCTTCTGGTCCCCAAAAACATGGAAAACGATATCTCAGAAGCTCATGTTACCAACATCTTGCTAATACGCAAAAAGTACCTATTTTTACACAAATTTTCACTCATAACATCCCTGGGATATTCCGATAGGGCTGAAAAGTTTCGGGACACAACTAGGGCCCAAATGGAGCATGTGTGCGAAAGAACGATTTTTTTAGACCGAAAATGAGGCCTGTAGACGTGATACGGCGGACGGCGTACGGTGGACGGCGGACGGACATTGCATTTTTGGAATATAATCACCTTGAAACGGAAAAGAAAAAAGTTTGAGTGGGTGTAATAAAAATTTTTTGCTGAGCGAATACATAGGTGTATTATTCACAGAATAATAAACCAAAATGGGTGTAAAAATAGGGTTTTTTATTGAGGTTTTAGTGAACACGAGCTTGTGATGTACCGTTTTCCATGTTTTTTAGGGCGAAGACCGAATATGAAGTTGATTTCGGCCAAAGAGTGATGAATTGAAGTTGTAACGAAGGTTAAGCTCCCGAAATTCATTTTATACGAGTCAAAAACCATTGTCTGAAGTCACCATAAATTTGTATAATCACACTAGAAGTAGTATTAGCAGGTGAATGAAGACAATTAAATGGCATTATCAATGTTCAAGGATAATCTGTTTTAAAAATTTAAAAAAAAAAAAGGAGCCGAGGTCGTCATTTTGAGGGGCCAAAATTGGTGGAAACCATCTTAAATAACTGTTTCAATTATTGCGCATGAAATAAACAATAAATGAACAGCAATATTTCTGTAGGTATGTACGATTGAATCATAAACCCAAGTGACAAGGACTTTGCAGCGTTTTTCCATGTGCTTTTGTACATACTATTTCATTGTTTCGTCTTTCCATTGACTTACTTGATGAACTCTCACCAATTGAATGGGTGGGCCGAATAAGGGTACATGTCGTTTTTCCGAACTTTACAGGAGAGCGAAATGAAAATGAAATCTGATCGATCAAATCAATTTTACGCTTTTTATGAACATGTACCCTTATTCCACAAATTATTTTCCCGTTGGGCGGGCAGTAAAAACAACACTACCTTCCATCACAACTCATTCTTCCATTTCTGACCCACATAAGGAGAACTCATCATCTTTTAGTTTTTCTCAAAAATGGTTTTATTGCTTTTGAAAGAAAAATTAGATACATATAAGAATGAGAAAAAAAGACTCTCAAGAATGCATTACTAGGACCTACCTAAGTTTATAATGGACAAAATAAAAAATGCTCAAGGCAAAAAGGTCAAGACATTGAGGGAAGAGACTCATAGAAACCTCTGTATTCGGGCTCCAGAAATGGAATCATCCGCAGAAGGTCAGTCTTTTTGGGCTGTGAAATAGGCAGACGAGTGGTGTGCTGAGGGGGAAGTTGATGGGGTTTTGGCAAACTTTGGGATGGAGCTGTATAGACGGTAAAATTAATTCGAATTAATCTTAATAGGAACAGTGATTGTTCATCATACTCGAGTCCGTAGAACCTCCTGAAGTTGTCAAGTTTCTCTTCAACAGTAATATTTCCACAGTAAACGCACAACTCACCGCATGCTTGATGACAATTTGGAGGCAGTTTTCCAGGGACAGGATTGTTCTTCTTGGAAATGTAGGGCTGACCTGAGTTTCGGGAATACTTATTTATACGGTCCAAATCATTTCACGTGAGATGGACTGAACCACTCATGAATAGAAGTTAGAAAACAATATTCCGAGTTGGATTATGAAAAAAAAGATAAGAAGGAAGCAGAATCAGCAATCGGCCATTCGCGAGATCACGAGCGGGTACTTATTTATACGGTCCAAATCATTTCGCGTGAGATGGACTGAACCACTCATGAATAGAAGTTAGAAAACAATATTCCGAGTTGGATTATGAAAAAAAATATAAGAAGGAAGCAGAATCAGCAATCGGCCATTCGCGAGATCACGAGCGGGAGTTGGAGGCAGGCGAGGCGAGCATCGTAACGTTGGACGCGAGAGCGGT
Source organism: Leptopterna dolabrata (assembly GCA_954871275.1). Classification (NCBI taxonomy): domain Eukaryota; kingdom Metazoa; phylum Arthropoda; class Insecta; order Hemiptera; family Miridae; genus Leptopterna; species Leptopterna dolabrata. Next base: position 92,547,650 of record OX940974.1, on the reverse strand, counting down.
TGCTACGTATTTTACTAACATGTATCCTTGTTCTCCTAAATTAAATCACATCAGTTTCATGAGTTTGAAGCTCAATAAAATGCCAATGGAATTGGAAATGAAGCATGATTATGCTATAATGTGATAGAGGAGATCCCTACGATTTGTGTGGTACGAAAAATCGAAAAAATTGACATGTACCCTTATTCGGCCCATCCATTCAATTAGTGTGAACTATCTGACTTCTGCTAGTGCCCTACCCTGTTGGAATGACACCCCCACAGTTCCAGTTCAGGTGCCCATGTGTACCACAAGCCTAACAAACACCAAATCTTCTTTATGCAGCCTGCTTGTGGCTTCAGGTCAGTAAGAGCACACTCCTTACATGACTACACAGTCACGCTCCCAACAGACCATTTAGTCACTTGCCTTTTTCCATCCTTGACCACATGCCCTATCCCGTCAATTCCCTGTTCTATGAAGAGAATCCTTACGCCTCTGCCAGGAGAGCCCCATAGGTGGGAGGATGAGAGGGACCTGGTCTCATGACATCTGGTCTGGAAGTCTAGGGCCTTCGAAGCCCTCATCAGCCCACCACCTCATTGCGCTGATCCTCGACGTTCTTTTGAGTTCTACATTATGGTCGACAGTCAGATATTCAATCATTGCCATGACCTCTTCCAATTCGCTATTAGATTCGAATAATCATTCATTGCAAGTCCCACCCCTGCCACCAATATAGAGAAATTCTTAACACAAAGCACGTTTAGCACTGTTTAGACTGTTTAGCATTTCAATATTTACAATCTCGAGATTCATATGATTAGTCCAATAAAAGTGAATAACTAATAACAGCTCGAGGAAACCTAACATCATAACAATATCTATATTTCAGGCTTGTCGTTGGGCAAGAAGGAAGACAAATTAGGCATCAGGGCATCATCTACTTGCAATCTCATATTTGAAGACTGTGAATTAGCCAAAGATGCAATAGTTGGTGAAGCTGGCCTAGGCTTCAAAATTGCTATGATGACACTAGGCAAGTCGAACTCAGTTATAAATTGTTTTTAATATGTGAGGTTTCATTGTTGTTTTGTTGAAAATGGTTGATTTTCTAAGAATATTAATTTTTATTTACCTAACCAGTCCTGCTGGTGTTGGTCCTCATTCATTCATGTCCTGATCTCTACCCTTGTTTTATGTCCAAGTTGATCCGTTGTTCAAATGATTGGCCCTCGCTTGCAATATACACTCAGTTGGCTTGGAGATGCCTTGTATCAGAATTTTATTTTGAATGGCATAAAAATTATGTAATGTTATTGTCTAATAAGTAGAATCCTCTCGCATCAAACTTGATTTAACGCGATGTACACTCTTTATGGTTTTAGAAGAAATTACTGTATTTAGAATTTAGAATTTTAATTTTAGTAGGTACCTATGTATAATTGTGTATTAGAATTCTAAGAAAAATAATGAGTTACCATTATTGTTATTACTATTATTTGTTTAAAATGAACTCTGGGCAGACGGCCTGCTTAAAAGTCCATGCTCTAGAAGCTTTGGTTTGAATTTAAGGGTACAACATATATGACGTTCGTAATTTATAAATCTGATTGTAATTGGTGTAGAGAAGAAAAATTCATTTAAAAATAAATGTTTATTATTATTATTATTATTATTATTATTATTCATATGTTCATGTTTTGTAGATGCTGGAAGAATCGGAATAGCAAGTCAGGCCCTTGGAATCGCTCAGGCGTCGCTTGACTGTGCTTCAGATTATGCTATTAAACGCAATGCGTTTGGAGCTCCTATTGCCAAACTTCAAGCAATTCAGGTGATGAATGCTTTTTAAAATTATTGATAAACTGAGAAATCCGAGGGCAGCTTCCATTGTCTCTATTCATTGGTCTATTCATCCAATTTTGCTGACATTTCCAGGGATCGTACAGTTTGGGTCCCAACTAAACTCATCAAAATCGAAATGATATTACCACATTTGCATGCAAGACCGGTAAGAACCTTGTAACGCTGATATCTCTGGTTCTAGCCAATTGATTTTGCTGATGGTCCCGACATCAGTTTCATTATGATCAGAAGAAGTTTCATTAGGATCAGAAGAATGGTAGCCAATGGGCATGTGCTCAAAAAATTCTTGTTAGCCTGCAATCTCCTTTTTGTTCGACTAGTTTCGATGAGGTTTTCATGAGCTATTCAGTTGAATGTCTTCCTAATAAATTTGCTTACTGGATTAACTGTAAATCTGTGCATGCACAGACTTGATATCCCATTTTCAAACTTCAACTCATAGATACCATGTCTGGTTTCACCCGAGTTAGATAGGTAAATGGGGTATGGTTTCTTCATGAGTAGGCCGTATCCGTACATCCAGTGGAAATTAAGTGTACATCAACGAGTTATGTTAATCAAAAACACCCACCTGGCAGACTTTTTCTTTCAAAAACTTGTTCCTTCGCTTTAATTGTATTTAACCATGTAAACGCAGGTCTTGCTATCATAACAGGTCCATCTACCTACATGAATTAGCTAACGATTTTCCACTTGACCTCATTGAAAGCTTATTGAGGCCCTAAAAGACTGCATGTGGAGCTGTAGGTACCTGGTGTTAGGGGGTTCTATTATCATATAAAACATCAAACTGTTATTTAATTATTACAGGTTACAGTTTAGCATGCTAGTCTCTCCTTGTTCTTGGGGCCAAGGATTTCCAACACCAAATTCTTGGTTTGGTAAGATTGTGAAATGATAGAAGGCAATAATAGAAAAAAATTAGGCGCAGAAAGATGGCCCAAAAGAAAACTCTCATAACAATTCATCAGTTACATAAGAAAAGAGCTATTATCAAGAGTCTGCTGGTGGGAAAAGAGGAAGTTTGAGATGGCTAAGCTGGAGAAGGTCGCAAGGGATTACCATAATGGAAGCGCGGAAATTTTTCCGTGGCATTCATGAAATTGAGAACGGTTAGCACCCTTGTATGGAGGGACTTGGTAAAAGAGGCCCATGGAATCTTCTCTTGAACAGAGAAGAACTGGCAGTATCATTGATAAATTATTAAATCGACTAATTGTTTCCATTCCGATATTTTTACTGTCCACATTCCTCTCATAGTGGTAATTTCCACAGCACAAAATTGCGGAGATGGCACTTAGACTTGAAGCAGCTAGGCTTCTAACTTGGAAGGCTGCACATCTGAAGGATAGTGGGAAGAAATATACCAAGGTACATAATATTCAGTTCACACGTATACATTGGTATGACGCTCTGAGGCAGTTTTTTGGTCAGTCCTTTTCTATCAAAAAACTGTTTATCATGTCAGATTCTCCAGTTTGTTAGGGAAAATTATGGTTTCGTTCCATGAAAACCAAGTTGGTGTCAAAACTACTAATTTTTTCAACATTTTCATCACATTTTGGATTTGATTCGACGTTCAAAAAATTAAGATAGATATACCCATATTAAGGTTGGAGAATCAGGGAGTATTGATGCACTCTCCCTGTGTAGTAAAAAATGCATCACTATGTACTTTTATGCAGGAAGGCTATCGGGTGAAATGTGATGTACTTACAGATTAGTCCTTCAGTCTAACATCTCTGCAACAAAAGTGTTAATTCCTCGTAACTTAGTCAAATTTTTTATTTATTTAGGAAGCAGCAATGGCCAAACTTGCAGCTTCCGAAGCAGCTACCTTCAATGCTCATCAGTGCATTCAGGTAAAATACAAGCTACTTAGTCCCCATCCCGGGCATTGATGGCACCAACATGATCATAATAAGTTCCCCGTCCCTTCTTCTAAGATTAGTTTAGCCACATTTTATGAAATTACTAAGCAACACACTTTCCTTTCTGTCTGCATTACCTTCAGACTCAACATCATGAAAATTAAAATATTTCGCTACTTTGGTGGAAATGAGAATCAATCATGTTGCTCTTCCGTGTTGAGTACTTGGTGGATTTTGCTCATTACACGGCAATACATTACTTTAAATGCATTATTAATTTCGATAAAGGAACTACTATTACAATAATATATGTTTCTTTGACAGCCTCCCTGTACATTTTTAACACTGAGTGAATAATTTTCCAGGTTCTTGGAGGCATGGGCTATGTTAGTGATATGCCAGCAGAACGACATTACAGGGATGCTAGAATCACTGAAATATACGAAGGAACATCAGAAATCCAAAGATTAGTCATAGCTATGAATGTTCTTAAAGAGTACGGTTTTTGAGTGGACTGGTAATAAGGTAAAATGGACTTACCTACCGTTTACTCTTTTACAAGCTCCTAAAAAAAACTGGGCTCGGCCAAATCGGCCAAAATAGAAAGCAATATGTGTGGGGGTCGGGGACGTGTTTTCCATTTCATGGTACCTGACCATATTTTGTTCCTAGGTTTCAAATCAAACTGATTGAACAGGCTATTAAATTTGAAGCTCAATGTTTTCCATATCTTCCACATTTGATTCTTAGTATCTGTTTACATTCATCATGATGCCCTAGACCTTTCTGTAGTACTGATGGTATTACCTGGAAACTATAATGAGATCAACAGAACTGTTTGCTAAGGATCAATCGCAGGTTCGGAAATTTCGTTTCTTCTGTCATTTCCATTATCTTCCTGAGATGGTTATTGAGAATAGAATTATCATTTCCATGGGTTATTGTATTAACAATGACATTCTTGTTGAAATGAAATCTATGAAAAATCTTTTTAGAATCAGCTATTAGACTTACGATTTGACGATGTCTGTGCTCAATAGTTTATAATCACAATATTATTTTAGCCAACCCATGAGTGACGGCTTTGATTAGATATTTTTGTACATCTGAAACTATAACAAACTATAGATGGTGAGATGGGCTGTGTTGCATCTGATGGTTTTTCAACTCTTTCCTGGATATTACGAATTGTACTAAAATATTTTTCTACAATCTAGCTGATAATTTTTTAACCATAGGTTAGTTATCAATAGATTTAAGACTGAACAGTATCTATTTTTTTAAGTTAGAACTATTTTATTATTTTTGTGTTGAAATTTTCTTTAAACAATTTTATCATAAAGATTTAAAAAACACCTGAGTTTAAATATTCCTTATAGTCCTGCAGTGATTACCTCCAGAAAGATTAACTTCAATGAAAATTGTTGTTTAATAGCAGAATTATTTGTATAGTAGAATAGTTTGGTATTTGTTCATGATCATTTGGACATGTGATTTTTGGATGATTGGTTCATTGGTTTTTAGAAAATTTTCAAAGAAAATGAAGCTATTGCAATGGGTCCAAAATTTTCAGAACAAGAATTTTTGAAATTTTTTATAGGCAAATCCGTTTGAGAGCATCCTGACTTCATCCTAGATTTTAACAAAAATTTATGTGTGTATGTATCTATAAATATATGTATCTATGTGTAGAGAGAGATAGAGAGAGGGATAGATTGAATTTTGGTTTACTGTTTTCAATAATAAACCTTTGTAATCGACCATGAAAACAAAATTTAACCCCCTCCAAATTTGATGGTTCACGTTTCAAAGGACGTAGAGTACGAATGTCGAATAAAAAAATTTCCGACCGTATGCTGTCCGCGGTTTTCCTTAGTTTCCATGAACCAGAATTCACGAAATTTGGTATATGGGTCCCGTTTGGGCTCTAGTTGGTCCTCGAAGCTCGGCGTTACTGTCACTCAACTCTAAGGGGTGAAGAATGGGGGTTGCATGGTAGTATCCCTATCTCGGAAAATTGTATTTTGAGGTGTGGATTTTCATATAATAGTTCGATTTTTTCTGAATTTTTGAGATCATCCGGAACATTCTGCGATGTTGCCATAAAATTTTCTGTACAATTTGCCGTAAAGAGCAGGGTATATGCAGGCATCAAGCTGTGTTGAGAGCGCACATCACTGGTCTCCTGCTAGCTAGACGATTCAGTGTATTGTCTGACGAACTGATAAGCTAAAGTTCCGGAGATCAAAACCCTACTGGAACTGAATATTTTGTCATTCCTCATCTACAATTTCCTTTCAGAACTTCATTATTTGTGTTTATTTTTGCCATTTTAGCTACTGTTTGTCATCGACAGAATTATTTTAGCAACATTTAACACATGATTAGGTAGGTACCTAGTAACGAGTACGTGGTTAGGTACTACCTAAGCTACGGAGGGTCTGCGATCTATATAATATGTATAGAATAGTACATTTATTATATAGAAGGGTTATCTATACAGAGAGCTGTGAACTGTAACAGAACGGTACAAAATAATAAACCGTTGTGTAGGGATTTGCAGCGTTTTTATTTATCGATCTGTACATAAATAGGACCCTCAGGTCCTCTCTTACTATATGACAATAAAGTTCTACAATTTGTTTGAAAAAAAAGCAATTTTCAGATAAAGGTAAAAACGGCTGAAATCTCAAGCAATTTATATTAGATCACTGAAAGTGTTGTGGACGAGAAAGGGAAAGACAGAAAAATACCATTGCCGTTTCTTTTCTTTTTTTTCCTAATACGGAATAGAATCACATTTGGATTTTTTGGGGTCAAAAATTGGTATTAAGGGCTAAAATCAATATTAATTCACCTGACGTTGTGAGGGATGGTGATTCACGACGGAGGGCCTATTTTGATGATAAAAATATTTTTCTCAAAAAATAGTGACCTAAATTCGACTATAAGTCACAAAATCGCTAAAATCACGGAAAAAATTATACAATTTTACGAAAAGTGGTATTGTATCTCTCTGTACCGTCTTTTTACACCATAGCACGTGAAGAGGCGCTAGCCAATGGGGTTCCAAAATTAGGTGTATGGTTCCCTGAAAAAACTAGCAACTCTACTTAAATCGAGAAACTAGGCTGCTGGAAGGTATGAACAAACAATAAATTGAAGTTACGACAAGTAATGTAATATAATATTCAATAAACGTGGTGCACAAAAGAATGAAATGAGGAGCTCCCCAAATGCCTTTAACTAATAAGTCTATGTTCAATATATATGTATATCGAATATAATATAGTCCAGTTTGGAGCTGGGAGAGATGGAACGAACCGACCTGAAGATAGGTAGGTAGGTACGGTTTGTAATCCGAGTTCGCCAGAGTCATTGAATAGTAGTCTGCCCCCTCGAGCACATGTATCCTCAGGATGATCCTGGCTGGGTAGGTTAGCCAAGGAACCGAAGAACAGCGCGACAGATGGTGGATTTGTCCGAAAAGCCTGGCCAGGCACAGGTTTGATGTGGTCCGAAATTCTTAGATCGGTGCCACACTGCGATAATTGTGGAAGTCACCAACTTCTGGGACTTCACATAAAATTCAGCGAACAACGTTACGGGCTGCACATGGTGTTGGGGTTGCGAGAGATGAAATATAGCGTGTGAATTGGCAGTTAGGATGAGACTGGCGACGGGCAGAAGACAGCTCTAAGAGGGGCACCAGTGGTGACACCCGGCAGAGGAAGGAACGGCACCAGCATGCACAAGGTGAGGTGATCGAGAGTTGAAGTGCGATTAAAGAACAAGGTACATCGTAATGGTCTCCCTATCACTGTAAATTAAACTAAGGGGATTTGACGGCCTTAACAGCACGAATATTTCTTTGAAAATTCGCTGTTATAGCCATGCTGGATGATTGGAACTTTCCTGTTGTAGTACATAACTTCCCCGCCAAAGGATTGACCCAAACAGATTGTAGTTTCATTAAATTTGACCCTTGTGAATGCAGCAGACTTAATCATTTGAAGTTCCTGAGACCTCAGATAATCGGATAGATGGTTGAATTTATCAAATCATTGATCAGGAAGATCAAGAGATGAAATATACGAGGAGTTTGCTGGCCTTAAAATAACTGGAGATGATGTGAGATAGAGGCTCGCTCCCATCAGCTCTGCTAACCTACCCTACTAGAAATACCAACTAGACTTGAGTCCACTTTGAACATTCATATGTATAAGAACCTTCAAATATTTCCATATTATTTAGAAACTTTAATATGAAATTTCAAATCACTGAATACGAATTACCTATTTACATCTCTGAGGAGTGGTGCCGATTCATCTATAAACAGATTGTCTCATGAAACTGTGGACAGAGTTGGCTAGAATAACTGCTAAGGGTGTTGTATTGAGTATTAACTTCTGAATTGTTTACTGAGTGATTTTTATTGAAATCTAGGTATCAGTAACAGTTCCCAGGGTTCTTAAGACACCATTCAGGTTCCACAGTGTCAGGGTTTATTCCACTATCTACCATTCGTTCTCTATGAAGGAGGAATCTTTGTTCAGCTTCATTCCACTTGCCACCATTTGACCACAGTTGTTCCGCCATTGCTGCTGCACGAGGCCATAACCTGACGCAAAACAATAAAATGTAATTAGTAAAATTTTAAAAAAAGTTCACTTTTATTTTCAACAAGCGGTATTACACATTGAGGGTACAATCGTAATATATGCACACAAAATAAGCAAATCGATGTTTCTAAAATTTGTGAATTTACGTCGATTATAGCACTGTTTATTTATCATGTTCTGACCCAGTTACTCTCATATCTCTGAATTTCCATAAAGCTTGATCGAATTAAAATCGCATCATTTTGAAATGTCTATCTCAAGAAACCATGAACGATGAAAATACAGAAAGTGTGCTCCAGAAAACTATATTTATGAACATTAAAAATTGCTGTAGGTACATTCATATCACTATTTGATTTCAACATTTATTTATTTATTTCCTGGTCGCGCTCTCCGATCTTTCTCATCTCAGCCATGAGGAACAGGATGGAGTAATCCAAGAGGAAGAGAGTGGAAAATATCCTAGTTTTTAGCTCACAGAATTCTCCCCCCCTCCCTCTCCCCACCCCTCCATCTACCCTCCCTCTCACCCACCCCTCCCTCTCCCTTTCCCCCTCACAAGTGTATGATGCTGGAACGTAAAAGTTCCCTAATGTTGAAACGCAGTAGGTAATCTTTGACAAAAAAACTTTGTATCATCACCTATTTTGAACAGATGCATCATCCGCCTGTTCAGTCCAAAGCGTTGCTTCAGATCCAAGTACTAGGTTGCTCAAAGTGTCACTGACACCCAAGGCGTTCAATAACTTGGCTGGATCATTTTCATAAACCTTCTGCCATGGTATATATGGTGAACACCAATTATTCCCTGTCCCCACCCAAGCACCAAACCTGTAAAATGAAAAATTTGCGCATATTTTATATTGGTGAGTATCAACATTTTCACCTTAACTAGATTACTACGAGTATGTTCAGATCAATGATTCATCTAGGTATCAACTCCGCATGTGCGCATGTCATATTAAGAGTGTATATCCGTGAACTAGGTGCTCACCCACAGTCGAAGTATAAGGCATCATAGTTGGAAAAAATAACTTGGAACCCTTTATTGACAAGTTCAGCAATCACTGGATCATTTCCTAACGTCCATATCTGAATGATGTATTTCTTATTATCTAAATATTTGTCGACTTTTCCTTTTTCAGTCAATGTGCTCGTCCATAGTACTAGCTTTTTGGGTTTTCCTGCCACTTTCTCATGTATACTTGCTGCACGAGACTGAAAATCTGCCCATAATTTGTGAAAATCTTCGTCTCCTCGTCCCAATCCTCTGTAATGTCAATATACAAAAGTTTGTGTAACAATTTTGTTGTAACAGTATGGTAACTTTGGCCCAACCTAGTTTTTTATTCAAGTAGGTACGAATTTATCTCCATCACTTACTTTTTCTTCATATTTTCTACTACAGTATCTGTTGTATTCCAGCAATTGATGTTGACTTCGTCACCTCCCATGTGGAATAAATCTGATTCGAATGTTCTCTCCATATCCTGGTAAATTCCCTCCAGAATGGTATACATTTTCTCGGAAGTGGGATTCAATTGGCCACATGGAGGCTCAACACAATAACTCCTCCATGGTTGCTTGTTGACGCAAACTGTGGCGTCCCCGGCCCACTGCCACCCTTCCCCGACATGAGCTGGTGCATCGAATTCTGGCAGAACTCTCACACCTCGGACTTTGGAAAACTCGATGAGACTTGCAATATCATCTTGTGTGTAAATCTGTTGAAAATTGTAAAAAAATTAGTACAACCCGACTGTATCAAAATAGCAAGAACCTTGTCCTTTTGAAATACCTAGCTGTGATGTCTTACTAGAATACTGACAATGCAGCAAGCATTCTCCTGTAGAGGAGCCGGTTCTATTCACGAGAGGTAACCAACAGTTCTCCCGTTTTCTGTTATTCCCTATTTGCAAGTGACACACTGCCAAAGGTTATTCTCCAAAACAATTAGCATTAGGAACTTAAAATGCAAACTTCTTGGCAATTACAGTTGTGTGATGAACTAGTATTTTTTACCATCACTATTTCATAGCTACAGCACTTCTGCAGACTTCTGATAATGTTCTTATGGCCACAGTACAGCTGTTCTCTGGGCACAGTACAGGTGGAGGTATTTCCTGAAGGACTAGTGACGAAAAGCCATCTAAACCAACTCAACAAGATAAGAACTGTCTTGCAACGACAAGAGGGCTGTAATGTGGTTGTACACATTGAGTCATCCCATAGTATATCTACAATCCTTGGTATTTCTCACTTTCCAATGGGTACTCACAGGCCCCAGGTGCATTCACAAGCTGTAAATACTACCCCTAGTTCGATGGCTCCTCCATCCAACCCCCCAGACCTCCTTGAAGTGACCCTCAGAAGAACGAATATTTCCTGTAAGGCTAAAAGGAAACTAGACTACCCGAATTCATAAAATGCAGCTGATACCTGTATCGGAGCAGCTGAAAGAAGCCAGCAAGACAATTGGTTTGATGAGGTTGTCAGGAGACAACAGATGACAAGAACAAGGCATATGCTGTTGTGCAACTGGGCTGGATGTGCAACAGTACTGGGAAAAGTGGAGAAGAGAGAAAAAGGTGCAGGGAAGGAAAAAAGCAAGACCAGGAGGGGAACGAAATAAAGGGACTGGAGGTTCTGAACAAGAAACTTGAAGCGTTTTATTGTAAAGTAAATGCCTCCAGAAAAGAAATCAGTTCAATGAAGAATTCAGCCACATGCAGTCGTCGGCCCCCCTTTTATCAGAGAGGTTAAGTAGGCTATTGCACGCCTCAAGAACAATAAGTCCCCTGGTGCAGATGGTAGAGCTCATAAAAATGCATGGAGAAGCACTCACCAAGCGATTTTTTTTTAAATCTTAATATGGCTGAGGGAATAGATGTCTAATGTGTGGAAGTTGGGAGTAGTGTGCCTCATCCACAAGAAGGGCGATCCTTTTTAGTGCTCAAATTACCATGTTATTATGATTTTGAGTGTGGCATACAAGGTGCGGTTGTTTATACTGGTGGATCACTTGCTCCTTCTTATAGAAACATGATGAGCAATATTATCAATGTAGATTCCGACCAGGAAGGTCCATAACTGACCAAATTTTCAGCATCTGCCAAATCATTGAAAAGTGCCTAGAGTTTAAGATTCCCCTCCATAATTTATTTAGATTTCTGCTCAGCCTATGACACCATAAAGTACGACAAGCTGTATAGTGCTATGAGGGAATTTGGGATCCCAAGCAACTTGTGAAAATGGTGGGGTTGACTATGAGAAACTCAGCATGCTCCATCAGGGTTCAGAATCTACAAACCCCTAGTGTTCTAATACAGTCCAGCCAATCAACAATCTAGCCCTTCAAAAAGTGGTTATACAGGAATCCAGACCCGGGGAACGATCTTCTTCAAGTGGGATCAGGTCCACCTGTTAGCCTATTTGGATGACTTGGACATAATAGCCCGACCAAAGGTTTGTTTAGCTCATTGGACAGGAGTGCTGCCGAGATGGGACTTTGTATAAATGAAGGCAGAAAAAAATACTTCACAACCTTCCCCTCCACTAGTATAAGGGACAAACATATCGAGATTGGAGGTTTTTGCTTTGAGGTCATAGACAGTTTCGTCTACTTAGGCTCACTCATATCCTCAGATGGCGAACCCTCTGTGAGATCAAGGCCAGGCTAGCAGCCGCTAACTTCTGCTATTGGGGCCTAATCAAACACCTGCAATCGAAGCACCTCTCTCCCCAAGTAAAAGGTCTGCTGTATAGAACCTTGATCCATCTGCGCAGTGCTGACACATATGGCTGAGGCATGGACTATTGGGAAATAGGGAGAGAACCTGCTCAAGACCTAAGAGTGTTAAGGAAGATATTTGGAGCAGTTTGTGAGAATGGGGTTTGGAGAACAAAATGGAATGACGAGCAGTATGACATGTACAATGACACTGATGTGATGAAGTTTATCAAGCTCCGGCGACTCAGATGGGCAGGACATATTGTCCGGATGGACGACAGCAACCCTGTCAAAAGAATCTTCAATTACATGCAAGAGGTAGCACAGCATGTGGAAGAACAAGGCATAGGTGGACTGACGAGATGGAGGAAGATGTGGTACACACAGGAAATAGAAACTGTTTTTTTACTATCACTGTTTGATAGCTACAGCACTAATGCCGACCTCTGATGATGTTCTTATGGCCATGGTAGAGTGGCAACTGGTGGAGACAATTCCTGAAGGACTAGTGTCGAAAAGTCATCTAAACTAACTCACCAGGTGAGGAACTGTCCTGCAACGACAAGAGGACTTTAATGTGGTTGTACACATTGAGTCACCCCACAGCATATCTACAATCCTTGGCATTTCACTTTCCAATGGGTCCTCATTCCCTAGCTGTGAATAATGCTCCTAGTTTTATGGTTCCTCCCCACCCCCCACCCGACCTCTAAGTGACCCACGGAAGAAATGCTTCCTTTAAGGCTAAAAGGAAACTAGCCTACCTGAATTAATAGAACAAGAAACAAGTTGAAGTGTATCAAAAGTGTATCTGCTTTCAAATGACTGGTACATAGATGTACCCCTCTAAAAGGAGGGGTGTTCTCCTGAATATAGTATGTACTACAGTAAGAGTAGATTCTGATGATTGTCAGATGGCTCACCTTGTTTGGTGTATATGCACCAAGTTTTGTCAGCTGTGGATGGGACTTTGATTCAAATGGGAAGCTGTGAGAATCTGTTATGTGCCAATGGAAAGTATTTAGTTTGTTCATCGCCATTCCATCAATTGTCTTTTTGATCACATCCAGTGACACGAAGTTCCTTGCTGTGTCCAGCAGTATCCCTCTATATGTGTATTTGGGTTGGTCGACGATTCTAATTTCTGAAGGCATGACAAGAACACCCGAAACTGTGTCGAACACTATGAGCTGGCTGAGTGTCTCCAGCCCATGTCTGGCTCCTAGAAAAGTTTCTGCTGCAATTTTGACATTCACCTATAAAACAAAATTTTATAACTTCAATCGTTTTGAACCATCTGAAGAACTGAAGCTGTTGATATTTACCTTGTTTCAATAGGTATTGTGTAAACACTGGTGGGTTACCTCTCCACTGTTAGGTGATACGTCAAGATGATAACTTTCATCTGCATTCTGCTCGAAGGTAGTCACTTTCGGATTTCTTATGTCCAATGTGATTGTTGGATTTTTCCCCAACACTCGGACTGTTCCTTTCACTTTAGACGAAATAATGTCAACAAACCTTTTGCCCGCTTTCTTGACTAGTCCCCGAACTGCACTGTTAGCACCTGTAAATCACGTTAATGAGAAACTGGTTACCTCCCTACCTATTATATTTTTTTCAATAAGTAATGTGTTTTGCAAGAATTTTAATGTCATTAGTCACAGGTGAGTAAACAATTATAAAAGCCAGATGCAGTTGATGTTGATCTATTGATGTTGATCCATCATGTTGATCATCGTGGTGTTGTTAACAGAACAACTCAGTAACCTTCAATTGTTGTCACCGAATTTTCAAAGCCATCTTGGCTTTTGGATTTCATTGTTTACGAAGTTCCTGTTAATTGTAAACTACTGTTGAAAAATATGTATGAACATTTAGGAAATCTATTTCAGCCTCAAATTCATCCTGTTACCTAAAAACTATGCTTGAGAGATAATGTACCTTGTTGGGTCCCTGATGGTTCCCTGTGAATTTCATTCCGATCGAAATGATAACCTAGCGAAAACGTATGTGCAAATCAAATGCCTGTCTCTCCCGTAACTCTGGTACTGTTTGTCGGATTATACACCTACTGACATTTCAGGGATTCTACAAGTTGGGATCCCAATGGTCCCCTATGAATTTCTGATTACGATTCTGTCAGATTCATACAATAACCATGATGGTTCATTCATGACCTTGTGCAGACAATGGAATTTCTGAGTTTTTTTCTTTTTTAAGCGAATTTCCTAGCCAAAAAAAAATACACTATGCTATGGGTCAAACATTTCAATACAAAACGGTTTCACAGCATTCTGAGTCCATCATTCAGAATCCATCTAGAGTTGAATATTTTTGTGTACATTGTGATGTTCCCTTGGATAATATCCCATTTAAATGGTGGTGGTGGAAGGTGGGGCCGACAGCGTCCTGTCGTCCCTGACGAGTGGCGAGAGGAGAAGGGGTCAGGGAGAAAGGATATACATCGCCCGGCTGTCTGGGAATGAGCTCCTGCGGCTGACTCGTAGAGTTTAATACCTGAATGAGTTCTTCATTAAAATTTCAAGCGAATTTGCTAAATTGTGTTGTCTACGCTGAATTTCCCCGAAGCTGGAAGTAGGCAATTGTGGGCCCTCCTCCTGAGTAGGAATTACCTGAGGAGTAACGGATGACCGAAAGTGGGCGGTAAACCAGTGGGAAGAAAGCAAAATGACGTCATAGGTAAATGCCCTCACCTCCGCGTCAGCCTGGGGAGACACTCAGCGCTGTCCACTTATGACGTCATTTCGTTTTCTTTCATTTTGTTGCCCAAGGTACACGGAGTTGAAAATTGGCAGTGGGAGGTTTTCAAGGGTGCTAAATCCGATTCTGAGATCAAAAATAAAAAGTTCCTACACAGGGAACTCCAAACAGGTGGATGAAAACTTACTGCTGTTATCATCAGGGAATTGGCTCTTGACGAATATTGTATTCAGGTTAATTGGCACGAGCGTGTCGGATATGACAGCTGGGCCAGTAGGTTTCGGCCATAGAACTCCTGGGGAGCAAGTCAGCCTGCACACTTCAAAGGACGTTGGTGGGCTCTTGTTAGTGTCACATGATTCACTTCCACATTCGGTTAACTTTTTGGTACACGTATTATCTATGCACTCCCACGTCCAAGGCCTGAAAGTGAGTAACAAAACGCAAAGGTAAACTAAATGAGATAAGAACATGGATCCGTACCATTGCGACGAGGTTTGGATAGGTACCTACGTCGCAAAAGTAGGCGAGCAAAAGAAGACTCATGATTCATGTCACGAAGCACGGACTTCTGGTACTTACTACTGCAAAGTGCATAAATATTATATAATATAGGTAATATATAAAATAAATATGATATATTTTAAATGATGTGTGTGTGTGTGTGTGTGTGTGTGTGTGTGTGTGTGTGTGTGTGTGTGTGTGTGTGTGTGTGTGTGTGTGTGTGTGTGTGTGTGTGTGTGTGTGTGTGTGTGTGTGTGTGTGTGTGTGTGTGTGTGTGTGTGTGTGTGTGTGTGTGTGTGTGTGTGTGTGTGTGTGTGTGTGTGTGTGTGTGTGTCATTCCAGACAATAACTCTCGAAAGAATTGAGATAAAAAGTTCAAATTTGCACGAAAAATCTGTCTTGGCAATCGACAGGCTAAGTTCGTAGATGGGCAGAATCGGGTCACTCTAAGGGGGAGTTTTGGGGAGTTTTAGGGGGGAAAAATTACCCATAAATTCCCAAAATGAAACAGTCTGACAAGTGACACCTCATTTTAAAGGTTTTTGTACGCTGAACACGATGGTGAAATCAGAATTGCGATATCTCATTCCGTTCTCAAACTGGAGCACTTTGAAGATGAAGGAACGTGGTTATTTCTTGAGATGTTCTTCCTGGTTCGTCTGCTCTAATCTGATAACGGAATGGGATATCGCAATTCTGACTTCACCATCGTGTTCAGCGTTGGAAAATCTACAATTTGTATAACATTTTACATAAAATCAGTTATTTCTTCGAAAATTCGCTCTTATAGCCATGCTGCATGACTGTGGTTTTAATATATATTTTTTTTAATGGGTGTGTTTCATCCTATTTCAGTGGCAGTTCGTTTGTGACGGAACAAGAGTAGTGTTGATCGTGAAAATCCAGTTGCTTGATTTATTATTCTTCCAGTAATGCTTCGAGTAAGTATTCGGTACCTACGGAAAATGTTTTTGAACACCTCCCTCAAAAATTTTCCTTTTACGTTTAAGTGTGTAGATTCCAAAAATGCGGTGTCCGTACGCCGTGCCATCGATATTGTACCTTCATTTTGGGTCCTCAAAAACCTTTCTTTCGCACACAGACTCCGTTTGGACCCTAGTTGTGTCCCCTATCTTGGCAGGCCGATCGAAAAACACCCAGGGGTGTTACGATTGAAAAATGGGTGTGAAATTAGGTATTTTTGAGGTTTTAGTGAACTTCGGCTTGTGAGGTATCGTTTTCCATGTTTTTCAGGGTGAGGAGACCACATATGAAGTTGATCTTGACCACTGAATGAAGGGTTGAGGTTCTAACGAAGTTTCACCCTCAAAATTCACTATGGATGGATCAAAACCCTGTGAAAATGGCTGTAATCACCAGAAATTTGTATAATAACACAGGAGGTAGCTCAATGATCGAAGGTAATTTGCCAAAAATAGGAGCCTAATTCGAGTTTTTGGGGCAAAAATTGGTGAAAACCGTCAAAAATGGTTATTTCAATATTATAATAAACCCATGTGACAAGGATTCTGCAGCGTTTTTAGAAATCTTGAAAATATTCACTAAAAATGTAGGTACCTAGCTGATTGGGACTGAGGAGGTACCTAATCGAGTAGGTATCAAACACATTCCAAACCAAATGCGATGTCCGTCCGCCGTACCACCCAAATGTAGGTACTTTATTTTCGGTCTAAAAAATTCGTTCTATCGCACACAGGTTCTATTAGGGCCCTAGTTGTGTTCCGAAACTTTGCAGCCCGATCGGAATATACCCAAGGGTGTTCCAAAATTCATTTTTCATGAGTCAACAACCTGGGAAATGGTCTGAAATCGCCATACATTTTTATGACAACGCTAGAAGTAGTATCAGCCAGTGAATCAGAACAATTGAATGGCACTATCAATGATCAACGATAATTTGTTTAAAAAAACGCTGCAAAGTCCTTGTCACGGGGGTTTATTATTCTACTGGACATACCTACAGAAATGTTGGCTGTTCATTTATTGTTACTTTCATGTAAAATAGTTGAAATAGCTATTTCTGGTGGTTTCCACCAATTTTGGCCCCTAAAACTTGAATTAGGTAGGTACGCTCCTTTTTTTTTTTAAATTGTCTTTGATCATTGGTAGTGCCATTTAATCGTCTTGATCCACGTGTTGAAGCTTTTCCTAGTGCTATTCTACAAATTGATGTGATTTCAGACGATTTCGCAGGTTTTTGACTCATAAAAAATCAAATTTGGCAGCTGAACATCTGATACAACCTCCATTTTCCACTCCTTGGTCAAAATAGACTTCATATTTGGTCTTCTCGTCCACAAAAACATGGAAAACGATACCTCAAAACCTCATTTTACTAACATGTTACTAAAACACAAAAAGTATCTATTTTTATACACATTTTCATTCATAACACCCCAACGTATATTACGATCGGGCTGAAAAGTTTTGGGACACAACTAGGGCCCAAATGGAGCATATGTGCGAAAGAACGAATTTTTTAGACCGAAAATGAGGCCGGTACACGTGATACGGCGGACGGCGTACGGCGGACGGACATTGCATTTTTTGAATCTACCCACCTTGAAACGGAAAAGAAAAAATTTTGAGGGGGTGTTATAAAAATCTTTTGCTGAGCGAATACATAGGTGTATTATTCACAGAATAATAAACCAAAAAAGGAGCCTATTATTGTGTGATGGGGGGGGGGGGGGGGGGGGGCAAAATTTGTGGAAACCATAAAAAATGCTATTTTAATCATTGCACATGAAATAAACGATAAATGAACAGCCAACATTTCTGTAGTTCAATAGAATAATGAACACGTTCATCTGACCTATAGGGAAGGTATGTTGGAATGTAATAACTACTCACTAGGTAGTAGATACATTACAAAAAAATTTTTACTGTACATTTACTTACTCAAAGCATAATATATACATAGAAAGAACTATAATATGTATATAATATACATTATATACATGCTGCTAATCGTCCGTTAACCTCTTCATTGGTGGAGGGTCCACCAATTAACTTTAACGAAATCTTTAACGGGCACGTTATCCCTTCTTGTTAAAGTTTTGGTTATCTTGGGGGTGGTGAAAGGAAAATCGCTCTGATGTCCGATTAACCGAGGCCGTTATAGTTAACCAGGTCGTTAAATAGCTGGTGAAAGAGGCCCTCAGACAGTTTAATATTTCAATGGACATCCTGTAGGAATTGTATGGTTTGATTAAATCAGTATAATGATACCTTCTCCGTGGATGACATTTTACTTTGGTAGTGGTTATTATAGTAGGGAGGTACCTGCTACCAGTTCACCATTTTTTGGGCGAAGTAACAAGTAAGTATTCATCGAGCTGCTGGAAAGCCGCTTATGGTTTGTACTATACACACTATTACATGTAACTCTGTCTAGGTAGGTATATCTGTAGGTGTGATGAAAATGAAGGTTTCTTTGTCCCCTATGCCATTCATTCGCTTGTGGTGAAACTGGTGAGTTGGTGTGCGTACGCCCACGGAGGTTTGCGGAATAATAGAAACATTTTACTATCTGGCGCGCGAGTCTTTGTGGCTCACGCGTCGGAAAACCTGATTTCGTGTCCGCACCAGACGGAAAAAATGTTCTATCCAAAAAGCACTTCAGTAAACCAAATTGAAACACTTCCCTTCTTTGGGTGGCACTGCAATGCATGCCGGGTATAGCTAGTTAGCGAATTTTCAAAGAAAATGTAGCTATTTGGCTCGTTACAAATTTTCAGGGTGAACCGGAAACCCCTCCAAAATCCGTTTCATGCACCGGAGATATACATGATAGATTTTTCACTTTTCGTGTGTGTTGGTGTGCGTGTGCCATTCCGCTCGGTAAGTCCGGTAAGTTTACATGGTAAAAAATCCGTCTCCTCAAGAGCAATGACGATTGCGTTACTCAGCCAGATCGTACTGTGCGCAGCGGTCCAAATTTACAAATTTTTAGTCCGAAAAATCAAAACAAAAATGATTTCAACATATGAGATGTCGTTTACCATGTTTTTTGTTGGTCGCTGAATGTTGAAGAGTAACAACAATTTTAAAACTGAGAAAAATCAAAACCTCACGGAAATGAAAAATTAAGGCCGTCAAATCGAGCAGGATATTTGTCGCCAAGAAATTTCGAAATGACGGCCCGCGGCACAGAACAGGAGACATGACGCTGTTTGTTGTGAAAAATATATTATTTACTAATCATCGAAATAGTCCCTCTTTCTGTCGTGAATCACCATTCCACACAAGGTCAGGTGAATTAATATTAACTTAGCCCATAATACCAACTGTTGACCCCCCAAAATCTAAATTTTACTCCTAGGTATTATGTATGAAAAACAACTGAAATGGTATTTTTCTGTCTTTACTCACCCTTCCATATCACTTTCAGTGATTTTATACCAACTGTTAGTGATTTTAGCCGTTTTTCCAATTTTTTTTTCCGCTAAAAACTCAAATTAGACCCCCACTGGAATTCGAACTCATCCTGTTGTTTGGCAATAAGAACATTTTGATGAATTTTGGAATTTTTATCATGTACCCAAGGGAGATATCGTCTGGAGTGACACATAAATAAATAAATTAATACTAATATATAATATTATCCTTATATATAATATACTTACATATCAATTTTTGCTATAAATCTAGGGATGAAATCAAGGTTCTCTGAAAAGTACATGCCTATAAAACAGTTTCAAAAATGTATGTTCTGAAAATTTTGGACCCATTGCAATAGCTTCATTTTCTTTGAAAATTCGCTTACATTGTTGCCAAATAAATATGTTTTATTTATCAGTTTATCTTACCTAACGTTACCTGCAACATGTAGTGCTTTGTTAAATTTACATTCAGCTTTTTTTGTAAAGTCAAATCTTACATTTTCTATTTCCGAACCCCCCCTTCAACAATCCTGGCTACGGCACTGCACACTGGTCTTAACAAGCGCCAAGTCAGGCCGTAATGAACGCTCTGGCATACAGATGACCATTAATTTAAATTCTCGATTTCCCAAACTATTTCTTTGAAAATTCGCTCCATGAGCCATGCTGCATGACTGGAATATAAACTATAATAGTTAACAATTTAGAGATAATCTATAATAGTTTATTATAGTATGAATCTGTAGAGGAAAATATTATTTTTTGTCACTTTTGAGGGGTTTAATTATTAGCATTGAAATATCTTGGGGGTGGGAAAGTTGAGATGATAAGAAATAAATAATTCACTTTTCCCCGGCAGAATTTGCCTCGGTATGCAAACCTTGTTCGGTAGACCTACAGGACCTATCCTACCTAGTCAACTTCAAGACTGAAAATTTTAGTATGAACGTTAGACCAGATTTCAGGAATACAGGCATATGGGCTATGTTCTACTATATGTAGGTACCTACCTACTTAACTATTATCATGCACTACCTAGATGTCTCCGGCCTAGTGTAACTACCTAGGTACCGTAGTAGTGGGTAGGTACCTCTACACATTATCAATAAATTAAATGTCAAGATTTTAAACGTAAACCAACTTACTGACAAGAATTTAAACGTAAACCAACTTACCTATCCTACCTAGTTAACTTCAAGACTTCAAAATCCCAAGATTTTTAAACGTAAACCAACTTAGGTAACTATCCTACCTCGTTAACTTCAAGACTGAAAAATTTAGGATGAACGTTAGACTGTATTTCAGGAACGCAGGCATCTATGTTCTACTATAGGCAGGTACGTAACTATTATCATGCACTACCTAGAGGTCTCCGGCGTATTGTAAATACCTACACATTGTCATTAAATTAAATATCAATATTTTAAACGTAAACCTACTTACTGATCTGTGTAACTGTCTCTGGGAACGTCCAAACCTTCTATGTGGACGCAGGTTGTCACGCCTACCAAGCTCAAGGATAACCATATCAGTAATTTCATGGCACAAAATCTGGAACATAGATGGTAATACATATTTTTATTTTATTAGTTTATTATTTTAAATAATGATCCTTTGGGATCGTGCATTACAAAAAAATTTAGCCCCTCAAAATTTGATACTTAACTTTATGATCCCCCCCCCCCCCATGGTGCCCATTCGTATCTGCGCATCACATTTCATCATGGGTTCCTTTGACGCCTTCTTTAGGGTAAGTTCGTGGATTCCCTTTTATAAGAATGTGCCGCATTCACCTTCTCCCTTTTGATATAGTGCAATCGGCCATATTTTGTCACCTCAACACGAATATCAACAAGAGTAGGTATGTACTTTCTTAAACTCTCGAGGGTCGCTGCGCGCGTCATTTAATTTGAACTTCTACTTTCAGTGCCCTGATTTCGCCCTGTTCACTCCTACAGCTCTCTGGGAAACCACACACATAGGCATTTTGGAAGATCTCCAAATCTCAAGGATTCGCTTCCTGAGATCTCTGCCAGGTGCGTCTTGGACCATCCGCTCCTTGTACACCTCAGCTTCTTCCTTCTTCATCGATCTTGCAGCACTGCAGGTAGTAAGCCTGCTATAAGAAGAAAGCTGGAGTGGATAATTCCTGACAGACCTCGTGTGCACCTTGTGGCTGCGTTTAACCCAAAAGGTCGGATCTTTCCTCTCTAAATCCCCTCATGTTTACAGAGTTTCTTAACAAGAAATTGTTAAATAATTTTGTCTAAGAAATTTTAATTTTAATTTCTTTTTTTTTTTATAACGGAGCTCCTTAGGTTTCATTCTTGTATAATTATAACATTTCAATGTACCATTCATTATCTCGTCGCGTATTTCCACGAATGTTTGTTAATTTATTTCATTTATTAAACATGATATAGGAAACTCCCTAACCACAGCTATTTCTTAGGTTTTAGCGACTAGGGAGGTACTTACTGGAAAACTAAGAGTACCTAGTTCCATAGTTTCACGAACACCTTGCTACACGCATAATTTTCTCAATTCGAAACCGATTTTATGAATTACATAAGAATCAGATCATAGGTACGGCCACTGCGCAAGCGCAAACGGGAATCCGAGGTTCTCAATTTCTCACGAATAAATGACCCGACTATGCTGAGATTCGGTGGGTAGTTGGGGCATAGCTTCTAGATGACCCCCTATGATTTTCAAAACTCTCGGATCATTGGTATGACATTTGTTTCATTCCTAAACATGACTCTGAAAATAAAACTCCGAAATTTTAACGCTTTAAAAAATGGGTACATATGTCCTTCTAGGTAGTAGGTACACCAATCCAAGCCTTCAGAGGCTTCCAAGTGTCCACAAGGGCCTTTCCCCTCTGATCAAAGCGTTACGTGAAACCTGAACTGGGGACAACTGAAGTCCAATAATAATAGCACAGTAAAGGAGCCAAATCCGAGAATTAAGGAACAATTTATTGACGAAAATAGCTTACTGCCTTTGGGATTTTTCAGCTGCTTACTACGGAGAAAAAAAGTGAAGTAAAATGTATGGTTAAAAGCAGTGAATGCCATACACACGGCTTTCCTCTGTAGTATGAATCAATGGAGGGAGGTTGCACTGCCACTGCACTGCTTTTCACCATAGTATTCCAACAACGGAGGCGAACTCTACTGCCCTCGCACTGCTTTCCTTTGTAGGATCAGCCCACAGCTTGTGGCAATGAACGCTCTTACTGCTTTTCATCGTTGCACTGCAAGCGTTCTTGCGTCTGTCAATCTCTGTTTTGCCGCCGTCACAATGCCGTCTCCTTATAGTTTTAGGTTGTATTCTTTAAAAACTGTGACAAATCCATACCAAAATTGTTGGAAATGATCTTACATAAGGAAAGGAAGTTACCTAGTTACTTTGTGTATCCACAAAAAAAGGCGTCAAAGTTGATGAGAACGAGAATGAGGATGATCGTTCCAGCAGAGTCGCTCCAGAGCCCCCTGATTCAGGTAAGGAAGACAACTAAAATAATGTTCTGAGCGTCAAAACTTGTTTGCTTAGGTAGGTACTTGATTCAGATGTCAAATGGAATTTTGAAATTGTAATAAAAGTTCGCCTATGTATACGAACTTCTTTGCAGCTGCAGCAGGCAACCTCGTCGATCTCAATGGCCTAATTATTTGTGCCGCAAACTGCAAAAACGAATCCTTTCTATCGAATACGACCGGCGATGAACCTAAGAACTCTGTTCCAGAGACTGAACCCCTCGATCCAAGCTTTACTACTGTGATCGATGGTTTCGATGGAGAGCCACCTCAAAAGAAGTACAAACTCCCCAAAACTAGTATTTTGATGTTGGCAGACCCTCAAAAACTTCTGGGAACATCATGCCGTTCTGTTTGTCCAGGCCTCGATGACATCATTATCTATGCAGAAATCCTGCGTCATGTTTTTCCTGATAATCCTGATATACGGCAGGAATCAGCATCATGATTGGGCGTTTTTTGCATTGTGTTTGAACGCCATAGTGAGTCATCTCAACTCATGTAAGTTGATCATTTCACACGACTCAGTTCGATAAATCTGCAATGAATGAAAATCCTATTATCGTTATGCAGAAAGCTCCTGCAGCCTGTCACCCTCAAAGCAAATGTTCTCCGAAAGAAAAAACGGAGTTATTGAAAAATAGTCTATTTCCACTAATACACGAAAAACGCAAAAAACACTGTTATACCGGTTTCGGTGATCAAACCATCGTCAGTTACACACAATAACTATAGTTTAGTTTAGTTTTTTTTTTTTTTTCTTTGGAGAGGAGACCTTATATATACCTAGTCAGTTGTATATAGTCAGGAATATACTTATATATAGTCAGTTATTGTGTGTTACTGACGATGGTTTGATCACCGAAACCGGTATAACAGTGTTTTTTGCGTTTTTCGTGTATTAGTGGAAATAGACTATTTTTCAATAACTCCGTTTTTTCTTTGAAATGGGTTTCCACGATTTCGTCGCGAGTGATTTAGTTCGTATCTGTTCTCCGAAACCCATGCCTCGGGCTCTCCCTGTCTGGCTGTACGTGAAATCAATAAATAAGAACACTTGATTTATGATTGTCGTTTATTTTCGTGTTTCGGTCAAAAAAGTGCTTCCTAAGTCGGTAGATAACATTCCAGGACACTTCAAGTCTACACTCATCACAGGACATGGCTGATCAACAGACTGAAAAAGACTGCTATGATTTTCAATACCCAGAATCTCTCGACAACGTAGCTGACGAAATAATTTACATAATTTATTAATAAATTACAACGTTTAATTTGGAAAGACTGATTTGATCCTAACGAAATTATGGTCTCTCGTTAAATCTTAAAAAAATCCCTC
The DNA here is from genome assembly GCA_954871275.1 of Leptopterna dolabrata. Taxonomy (NCBI): domain Eukaryota; kingdom Metazoa; phylum Arthropoda; class Insecta; order Hemiptera; family Miridae; genus Leptopterna; species Leptopterna dolabrata. The sequence continues at coordinate 92,523,064 of OX940974.1, read as the reverse complement.
AATTTTTGTGACTGTCGGTTATTAATGAACCTTCGAACAAGGGACGAAGCTATATCACCTTCGCGTTGCTACAAAAATTTTTGCTGTTCATTTATTGGTTCTTTCATAAGTGCAATAATTGAAATAGCTATTTCCTATGGTTTTCACCAATTTTGGCCCCAAAAAACACGAATTAAGCTTTTTTTCAAATTATCGTTGATATTGATAGTGCCCCTTCATTGTCTTGAGTCACCTGTTGACACTTTTTCTAGTGTTATTGATCTAACTGATGGTGATTTCAGACCATTTCCCCGGTTTTTGACTCATCAAAAATGAATTTTGGGAGCTTTCGTTACAACCTCAATTCTTCTCTCTGGTCAAAATCAACTTCATATTCGGTCTTCTCGCCCTAAAATATATGGAAAACGGTACATCAAAAGCTCATAATACTAAAACACCAAAAAACTCTATTTTTACACCCTGGGTATATTCCGATCGGGCTGCAAAGTTTCGGGACACAACTAGGGCCCAAATGGAGCCTTTGTGCGAAAGAACTAATTTTTTAGACCGAAAATGAAGTAGTTACGCATGATATGGCGGACGGTTTATTATTCACAGAATAATAAACCAAAAGTAGGTATGTACGTAGGAAGTGTTTAATGGAAATCACATAAAACGCTACGAGAGAAGGCAGCAAACGACGCACTGCCAGATTTTTTCAGAATTTCGGTTCGAGAACTACACTGAAAAGCAGTAATAGGGGACGTCTACGTAGAAAAGCAATGCCCAGACGAAAGTTACAGTACGATTTCAATGAAATTCATACGGAACTATTAAAGAATTATTCCTGATTGACCCTCTAAGGTTTAACTCATTTCAACGATATTTAGGGTAGTTATGAGCTTTTCAAGTATTTTACATTTGCGCATGCGCAGCCGAAAGCTGCCATACTTTTTCAATGATTTTGATATGGGACCGTCTGTGACCCAACCCGCACCTACCCTCCAAATTCCAGCTCATTTCGACCATTATTTCGGGTAGTTATGGGCGTTACAAGGAATTACCATAGACAGACAAACACGGAACCAAAAATGTTCCTCGATGTCTAAAACGCAAAATGATAGTGGAAATTTTCATTTTGGAGGACATAAGATTTTTTTACTCAATCGCGAATCCAAGGCTTCCTTACCTTCGGTAGTGAGTAAGCAAAACGTCTGCCAGTTCGAGTTGGCAGTATAGCTTCCGCACTTGAATCATATGCACGTACAGAATAGGTGGGTATGTTCGTACAGTGGACAGTTGGAGTATCCATGCATGATTTCGATATGGGACCATCTGCGATCCAACCCACGAGTACCCTCCAAATTTCGGCTCTCTACGACTATTTTTCGCATAGTTAGAAGCGTTACAAGTAAATGGTCAACATTTCATGTTCGCGCATGCCAGGCGAAATTTGCATTACGATTCCAATGAAATTCGTAGGGAACTATCAAAGTATTATTCCTGATCGACCCTCCAAGTTTGAACTCATTTAAACGATATTTAAGGTAGTAATGGGAGTTTCAAGTGTTTCACGTTTGCGCATGCGCAGACGAAATTTACAGTACTTTTCCAATGGTTTTGTTGTGGGACCATCTGTGACTCAACCCGCACCATAATACAAGTGAACTTTTAATTGGTCGTTCTGGAAATCAGCTAAACAAAATTTATTTTTCCAAAGTACCAAAGTCCCCCGCAATCCCAATTAGGTTAAATTAGGTAATGGTTTTCGGTTTGTTAAAACCGTGAGAAATCCGTGCCCTGGAAAAGTAGGTAAGAATCCATACATTACGCATGAAACTGATAAGCACAAACCATTTTATCCATAAACCGGAAAAATAGTATAAAAAGTTACAATCCCTTGCCTTTTAATCGGGTTCCGTCGGAGGTTGGAAGTTTTCTTTTCATGATGGTAAATGAATAGGTAGAATTTGTTCAACTATTACGTATTTGGGGGTGGTAAGTACCTAGTCCTACCCTTTTCCAACGTTCCATCCGCTACCGAGATAGTGCAAAGGCACGAGTTGCCAATGGTGCCGTTCCGAAGCCGTTGAGCTGATCTTAATTGCGTTGGACATAATTTTTTGGTCTGGTTGCGCTTCAATTTACAGGAATATTAATATGTACGTCGGAGGAGGGAGGGGATGAAATACAAAAAAAAATTGTGGTCGGATTTACGGTTGAGAAAGTTTAGTCCAGAAAGCTAATCCGAGTAATTGCGGTATGGGACAAGGGTTCATTTAATAAGGAAGTGTATGTCAATAACAATAGTAACATATTACATCAAGAAAAATCAATCGTCAAAAAAATCTATAATCATAAAGAAAGAATGAAGTTGAAGGAAGCCAAACACCGCGAAAAATTGTAAAAAATCGAATAGGCAGGTGTTACTCTTTGAGTAAGTACCTCTGTTTGAAAACCATATAGAGTACCTACCTAGAATCACTGAAAGTGGTATAGAAGGGTGAGTAAAGACAGAAAAAGACCATTCCAGTGGTTTTTCATACAGAATAATGGTGAAATTTTGATGTTTGGGGTCAGCAATTGGTATTAAGGGCTAAAATAGTCTAAAATCAATATTAATTCACCTGGACGTTGTGTGGGATGGTGATTCACAACAGAAAGAGGGGCTATTTCGATTACGAAAATATTCTTCTGAAAACAGAGTGGGTCAAATTTGACTTTATAAGGGTCAAAAACCTGTAAAATGGCTAAAATCACGGGAAAAACTTATGTAATTTTACGAAAATTGGTGTAGGATGGTGATTTGATACGGAAAGCCAGGGACTATTATTTAATTTGCTAATCCTTCCCCCATTGTTCGATTCAAGAAAAAGACTGATCATATAACAATACTTCGATTGAAATGATGGTGAGTAACAATAACAATAATAATACCTACCGTATTATTTAAAATTTAATAGTAGAAGGAGGTACAGAGTAACTGATGAAACAGAAGTAAGGTATTTGTTGAGAACGACTGCTATTCCACTATTAACTATTCCTACTAACTTATATCTAACAGTATATTATATTGTTTCGACGTTCTTATAAAAATACTGATCGAGTTAGAGTACCTACCCATCACCTGTTGGATGAACATCTTAACAATGTATCGGTTGAAACACACAATACCTATTACTGTTTATTAACTAAACAACCTACCATACCTACTTGTTAAACCCCAGTATTATTTCAGATTTTCAATATTTAAACTTCGGTTTCTCGCTATAGGTGTATCATCTTTTTAAACAATAGCACGAATATTTCTTTGAAAATCCGTTCTTATAGCCATGGTAAGTGACTGGAACATTTTAGACATTGCACCGCATCGTAAACTAGAAGAAGAAACATCTGCCAAGTGGGTGGGCAGTACAGCTTCCTCACATAGTTAGTACTATTGTACATTTACCACAGTTTTTTGCTTTTTGTACCAGGTTTTTCGTTTATTGTTCTGTGTTTAATTTCTATAACACCCCCTCAAAATGTTTTCTTTTATGTTTCAAGCTGCGTGGATTCCAAAAACCTGCAAAGTCCTTGTCACATGGGTTTATTATTCTATTGGACATACCTAAACATGCGGGCTGTTCATTTATTGTTTCTTTCATGAGCAATAATTGATATAGCTATTTTGGTGGTTTCCACCAATTCTGGCCCCCCAAAAAAACGAATTAGTCTCATATTTTTTTATTATCTTTGATCATGATAGTGCCATTCAATTGTCTTAATTCACCTGCTAAGACTACTTCCAGTGTTATTATACAAATTTATGGTGATTTCAGACAATTACCCAGATTTTTGACCGATAAAAAAATGAATATTGGGACCTGATCCTTCGTGACAACCTCAATTCTTCACTCTTTGGTCAAACTCAACTTCATACTCGGCCTTCTCGCCCTAAAAGACATGGAAAACGATACGTCACAAACTCATGTTCACTAGAACTTCAAAAACCTCGAAAACCCTTATTTTTACACCCATTCCCCCCCCCCCCCCCCCCCCCCAATAATACCCCTGGGTGTATCCCGATCGGGCGGCCGAGCTTCGGAGCACAACTAGGACCCAAATGAGTACCAAAATTAGACCCAAACTGTGTGCGGATGAACGACGATTTTAGACCGAATTTTAACGTAAACTTAAGGCTGAACCTAGGCTTCGTTAGAACCTCGATTTTCCACTTCCTTGGCCAAAATCGACTTCATATTCGGTCTCCTCGTCCTAAAACACATGGAAAACGATGCCTCACAAGCTCATGGTACTAAGACACCAAAAAAAGGACGCTGCAAAGTCCTTGTCACATGGGTTTATTATTCTATTGGACTTACCTACAGCAATGTTGGCTGTTCATTTTTATTGTTTCTATCATGTGCAATAGTTGAAATAGCTATTTCTGTTGGTTTCCACCAATTTTGACCCCCCCAAAAACGCAAATTACGCTTTTTTTCAAATTATCCTTGATAATTGCTAGTGCCATTTAATTGTATTGATCCACCTGTTACACTTTTTCTAGTGTTATTAAAATTGATGGTGATTTCAGATAATTTCCCAGGTTTTTGACTCATAAAAAATGAAGTTTGAGAACTGAACCTTCGTTAAAACCTCAGTTCTTCACTCTTTGGCCAAAATCGACTTCATATTCGGTCTTCTCGCCCTAAAAAACATGGAAAAAGATACCTCCAAAACTCATTTTACTAAAACACAAAAAAAAATTTACACCCATTTTTCACCCATTACACCCCTGCGTATATTCCGATCGGGCTGCAAAGTTTCGGGACCCAACTATAGGGCCCAAATGGAGCCTGTGTGCGAAGAACGAATTTTTTAGACCGAAATTGAAACAGATATGCATAATACAGTGGAGGGTAGTGGAAACCATCAAAAATAGCTATTTCAATTATTGCACCTGAAGGAAACATTAAATGTACAGCCCACATTTCTGTAGGTGTGTCCAGTAGAATAATAAACCCATGTGACAAGGACTTTGCAGCTGTTTTTTTAAAACTGAAGCAATACATTTACATAAATGAACCATTCCCCAACTTCCGATCATATCGTGCTACATCGTAGAGAAGTAGGTATAAGCGTTCAAACTAAATATGTATCAAGTTTGCGCGTGCTTCTACCGCCATCCATTTTGCAAACACATTCTAGGACTATCCTACCTAATACTTAAGTTAAATGTGTTTTTCTTTCAACAGAAATGATCGAACAGGTCTACCGATGTGGCGAAGTTACAAAGCATTCATGTTTGCGCATGCCGCAAGGTTATTCGCCTAATCACTGTAGTGTTCGTAGCATTCGTAATTCATAGCATTCGTAAAATTTAGTTGAGGTCTGAATTACCCCTGAATATCTTAAAGAAATCCATCAAGACAGAAGCTCCGACCACAGTGAAATTCATAGGGTTACATCCCATGGAAGATTATTTCTTTCTAACCTACGTAATCTACCGACATTTTTTCATTGCAATCTTTTGCATAGAACCGGAGGTATGAGCGATACAACGTTTTCCTTGTTTACTTCTGCGCTGAGATGCCACCGTCATCGGATCGCAATGAAATCGCATTAATGCGAAGACCAAAGTTACAATTGGATTTCAATGGCCCTCCGGGAATTACCATCCTCACCCTTGAAATATCAGCTCGTTTCGATAAGGTATTCTATTCAATTCAGTTCAAAACATGTATTATTTTAGAAAATAGCATTACACATTTGTGTAAATTAACATCGTTCGGCGTGGGTTAACCGTTCGCCGGGGAATCACAAAAATTCACTTAGGTAAGTACCTAACCTAAATGTATATACATCAGCAAAAATTTATCAGCCAAAAGCCGCGCTGTATACCGCAATTATTCTAAGAAGCATACTAATAGAAACATAAATTATA